>ML790106.1:32770-62195 GCA_009831015.1 Picea engelmannii | reverse complement strand
TAAACAATTGGAGGAAATAAAATAAAAAGGTTTATGCTTTAATTGTGACAACAATTACAGTAAGGGACATAAGTGTGTTGAGAATAAATTATTCTACATAGATTGTGAAGAGGAAGAAGAACAAGAACAATAAAAAGAACCATCTCAAGATGAAAATGTAGAAGAGATTTCTTTTGAAGAGTTGACTCCCATGATATCATGTAATGCATTGGATGGAATTAGCACTCCTCAAACCCTCAAAATCGAAGGATATATATAAAAGAAAAAGGTAATAGTCCTAATTGATTCTGGTAGTACTCATAATTTCATTCATTGTAAATTAGTCAAATCTCTCAATTGCTTTATATATCCAGTGCCAAAGTTTCAAGTAATGATTGCAAATGGAGGAACTATCAATTACTTAGGAAAATGCCATAAGATCAATCTTACTATGTGGAATATGTAATGAATATTCCAATGATTTATATACCCATGGGTGGTGTTGATGTCGTACTAAGATTCCAATGGTTACAATCATTAGAAACAATGGATTTTAATTTTCAAGAACTTTTCATGAAATTTTCATTGGAAGGAAAAGAAATTGAGTTAAGGGGTATCACAAGGAAACCCAGTAAGGTGATAATATCTAATCGAATAACAAAATTATTGAAAAAGGGGCATCGGGGTGTAATTGTACAACTATGCTCACTATATGTTCAAACGTATGAGCCATCTATTTCAAAAGAGGGTTCATGGCGTATGTGTCCAAATTATAGAGAGCTCAACAAGATCACTATTAAAGATAAGTTTCTCATTCTCTTCATTGATGAATTGTTAGATGAACTAGATGGAGAAATATATCTCACAAATTTGGACCTTCATTCAAGGTATCATCGAATTAGAATGAGGGAAGTATATATCCCAAAAACAACATTTTGAAATCATGAAGGCCATTATGAATTTCTGGTCATGCCTTTTGGCCTTATGATCACACCTTCCACATTCCAAGCATTGATGAATTCCATTTTGATGCAGACCCCCCCTTCTCCCCTCGCGGTTGTTGACCTCCCAGACAAGGATCGATCAAGATACTAAGTCGAATCAACTCTTTGGGACTCTGCTGGACCCCCAAATCAACTTGCACAGTCCCTTCCTTCAAATGCACAGGTTGTATGGCACCCGTGGGCCCTCTCCTAAGAGTTGTTCAAAACCTCAATGCCAAACAAGTGTTATCTCCTCTCTAGCTAAGCCGCTTCCTTCACGTGACCATGGTTGTGACCACTCGCCTAACCCAAAAGGCACTTCGTGACTTGGCGTTTCGGGTCTTTTCATGTGAGTCACTCCAACTCTCTCAACTTCTAAAATCTCGAACAAGAGCCTAGTGAACACTAGTCGCTTCCCTTAACCTTCATCAATGTGACCCCTCGCTATGACCTGGGGCCAATCCCTCGAGCACTTCATGCCTTCAAACTTCATGTGGTCGAAAGGTTTCTTGTCTCCCTTCTTCTGACTCTCGAACTTGTGCTCACTCTAGATCAATGGTCCACAATCCATGCGATCCAATGGTTCTGCTCTCCCCTTCGTGAATTGGGACTTCACGTTTTATGAGATCAAAATATGTCTCATCTTCCTTCTTCCTCTCAACTCTCTATTTTTTTCTTTTCAGATTAACGGTCTGGATCTCCCCATGATCCAATGGTTGATATCTCCTTCGCAAACTTGGGACTTCGTGTTTCACAAATTTGGAGGATTTCTCACCTCTCTTCCCCCGATATCTGAACTCACGAGTTTATTGGGAACATACCTATGGTCCACACTTTCCTTCGATCAATGGTTGTGTTCCTTTCATGAACTTGGACTTCACGAGGTTGCTTACCCTATGCACTTCCAAAGGGTTAAAGCCTATGCACTTACCTCTGGATCCAACGGTTGTTGGCCCTTCGCGCCCAGATATAATGGCCGAGATTTTTTCTCCCCTTGTACGCTCTCCTCCTATCTAGACTCTAATCGGATGGCCCATATTTCTCCCTTCAGTTGATCTGACAGTTGTTGTATCTCATCCTCCTGAGCTTCTTTGTTCTCCCGGACTTGGAATAATTTTCTAACTATCAAAGGCTTCGCCCTTTGATCTTTGTCCTGCGAGATGACCTCTCTAGATCTCGCTTACTCCTGGGAATGCTTTCCCTTTTGAGATTTTGAACTTGAAACAAGTTCTCTTTATGCTCCCTCACGCTATCTCTTCTGAGTTATTCAATTTACTCATTCTCCTAAGGTTCTCACCCTTCTGTGTCTTTCAAAAGACTTTATGGTGCCCTTCTAGAAATGTTTACGCTCGACCTCCTAAGCTTTGACAATGAAACTTATCTTCGACTCTGGTGCACACTTTCACTCTATGTGAAAACTTTCACTACTCCTCCTGAGCTTTCAAATTGCTCAGTCTCTAAGGGACTCAACGCTTACGCTTCCTTTCAAAGGGAAACTTTGTGCCCACCTAAAAACCGTCTTCTCATGCACACCTTGCAAAGCTCTTTCTTACAGAGTTTTTAGTAACTATGTGGGTGTCTTCTCCTCTAACACTTCTCTTCTCAGAACTCGAAACAGGGTCCTCTTTTGTGAACTCCTTGCACTTACTCAATGCCCTCCTAGAAAATCTCTACAAAATCTTCAGTAATTTTATCCTATGTTATGTGCCTCCCTGCACAGTCTTTCCTCCAAGGGATTTAGTAACCTTGAGTCTCCTCCTTGAGTCTTTGAATGTTCTGGTGTGCCCTCCTAGCACGTTCTCTCCTGAACTCGATTTGAGATTCATATGCGCACTCCTTGCGCTAGCCACAGAGTTCAACTACTCTTTTGTGCACTCCTTGCACAACCTAAAGAACCCAGAATGATATTTCAACTCAAAAAATATAGAGAGATCTATATTTCTACTGTATATGAGACCTATCATGCATCTACATCATCATAAGCACACAGATGACATCCATTCATAAACATAAACACATAGAAAGTTCATATGCAAGAAAAACTATGTTCCTTCTATTAATATGAATGTTCGATTTCAATGTGTACAAAATCTCTGACTGCAACAGAGTCTTGGATCTCTCCAAAAACTACTCTCCCTACTATTCTACTACAATCATCTCTATTTGACTCCCTCACTTGGGCATACAGTATTCCTCCTACCAGAAGGTTCCTCTAGGGTTCCCTCCTAACTACTCATCTACCGAAAAACAGAAAACCCTAACTGTTACCTAATTTATGTTACATTCAAGACTAGGAGTGAAACTCCCAGACCTCTCGCCATCATACAGTTTCTGAGAATTTCGATCTTGTTCAATCATCTATTCCAAAACAGATTAACAGAAAAGTGCCAGCTCTCAGATTCTAAAATTTTAGAAAGGTGCACTATGACGTTGAGTTGTCCCTCCATGTGGACTTGTTGGCGATGTTCCTGCATCATACTCTACGGTTGGGAAAATCATGAGCTCTTGCTCATGGCTCCCTCTACTATGTTGTTGATATCCTCCAGGGTCCCATACTTTCTCTTGGAGTTGTTCATATGCTCCTTTTCCTTGTTGCTACTTTTTCTATTGTTGTTGTTTCTTCTCTGTTGCTATGGTAGGTCTTCCTCTGTTCAGCCTCCTCCTAATGACAGTTTCTTGTGATGACCCCAACATCAGCCTTCTGATTTATTCGATCACCTTGTCCATCTACTCAATTGGTTGGTCCTTGTTTTAGTTGGTCCTCCCTGTCAATGGTTAGATCAACCTAATATCTCTTGATGCCTTCATCTCTTGTGGCCTTAGATTGCCACCCTGCTGCAGACTCCAGTTCTGCAGTCTCATCATTGAGTTGTTTCTCACTTCTTCCTCTGACAGATTGGCTTATGTCATCTCCTCTTGTGTTGGTTCAACTTCAACTTCTTCCAGCTTCTCCCTGGGATGGTATGCTCCTTCACCTGTTTCCAATTTGATCTGTTGGATATGCCTTGTTGGACCTTGATCAAGTTTTGGGAGATCCTTGGTCAAGTTTGACCTGTTTTGGGACTTCAAAATCCTGTCGAAGACTGAGCGCAATATGAAGCAAAGATTGTGGGATCTTGGCCCCTTTTTGGGTCCTTTTTGGGATTTGGGAATATGCAACGGTTATGGGATGTCATCCCATGGGTTTACCCATGTTTAGGCCTATTTTGTAAAGTATAAATAAATGTCTAGGCTATGTAAGAAGAAGAGGATATGCATATGTGTGTGATATCGGGATAAGTGCTAGATCTATGTGATTGAAGAATTGTAAGTGCTTTGTGCATATTGTGTGAGACTTGCACAGTTGAGTGCAAGTGATTACAGAAGTCTTAGTGTTGTAACCTAGGTTGGGGAAGGAGGATCTAGCAAGGTGTGCGTAGATCTCTTGTCCTATGCGGAGTAGGGTTTTTGTGGCTTTGTACATGTAACCCATTGAAGAAGATAATAAATAAGAATAGTTGGTGGACGAAGCCCCAAGGTGGGGGTGAACCACGTAAATATTGTGTTATTCTGCTCTGTGCGATGCTCTGATGTGTTTATGTCTTTACTTGCTAAGTGTTTTTTTATAGATAGATAGATATGTTTATGCGTTGTGCTTATGATGAATCTGGATGCTAGATCTGACATCTATGAACTTGCTTAGTGCTTGAATCTACTAGATCTTATCTAATTCCTTATGCTAAGTGCTTGTATACATAAGATCTGGGTGAATGTTTTGATTCTCTATTTTAACTGCGAAGTAGATATTGGTTAGATATTGATGAACTGATGGTGCTATGTGCTCTATTAAGTATTATAATCACAAATTTGTGTCCTAGATCAGGTTGCAGACACCTGAGTCCTGGCACCACCCCTGCCTCTACCTCGGGTGAGACTTCATCTGCTTCGCAGGTGCTGTCGAAAGGGTCGGTAGTTAGGATTTTGTTGGTGCATTATTGTAGCGTTGAACCATGGGTCTACCCCTGTACCAAGAAATGGTTCCATTGCTGAGACTTGAAACTGCGATTGTTGGGAACTGAGGAAGAATAATCTTTGTGCAAATATTCGACCTGATGTTGCGAAATCTCTGTGCGTAGATCTGTCACTCTAGTGCACAGTATTCTACTTAGTTTGAAAAGATCTGTGCTAAAAAAAAGAGGTAAGATCTGAAATATTTGTGCCCTGAGAGTGAAAGTGAGAATTATTTATTAAAAGAGGTAAGATCTGGAAGCTATGTGCCCTGATAAAGGTAAGAATATTGAAAAGTTCTAGATCTGAAAGATTTGTGCTTTGTACAAGTAAGATAAGTGGAAATTTTTGTTTCAAAGGTATGGATCTAGGTATGTTTGATAGATTATATCCTAGATTGAAAACTAGGCTATTAATAGATGAAAGAAGATTTGATATGAGTAGATCTAATAAGAATAGTGAAAATTATGTTATACCTATGAATAAAAAGAATGTTTGGACTAACAAGTGGATGCAAGATCCTAGAAATATTTTTTTGCAGGTTTGATACCATGATCCTAGTGCACAGTATAGGAAAGGTTGTTGATCATTTAAAAGAAATAGAGGATTAACCCTCTGTTATAGTTGCAGAAGATAGGGACATCTCGTTAAGGAATGCCCTGGGAGAAGACCTAGTTGTCTTTGTTGCAAAGCTATGGAACATGAAGTATTGGATTGTCCTAGAATGATTGCTAAGCTTGAAGAAATGAACATGAGACAAGAAAACCCTAAGATAGATCCAGAAACTAATATTATGACAGAATCCCAGGAAGAATCAGAGAAAGTATTGTTACAGATGAAAGAAACCCTGAATGACCACCGACATGTCAGATTATCAGAGATCTTCAAAGAAAAATAATCCCTTGAAGAAAGAATAGCAGACTTCGACATTGAATGTGTTCTAGATGAGGAAACACAAGTGAATATCATGATAGAGAGAAATTGGGAAGCTATAGGGAGGCCTGCTATGATTCCTTCACTAGGAGGAATAGGACTATTCAAAGGAAAGCTGATAAACCTATGTGGAAAGATCGCTAAAATACCTATGAATTCCAATGGACCTTCGACAGAGGAAGATTTTGAAATTATTAAATTTATTGAGACCAGTGCCCCATTTACCATGCTACTAGGAAGACCTTGGATTCAAAAATACCAGGCCAGAAGGAAGGAAGAAGAAGAAGTCTTAGACCAAAAGAAGCAAGAGTTAAAAGAATTCATGACTAGAAGGATCGCACATTTGATTGAAGAACAGAAGAATAGATTGAAGCTATTTAACACCAGAGACCTGGATGTTGAAGTTGAAAGTACACTAGAAGACCCACAGAAGATTGAAGTACCTATTCCAGATAAAGAAGAAGGATCACCCTTGAATCTTAGGAAAGAATCTTGACAACGCGAAGTAACTATGTCAAAAGAAGATAAGAACAAGAACGGAAAAAGGAATACCGAGATGAAGCTCACTGGAAAGAAGGCTAGAAAGATAAGTAAGAAGAGAGGTAAGATTGACAATTTGCAAAAGGTTCCAAAAGGAACCTCACAGAAGGAAAATTTTCAAAATTGGAGCTTCGTCAAGATATCATAATAGTGAAACATGGCACTTCGCCATGGCGAAGAAATATAGTCGTTGGGGACATTATAACTGTTAGACAAATGCTCTGAATGGGTAGAAAGAAATTTATGGACAGACAGCTCGCCATCCGACCGTTGGGACCGCGCCATAATGGAAAGAACAGAGTTAGTGGAGCCTTCATACCCATTGCAAGCGATCTGTTACCAAGTTACCTATTTATCCCATCGCGCCATGCACCAAGAACACTTTTTCCAATCGACAGTTTGAACCTGTAGACTAATTTTATCTTGCACATTTATTATCGTATCGTTGCCACCCATTCCATTGCAGTGTCTAATATTCTTGAGTGCATATGTTCGAGGAGCTCAATGAGATCGAAGAATATGTGACAGAATTACTACTCGACCTAAGGACTAAAAGAGTCATGTCGATGTCTATAGGTGTACAAGCATCATTAATGAGAGGACTTCCAACCTCTCCATCTACTGCTCACGGAGCCAGACCATCCCAGCCATTAGTTGAAAAGTGAACCAAGCATAGGGATGATCTAGCGAATGCCAAATTGATCCCGAAGATATTACCCAACTATATTCCACCTCTTAGCAGTGCATTAAATCGAGACAACATACCCAGAGACTTCAAATACACCTTGGTTACAACGTACCTCCCAAAGGGGATATGCATAGTTCACGCAGACCAAGATAAGATTGCAGCGTTGAATTTCAGCGACTTCAACCTCATAGATTGCAAAGTTTATAACATGCTCGCTCCACATAAGTACCTGACCATGACTAAAGGGAATAATTTGAAGATCACCCCTCAGCAATGGACCCATGACCTCACGCAATCCACCCTGCTGAACTTCATGAAGATCCCACACTTAGGAAGACACCATGAGATGAATGTTTGTGTCACGTTATTTCTTTCTTGTTACCATGGCAGCTATTTGTGGTTGAATCACCGTATAACAGTTGATCTGGTACTAATCAATCGGATCACAGGGTTGAGTATGCAAGGACATGATCCACGAGATTTTTACCCCGGAAAATCCATGGATCGCACTCTAGCACAGAAGATCAAGGACTCTTATGGCAATGTCGAGAAGGGAACATGAGGCTACAAGGTATATTCTATCCAAAGTGTCGCGGTGCGCATCGCATGTCAGTTGATTACAGGGAAGTTAGTCAGAAAGAACTGACCTACCCAAGTCACTAGTTTTGTAGTCGAACTCGTAGGGAAGTGCGGGGAAGGCCTTCAGCTGAACTGGGTGAAGTACCTGGTGAACCAGTTGGAACTCAACTGTAGAGAAGTACAGGATCAAGGATATGAGTTTCATTTCAGCTGGCTCTTGATCCTTATAGATTTTATTTCCTGGGAGATGCCAGAAGGTGCGACGTTTCTAGACATCGAGCCTTTTGAACCACTAACCACGAAGTTCAGTACACTATGGTACTCAAGAGATATGAATAAACAATGGCAGTCAAATGTTGTTTTTCATACCTACTACAATAAGATGAAGATAGCCATACAATCTAAACCTCGCATGACTCCGAACACTCTTCATCGATTCAGGCCTCTTATGAATTTCAGTGCAGATCGACATTTTATTTACATCACAATGCGCGTCGATGAACATAAGAAACAACTTCAATCCTACTATAAGCTGACGGAGGAGGACTTGGAAGAGATCACTAAGGAATGGTCAGTGGACCTCCTTATTCCAGCATACCCTGCGGAGATATCCGATATCGACAGCCCAGAAATAGTGCAGGATACACCCTAACATAGAAAGACAAAGAAGACTGAAGAGGCCCAAGGATTAGATAGTGCATCCATGAAGACTGCTTCCATTTCACTAGAGAAAGGAGGTGATGGTGAAGAGTTAGATGAAAAATAAGTTGAATATAAGCAAGGAGACGAGGTTGAACCCCTGAAGGAGAGGAAAGGATCGCCTCTAAAACCTTCCTCCCGGAACAAAGTGAAGGCCACCATGACCAAGATACATACTTTCCTCACCTCTGATGACTTTGACTTCCTCATAGCAGCCGTGCAATATGATTCACCGGAAATAGCAGAGAAACAACAAGAAAAGCAAGAGGAGATGTATGATTGAATTGAGACTGAACTCTGAGGGGTGCAGCAGACCCTACAGTCCAGCTGCTCAATCCCCACTTCGTCGAGAGCACCAGAATTGGGATATGAGCTAGCTCAACTCCACCGAATAGCCGATACATTCAAAGCTCACCTTCGATGAGCACAGGAAGAAATAGAAAAAGCCACCCAGGGTTTGGAATAAGTGGAAGGAGTACTTGTAGAGCAACGTAATGCTGTAGAACCAAAAAATATTTCTCTCCAAGCGAAGTTTGATGAAGCAAAATCACAACTACAGCAAGAAAAGGAACAGTTGCTCGCAGAGAAACTCAAAGTAAAAGAAGCAGTCAACAGAGAAATTCACTCTATGATAGTCGTAGAAACCAAGGCAGAAGACCAAGTTACACAGTAGGTCAACCAGTTAGCAAAAGTCATCCAACAGCTACAGCAATGCATAGCAAATTTGGAGCTACGCACTGTACCTGATACCCCACAAGATGTAAGGGACCAAAGAGAAGAAACCGCCCAGAGTGTAGTTGAAAGGCTAAAGGCTCTTACCCTGGAATGTAAGCAACTCGTTGATTGCAGTTCCTAGACCTATGAACAATTCATGGAGAACCCAGAGTTGAAGTCATTAGAGTTGCAGCTCTAAGAAGTGAAGTATCAAGCCGAAAACATACAGGCGCAGTTGAAGCCCCTGTCAGTTGTGGAAATATTGAAGCGCTCCCAAGAGAAACGCACCACCCAAATGCAGATCCACACTATCCAGATAATAGTTATGGAAGTAACTTAGAGGCTCCAACCTATACAAGATAAGGCCTATCAGTTGTTTACAGAGATAGAAGGCCAAGGAGCAGAGTTAGAGCAGGTTGTCACTACAGTTGAACAGCGTCTAGAGGATCCGATCAATGATGCAATCATCCAGGAGTTCGCGGAATAGGAGGTTGTGGCACAGTGACAAGTGGAAGTAGCTCGAGCCAAGATCGAGGCATTTGAAATAGAACTAGCCAGACCAGAGTGACTCGGGACGAGTCACAAGTGAGTGTTGGGGGCTTGTTGGCCCTTGACCAAGTTTTGGGAGATCCTTGGTCAAGTTTGACCTATTTTGGGACTTCGACAGCTTGTCGAAGAAGGAGTGCAAGAAAAATCAAATATCATGGGATCTCGGCCCCTTTTTGGGTCCTTTCTAGGATTTGGGAATATGTAACGGTTATGGGATGTCGGCGCATGGGTTTACCCATGTTTAGGCCTATTTTTTAAAGTATAAATAAATGTCCAGGCTATGTAAGAAGAAGAGGATATGCATATATGTGTGATATCACGCTAAGTGCTATATCTATGTGATTGAAGGATTGTAAGTGCTTTGTGCATATTGTGTGACACTTGCAGAGCTGAGTGCAAGTGATTACAAAAGGCTTAGTGTTGTAACCTATCTCGGGGAAGGAGGATCTGGCGAGGTGTGCGCTAATCTCTTGTCCTATGCAGAGTAGGTTTTTTGTGGCATTGTGCATGTAATCCATTGAAGAACATAATAAATAAGAAGAGTTGGTGTATGTATCCCTAGGGTGAGGGTGAACCACGTAAATACTGTGTTATTTTGCTTTGTGTGATGCTCTGATGTGTTTATGTATTTACTTGCTAAGTGATTTGTTATAGATAGATAGATATGTTTATGCTTTGTGCTTATGATGAATCTAGATGCTAGATATGACATCTATGCACTTGCTTAGTGCTTGAATCTGCTAGATCTGATCTAATTCCTTATGTTAAGTGCTTGTATACATTAGATTTGGGTGAATGTTGCGATGCTTTGTTTTAACTACAAAGTAGATATTAGTTAGATATTGATGTACTGACAGTGTTAGGTGCTCTGTTAAGTATTATAATCACATATATGTGTCCCAACTAAGGTTCCATACACCTGATTCCTGCAACCACCTCTGACTCTACCTCGGGTGAGACTTCATCTGCTTCGTAGGTGTTTTCGAAATGGTCGGTAGTTAGGGTTTTGTTGGTGCATTGTTGGTGCATTGAACCTTAGATCTGCCCCTGTGCCAACATGCCTACTCTGCATATTTACCCTTCTTTATAGGGCATCCAATTCCTCATACAGCTCAAAAAAATATAAGTTGTCTTCTTCCTCTTCTGCTGCAGGCTCCATTGTTGTAGTCATCTCCTGTTCAGCTCCAGGGATGAAATTTTTGAGCAATTCTGTTGAGTGATCCTCTCCCACAATCTACATGACTATCTTTGGGCAGCCATATTTTGGTTCTGGATTGTTCAACCAGTCCTACAACATTTCCAACTCCTTCTCCCATTGAGTGATCGATTCATCCGAATTATCCTCTTTTTTTTGTTGGGGCAGACATCAGTATTTGTTCTTTCTCCTCCTCTTTGACAGTTTTTGCTAATTGTCTTTCTTCTATTGCACCTGCATCACAGACAAAGTTAGCTTCAAAATCATTTGGCCTCATGGCCTCCTTCTCAGATTCTTGTTCCACTACCTCCTCATGTGCAAATCTTGTATTAGCCTATGTTGGACTATTTGGCAGGAATATTTGAATTCCCCCAACGATCAGAACATACCTTTGATCTTCTTCCATCAACACTCCTTCCTGATATGAACTCTCAGTTGAGTTCATCTCTCCTCCCTTGCCCACCTGGCACTATGGGATTCCTCCTCTGCCCCCCTGGCAGTCTATGAGATCCAATGATCCCTCTTCATTGCCCACCTGGCAACTTGAAATTCCATCACTATCCTCCTGGTAGTTTATGAGATCATCCATTGATCTCCTTCCATTGCCCACCTGGAACTTTTTCCCTCATGGAAGTTTATGAGATGTAATGATCCCATCTCATGTTCCACCTAGAAATATGAATTTCCATTATTTTCCTCCTGACAGTCTAAGAGATCCTCACTTGATCTCATATCATTGCCCACTTGGAAATTTGAAAATTCATCTCTGCCCTCTTGGCAGTTTATGAGACCTATAATTGATCTCCCTTTCTCATCATTGAGGGTTTCTCATAATTCTGGCTCACAAATGCAAACCCGCTCTTCCTCTATGTCACTGAGGTTTTCAGCATACCTCAGCCATCTCCTCACTATGTTTTGTTTCTTTCTAACCAACAACTTTTGAATAGGCCATTTTACTTTAATCTTCAGAGGCCATTCGTACCTCCAGCGTACCTTTGCCTCCTGCTGCATATTCAATGGCAATTGTTCCATTCTTTCTCTTATCTCAATGAGATCCTCATCAATTTATTCTTTACTTTTCTTCCAGCAGTCTCCTCTTTGACCATGCTCATGGCCTTCAGTAGCCATCTTTCCTGTCTTCATCCCTCCTCGATATATACCATTTGTTGCACACCCTGTACCCATATTTACATAGCATCAGTACTATGTCTTCCTTCACTTGTTGTCCACAAGTGAACTTCAGCGATGATACAACTTGATGTAGACCTCCCCTTCTCCCCTCGGGGTTGCTGACCTTCCGATCAAGGATCGATCAAGACACTGAGTCGAATAGACTCTGTTGGACCCCCAAATCAACCTACACAGGCCCTTCCTTCAAATGTCTAGGTCGTATGGCACCCACAGGCCCTCTCTTGAGCGTTTTTCAAAAACACAATGCCAAATGGGTGCTAGCTCCTCTCTAGCTAAGACCATTCCTTCAAGTGACCATAGATGTGACCACATGCCTAACCCAAAAGGCGCTTCCCGACTTCACGTGTTGGGTATTTTCATGTGAGT
Source organism: Picea engelmannii (assembly GCA_009831015.1). Taxonomy (NCBI): domain Eukaryota; kingdom Viridiplantae; phylum Streptophyta; class Pinopsida; order Pinales; family Pinaceae; genus Picea; species Picea engelmannii. Next base: position 49,792 of record ML790106.1, on the reverse strand, counting down.
CACCTCGACTCTCCCAACTTCCAAAATCTTGAACTAGAGCCTAGCAAGCGCTATCTCATTCCATTAACCTTCATCAACGTGACCCCTCGCTATGATCTAGGTCCAATCCCTTGAGTGCTTTTCCACTTCTCACTTCGCGTGGTCAAAAGGTTTATTGTCTCCCTTCTTCTATCTCCTAAACTTGTGTTCGTGCCATATCGATGGTCTACAATCCCCGCGATCCAACAGTTCTTCTCTCCAATTCACGAATCGAGACTTCGTGTTTCGCAAGATCAAAATATGTCTCATCTTCCTTCTTCCTCCTGACTCTCGATTTTCCACTTTCTAGATTAACATTCCAGATCTCCCCGTGATCCAACGGTTGATATCTCCTTCGTGAACTCGGGACTTCACATTTCCCGAATTTGGAGGACTACTCACCTCTCTTCCCCCGATATCTGAACTCACAAGTTTCTTGGGACCATATCTATAGTCCACACTTTCCTTCTATCAATGGTTGTGATCCTTTCATGAACTTGGAATTTGCGAGGTCACTTACCCTGTGCACCTCCAAAGGGTTAAATATCGTGCACTTACCTATGGATCCAATGGTTGTTGGTCCTTCACACCGAGATCTAATAGTTGAGATATGTTGTCCCCTTGTATGTGCTCCTCCTATCTGGACTCTAATCTGATGGCCCATATTTCTCCTTGCATCCGATCTGATGGTTGATCTATCTCCTCCTCCTGAGCTTCTTTGTTCTCCCGGACTTGGAAGAATTTTCTAGGTGTCAAAGGCTTTGCCCTTTGATCTTTCTCCTGTGATATGACTGCTCTGGATCTTGCTTACTCCTGGGAACGCTTTCCCTTCTAAGATTTTGAACTTCAAACAAGTTCTCTTTACGCTCCCTCCTTATGCTATCTCTTCTGATTTATTTGATTTACGCAGGCTCCTAAGGGTCTCACCCTTTTGTGTCTTTCAAAAGACTTTCTAGTGCCCTCTTGGAAACTTCTCACTCGACCTCCTAAGATTTGAAGATGAAACTTATCTTCGACTCTGGTGCACACTTGTGCTCTTCATGAAAACTTGCACTACTCCTCCTCAGCTTTCAACTTGCTCAGTATCCAGGAGATTTGGCCCTTATGCTTCCTTTCAAAGGGAAACTTTGTGCCTACTTGGCAACTGTCTACTCATGTACACCTTGTAGAGATCTTTCTTATAGAGTGTTCAGTAAATTTGTGAGTGTCTTCTCCTATGACACTTCTCTTCTCATAACTCAAAACATGGTCCTCTTTTGTGCACTCCTTGCACCTGCTCAATGCCCTCCTCGCAGAGCTCTAGAGAATCTTTAGTAATTATGTTCTTTGTTATGTGCCTCCTTGAACAGTCTTTCCTCCAAGGTATTCAGCAACCTTGAGGCTCCTCCTTGATTCTGTTAATGTTTTGGTGTTCCCTCCTTGCACGTTCTCTCCTGAAATCGATTCGAGATTCAGATGCGCACTCCTTGCGTTGGGCATAGAGTTCAACTACTATGTTGTGCACTTTTTGCACAGCCTAAAGAACCCAGAACGATATTTCAACTCAACAAATATAGAGAGATCTATCTTTCTACTACATATGTGATGCAGAATGCGCCACCCGGGGCACGTCCGCGATCACCAGGACCTTCTCTTCCTTCGGCACGAAGAGCTGAAACACTCTCTTACTCCCCTATCAGGAATTTCCTCTACCCACAGAACTATCCTTATGACTCCCCTGTGTTATATCGGGAAATCGAACCTTGCGGGATCACGAGTCCTGCACTAATGAAAATTGGGTATTACAAATCCCTGAACCCCGATGAGTCTCTACCCACGGACTTCTTGCTTTTATCGAGAATTTCCCCGATCGGGAAATCGGCACTCACGAGGTTGAGAGTTTCTTACCTCGTGGACCCTCGATTTTCGATTCGCGATGGCGCTCTCTGCCCCTTCAGCCCCCTCCGGCTAACTCCTCGTGCATGTGACCTACCGGTCCATAAGACCATGGGTCGTTCCCTCTATCGAAGTTTTGGAATTTGCGGATTTGAAATGCGTAGAATTTACACTCACGGAATTCCCGATTCCCCGATTCCCGACACCACCTAGCGTTGACCCACTGCACGGTTTGACCTCCTTCCACCTGTCTTATACTCTGGCGCTTATGGTCCACACTCTCGTGCGATCGAGAAATCGCGTATCGGAGTTTCGCGACTTTCGTTGCAATCATTTCCTTGTACTCGAAAATCCCAAAATGTCGAACCCCCGACCCCTCGGGATCTCTCGCCACGTTTCCCTTCGATCAACGGCTCAAAATTCTCATCGGGATATCGCGAATCGTGATTCCAATATGCGAGAATTCTATGTCCTCGCAAACCCCGATTCTTCGATGAGCTGAAACCCGACTCTACTCCTGATGCTTGACACCCGTCCTCTTGAGATCAACGACTGAGGTCTTTTCAGGAAATCACGGATCGCGATTTCATTCTACCAGAGTTTTAGGACCACGAAAACTCCGATATTCCGATGAGCCAAATCCCGATGACTCCCGGGCTTCTCCCCTGCATGCTAAGGTATAACCTATGCGCAACTTTCCTGGATCTGACGGTTGGCGGGGTTTCGCAACTTTCCTCTGCGAATCCTGACCATCGATTCTCCTCCTCGAGGATTCCTCCAAATTGACTAAGTGCTTCTCTTCGAGACTTGCTCTCCAAGCCTGTGACTACAACTCTCCATAACCCTGGTTTGATGAACCTTCTTGGCTCTTTTCCACGATATCAGAAGTGCTAACCCTCCTGAGCTTTTCCCATCTCGCTCCTCCAGTTGGATTCATGCACACTTCTCGTGCTCGAACTTCAACAACTCTCAAAGTGTTGAGTCTCTCAGACTCTGTGCCCTCCTGACAACAGTAGTCTATGTCTTCCTTTGCTCAGACTAACCACTAAGACTTCAAGTTCAGCCTACACTTCTCCTGCACGACTCTACCAACTCAAATCCAATTCTAGGGAAATGAGAACAAAGGTTAAACTACTGAGCCTCCATCAACGCACTCTTTGCGGATGAATTCGACTGCACTATTTGCAGGAACCTCCTAGCTCATATAGAGAAACAATTGAAACTCATTCCTTCTCCTATTCATACTTCAACTGAAACAGGGAATCACATGCACAGCATATACAAATAAATGCATAACAGAAACAAACTTTCATGAGCATAATACACAGAGAAAACAACACAAACCATGTGCTTGAATCAAAGCTTCATTCTATTAATTCAAACTGCCTGTACATGGGTGTTCTTCATACAATTCTCTACTTGCTCCTCCCTTCTGAATTCTTGATTGATAATGTTACAATGATACAAAGAGGGTGTCTATATCCATTTTCCCTCTCAGAATCTAAAACTGTTTAATCTAGACTTAAACATCTATCTACCTGCATTAAATCTAATAAATGCCTCCTATCTAATTCAGACAGGAGCGTAAGGCTCGAGGTCTACTACAATACAACAGGCGCTCCTTCATAAATATTTCATTGAAGGATATGGCGCTTCATCTTAAATGAAAATTCAAAAAAGAGTTATCAAGCTTATATGTCATGTGTTTAAAAACACATGCGTTGGCTCCACGCTTGCTGAGTTGGCGATGCTCCTGCATCATACTCCTCGTCTTGAAAACTTTCATGGGCTCCTGTCCATGAGCTCCTGTACAGTCTGTCCATGTTTTTGGATAACTTCTTCTGTCTCCCAGCTGGCATCTTCCACTGGGTGGTTCTTCCATTTCACCAGATACTCGAAGTATTGCTTTCGTCTGGTCTTTTTGCTCACTCTTTTGTTAAGTATGTGTTCCATCTGTGGCTTCTCTGCAATCATCATCTGATTTTGCCACTGGATCTCTGGATGCTCATCATTTCTAGTCCCTGCTTCCTCATCTTTATATGGATATAAGTCTGAAACATTGAATGTCGGAGATATTTCGATGTCATCCAGCAATTCAATCTCATAAGCATTTTCTCCCAGCTTCTTCAGGACTCTGCATGGCCCAATTTTCTTCATTTTCAGTTTGTTGTATGTTCCCCTTGGGAACCTTTCTCTCCTCAGATGTGCCAGAACTAGATCACCAACCTCGAATTGAAGTTGTCTCTGATGTTGATCTGCTCTGCGCTTGTACTCCTGATTTGTTTCCAGCAATTGCTGCTTCACTCTGCTGTGAAGTTCTTCCATCGCTTGTGCAAATTCTTCAGTGCTTTCTCTCTTAGTCATTATCTGCTCTAAATCCCTCAGTTCAGATACTCCTCTCGGCTGCCTGCCATAAACAATTTCAAATGGGATTTTTCCTATGCTCCTGTTCATAGAATCATTGTATGCAAACTCCGCCTGTGGCAACACATTGTCCCAACTGCTATGGTGCTTTGTCGCCAAGCTTCTTAATAAATCTCCTAAGCTTATGTTTACCACCTCTGTTTTCCCATCCGTCTGGGGATGATAGGTTGAACTGAACATTAAATTAGTTCCCATCTTCTTCTAGAGTGTCCTCCAGAAATGTCCAATGAATTTCGTATCCCTGTCTGATACAATGCTTCTGGGTAAACCATGAAGTCTAACAATCTCCTTGAAGAACAAATTTGCGATATATGTTGCATCACTGGTCTTATGGCATGGAATAAAATGTGCCATTTTGGAAAACCTGTCGACCACTACAAAGATCGAATCATGTCCTCTTTGCGTTCTTGGCAATCCCAATATGAAATCCATGCTGATTTCATCCCACAGCCTCTCAGGTATGGGTAATGATTGATAAAATCCTGCATTCTGCTTTCTTCCCTTTGAATGCTGACAAATCCTCCACTTGTCAACAAACCTTTTGACATCTGTTCACATTTTCGGCCAGAAATAGGCTTCACTCAACTTTGCAAATGTCTTATCATGGCCAAAATGTCCTGCTAATCCGCCACTATGCTTTTCTTTTAGCAGATTCTCCCTCATGGAGCAATGTGGAATGCATAACAGATTGCCTCTGAATAACAGTCCATTTTGGATCATGTAATCCATCCATGGGCTTCTGTCTCTGAGAACTGGATTCTCAGCTGCCTCGTATGCCTCTACAAAATCTGCATCACCTGCATACATGTCTTTTAGATTTTCAAAACCCAAGGTCTTGACTCGAAACTCCTGCAGCAACAAACATTTCCTGCCCAAAGCATCAGCCACTTTGTTAGCAGTCACTGAAATGTGTTTAATGAAAAATGTAAAATTCTGCATATACTCTACCCATTTAGCATGTTTCTGATTCAACTTCTCCTGTTGAGTCACAAACTGTAACGCATGATTATCACTATACAGAACAAATTCTTTTGGCATCAAATAATGCCTCCACTTCTTCAACGCATGTATGATAGCATAAAATTCTTTATCATATGTTGAATACTTCACCTTGGCTTCGTCCAGCTTCTCACTGAATTATGTGATTGGTCTGTCCTCCTGGCTTAAGACCGCTCCTATGGCAAATCCACTTGCATCACATTTCACCTGGAAAACTTTGGAAAAATCTGGCAACACCAAAATCGGTTGTTCGGTGATCTTTCGCTTCAACAGATTGAAGCTTTTCTCTGCCTCTTCAGTCCAATGAAATTATTTATGTCTTTTCTTAACTGTGTCCATCATTGCTGCGCTAATTCCACTGAAGTTCCTAATGAATTTCCTATAGAAACTTGCCAATCCATGGAAACTTCTCACCTCGAAAACATTCCTCGGTGATGGCCAATTCTTAATCACCTCTACTTTACTTGGATCCATCTTTAATTCATTTGTCGATATGACAAACCCCAAGTAAATGAGTTCTCTCTTCATAAATGAAGACTTCCTTATGTTGATTAACAACTTCTCTTGCTGTAACTTCCTCATTACTGTAGCTAAATGCTTTAGATGTTCTTCTTTTGATTTGCTGAAAATTAAGATGTCATCCAAATAAACAATGGCAAACTTACGAATAAACTCTTTCAGCACTTCATTCATCAGCCTCATGAATGTACTTGGTGCATTCGTCAAGCCAAACGGCATGACCATCCATTCGTACAAACCTTCGTTAGTCTTGAAGGTTGTCTTCCACTCATCGCCTTTCCTCATGTGAATCCGATGGTATCCACTTTTCAAATCCACTTTTGAAAAAAAAATTGCCCCGCTCAGGCAATCCATCAAGTCATTCATTCTCGGCAGTGGAAATCTATACCTGATGGTGATTTTGTTAATGGCTCTGGAGTCTGTACACATTCTCCATCCTCCATCCTTCTTCGGACTCAGTACTGTTGGCATGGCACACGGACTAAGACTTTCCCTGACCAGTCCTTTATCCAGCAGCTCCTGTACCTGTCTTTTGACCTCCTCATTCTCCCGCGACGTCAACCTGTATGCTGCTTTGTTCAGAAAACTTGCTCCTGGTATGAGGTCTATATGATGGCTTATGCTCCTCATCGGTGGCAATGAATGAGGTAATTCATCCACCACTATATCAGCGAACTCTTCCAGTAGTTCCTGAATTTCCTTTGGTAGATCATCCACTCTTGTGCTGGTCAAAACAACTCTTGGTTTCCTGACCACAGAGAATTGTGGATCTTCCTTCTTCTTTACTTCTGCCAGAAGTTCCTTCCCACTCATGAGAAGTATAGTATTTCTCGGCTCTGGTTTTACTTCTTTATCCTTAATTGGATTCAGTGTATGTGCTCTTCCATTCTTCTCCAAAGTGTACATGTTCATCTTCCCATCATGAACTACGTTTCTGTCATATTGCCATGGTCTGCCTAGCAATACATGACATACATCCATAGGAATAACATCGCATAAAATCCTATCATTATATCTTCCTATCTTGATGTCAACTAAGCATTGTTTAGTGACATTTACCTGATGTCCCTTCTACATTCATTAAACTTTGTATGGCCTCGGGTGATCAGTTGTTTCCAATTCTAGCTTTTCCACCATCTCAATCGAAACGAGATTGTTTGTGCTTCCGCTATCCACAATAACCTGGAATTTTTTGTCTTTGGTCTTGCATGTGGTTCTAAAAATCCTGTTTCTTTGAACTGCATCCTCCACCTCCTTCTCGTGTGTTAAGAGAACCTTACGCATCATCAATGACCTTCTGTCTTCTGCGTCTTCTTCCTCAGCATCTCGCCTCTGTGCTTGGGCGACGTGAGCTTCTCCCCTGTCCTTCTTCCTATCTAGAAAATCAACTGCCTTGTGTCCATTCTTTTCACATATGAAGTATGTGATGACTCCACCTCTGCCTCTTCCTCTACGTCTGGTACGAGGAAATGTGTTCGTGTCAGCGTATCCTCCGCCTTGTTCTGTCTGTGGCCTTCGCTATTCAGCGTGTTGGCCTCGCTGTGAACTTCCACCTCTTTCTGTTCTCATCTGAGGCTTTTTCTAGTCATCCTTAGATTTCTGGAACCTTTCTTGAGCAACGAACTTACCTTTTGGTTGGCTCCTACCTCGGCCTCGCTGTCCTGGCTTACGGCTTAGCTTTTCCTCAGCTTTTAACGCCATCTGATACACATCCTCTACCATTCGGATGGTTTCCATACTCATCTCATCCTGGATATCGTATCTTAAGCCATTCATATACCTGGATACTTTTTCATCATCGCTCTCCCGATGACCCGCTCTGATATTGATATTGTAAAATTCTTCAGTGTATTCCTTCATCGTCATCAATTTCTGCCTCAAGTTTTGCATCCTCCTGAACAGTGTGATTTGATAATCCCTTGGGATGAACTTTGCTTTCATCTTCGCAACCATTCGATCCCAACTTTTAATATTTTTCCTACCTTTGCAGCGTCTATCTGCTTGAAGCTCATCCCACCATAATGTTGCATGTCCCTTCAATTTTGTGACAGCATGCCTTACTTTTTTATCTTCTTCGATGTCTTCATAATTGAAGTAGGTGTCAAGAGCTCGGATCCAATCCAGTAACTCTTTCGCATCTAGATTTCCTCCATAATTCGGAATGTCCATCTTTGTCTTCGAACTCATCCGGGTGATAGCTTTCATTAATCGCTCATTTGTTGCATCTTCTGTTGGGATTTCTCCTGCTCTCTGTCCAGTGTCATCTTCATCCTCGGATTCACTGGTATCTCCTGCATCATTTTTACGCCTTTGATTTATTCCTATATCCACAATCATAGAGCGTAATTCTTGCAGTTGTCTTTCTACTTCCAGATTCTGCCCTAGCCTACCTCTTTCTCTGGACGATTCCCTTTCCCCCTTTGGATCGGGTGATTGTATATCTCTTCTCCTTGGCGGCATGGTGAATTCTTCTTTCTTCTCTGCTACAGAAAACAGAGAGACTTTCTAGCTCTGATACCACTTGATGCAAAATGCGCCACCCGGGGCACGTCCACGATCACCAGGACCTACTCTTCCTTCGGCCCGAAGAGCTGAAACTCTCTCTTACTCCCCTATCGGAACTTTCCTCTACCCACAGAACTATCCTTATGACTCCCCTGTGTTATATCGGGAAATCGGACCTCGCGGTATCACGAGTCCTGCACTCATGAAAATCGGGTATTACAAATCCCCGAACCCCGATGAGTCTCTACCCACAGACTTCTTGCTTTTATCGGGAATTTCCCCGATCGGGAAATCGGCACTCATGAGGTCGAGAGTTTCTTACCTCGCGGACCCCTGATTTCTGATTCTTGATGGCGCTCTCTGCCCCTTCATCCCCCTCCAGCTAACTCCCCGCGCATGTGACCTATCAGTCCATAAGACCACGGGCCCTTCCCTCTATCGGAGTTTCGGAATTCGCGGATTCGAAATGCATAGAATTTACGCTCACAGAATTCCTGATTCCCCGATTCTCGATGCCACCTAGCGTTGACCCACTGCACGGTTTGACCTACTGCCACCTGTCTTATACTCTGGCGCTTATGGTCCACACTCTCGGGCGATCGGGAAATCGCGTATCAGAGTTTCGCGACTTTTGTTGCAACGACTTCCTTGTACTTGGAAATCCCAAAATGCCGAACCCTCGACCCCTCGGGATCTCTCACCACATGTCCCTCCGATCAACGGCTCAAAATTCTCGTCGGGATATCGCGAATCGCGATTCCAATATGCAATAATTCTATGTCCTCGCAAACCCCGATTCTCCGATGAGCTGAAACCCGACTCTGCTCCTGATGCTTGACACGCGTCCTCTTGAGATCAACGGTTGAGGTCTTTTTGAGAAATCACGGATCGCGATTTCGTTCTACCAGAGTTTCAGGACCACGGAAACTCCGATATTCCGATGAGCCAAATCCCGATGACTCCCGAGCTTCTACCTTGCATGCTAAGGTATAACTCGTGCGCAACTTTCTCGGATCTGACGGTTAGCGGGGTTTCGCAACTTTCCTCTGCGAGTCCTGACCGTCGATTCTCCTCCTCGAGGATTCCTCCGAATTGACTAAGTGCTTCTCTTCGAGACTTGCTCTCCAAGCCTACGACTACAACTTTTCATAAACTTGGTTCGATGAACCTTCTAGGCTCTTTTCCACGATATCATAAGTGCTAACCCTCCTGAGCTTTTCAATTTTCCCTCTCAGAATCTAAAACTGTTTAATCTAGACTTAAACATCTATCTACCTGCATTAAATCTAATAAATGCCTCCTATCTAATTCAGACAAGAGCGTAAGGCTCAAGGTCTGCTACAATACAACAGGCACTCCTTCATAAATATTTCATTGAAGGATATGTCGCTTCATCTTAAATGAAAATTCAAAAAAGAGTTATCAAGCTTATATGTCATGTGTTTAAAAACACATGCGCTGACTCCACGCTTACTGAGTTGGAGATGCTCCTGCATCAATATGAGACCTATCATGCATCTATAGAATCATAAACACACAGATGACATTCATTCATAAACATAAACACACGGAAAGTACATATGCAGGAAAAACTACGCTCCTTCTATTAAGATGAATGTCTGATTTCAATGTGTACAAAAGCTCTGACTACAACAGAGTCTCGGCTCTCTCCAAAAACTACTCTCCCTCCTATTCTACTACAATCCTCTATGTTTGACTCCATCATTTGGGCATACAATATTCCTCCTTCTACCATAAGGTTCCTCTAGGGTTCCCTCCTGACTACTAGTCTACTGAAAAATAGAAAACCCCAACTGCTACCTAATTTCTATTACATTCAAGACTAGGATTCAAACTCCCAGACCTCTCGCCATCATACAGTTTCTGAGCATTTCTCTCTTTTTCAATCATCCGTTCCAAAACAGATTAACAGAAAAGCGCCAGCTCTCAGATTCTATAATTTTAGAAAGGCGCACTATGACACTGAGTTGTCCCTCTACTTGGACTTTCTAGCGATGCTCCTGCATCACATTTTCAAGCCCTTCCTTCAAAAATTTGTGTTAGTATTTTTTTGATGATATACTAATCTATAGAAAGTCTTTGGAGGATCAGGTGTGACATGTTGACAAGGTGCTACAACTACTAAAGGAGGAACAATTATATGTCAAACCATCCAATTGTTTCTTTGAGGTGAAGAAAGTAGAGTATTTGGGTCATATTTTATCTCATGAAGGCATCAAGGTATAACCTAACAAGATTAAGGCCATGATGGACCGGTCGATTCCCAAAACATTGAAGAACATTAGAGGATTTTTGGGTTTGACAGGTTACTACCACAAGTTTGTTCAGAACTATGGAATAATAACAACACCTTTAATGACATTAACTAAGAAGGATGTATTTTCATGGACTTTAGAGGCAACTCAAGCTTTTGAAAAATTTAAAGAGGTGATGTGGAAATATCTTGTCTTGACCACACCAGACTTCACAAAAACCTTTATTGTGGAATGTGATGCCTCGGGAAATGGTATTGGCGATGTTCTAATCAAGAAGGAATGCCCCTTGCTTTTGAAAGTCGTCCACTCGAGGGAAAGGATTACACAAACTCATTTATGAGAAGGAAATGATGGAAATAATACATGCATTGAATAAATGGCACCCTTACCTAATAGGTAGGCACTTCAAGGTCAAAACAGATCATGATAGTCTTAAATACTTCTTGGAACAAAGACTATCTTCAGAAGAACAACAAAAATGGGTTACCAAAATGTTGGGTTATGAATCTACAACAAAGGGAAGAAAAATGTTGTGGCAGATGCACTCTCAAGAAAGGATGAAGATCTTGAGGCATTTCTCTGTGTTATCTCGATCATCCAACCCAATTGGATAATAAAAGTGAGGGATGAATGGAAGAATGAAGAAAACATGTGGACTCTCATTCAAAGGTTGCAACAGGATTCCACTACATCAGATACATTTACATGGAAAAATGATTCACTATGGTACAAAGATTGCTTATATTTCTGTAAGAACTCCCAACTCAAACAAAAGGTACTCTTGGAATTTCACACCTCTTTGGTAGGAGGGTACTCGGGAGTTTTGAAAACCTACAATAGGGTCAAGAAATTCATGAGATATAATATGATTGAAATATTCCACATATTGAACCCCAAAGGCACACTTGGAAGGATTTGCATAAAGTTCTTAATCTTCCAATAGTTGTAATACTTTGTCAACATGTTGTACATCCTCTTCCCAAGATTTGTTGTAGATTACTATGTCATCAAAAACTACTAACACAAATTTTCAAAGGAAAGGATTGAAAATGGAATTCATCAAGATTTGAAATGTTGAAGGTTCATTAGTAATTCCAAATGGCATAACCAAAAACTCGTAATGACCTTGATGTGTTCACAAATCTATTTTAGGAATGTTTTCTTACCTCATTCTGATTTGACGATATCTCAAACGAAGATCCAACTTAGTAAAGAATTTTGATCCATGCAATTGATCTAATAATTCATCAATGATAGGAATAGGAAACTTATCTTTGATGGTCATTTTGTTGAGTTTTTCAATAATTTGGACACATATGCCATGAACCATCCTTTTTTGTAACAATCACCACTAGTGACGAGAAAGAACTTTGGCTAGGTTGAATGATGTTGGACTTTAACATTTCCTAAATCATGTGTTCAATCTCACTCTTATGTGCATATGTATACCTGTAAGGCCTAATGTTATGAGGTACACTTCTCGATTGCAAATGAATATAATGGACATGGTCTTGAGCAGGTGTAATACCCTTAGGCATTTCACCAAATACCTTGTAATGGTTGTTGATAACTATTTGGAGATATAATGGAGCTAATGTTATCGGACTAATCAGTAGGTGCGAACACTAACAGATCTCCCTAGATCCACCTGGATCTAGAAAAAAATAGTACAGGGCATGACTCTTTCCCTAAGTTGCAATCATTGAATTTGCTAGTAAGGAGGAACGAATGACATACCTTTGTATCACTTCCTTAGGTCTTTGTTGCTCCCGCTTCGCTTCGGTGCTCTCGTGAGGCCAAGTCCAAGACAACACAAACCAACCAAAGTGAAGATAGCACAATGTATTCAACGTCAACTTATGCATATGATCAAGGAATTACACAATAAAGTAAGAATGACCTTATGGGAAAGGGACATGTCGATGTATCATATTAATTGAAAGTAGAAGATACAACCTGATCGCCTTGACGTCGCAAGATTCCTTTCAGTGAACCTTGGTTCCAACACACACACTTGCTCTATACTTGCATGAAGAAGATCTAATTCCTCTTGATAGACCAGCTAAAGTCTCCAAGCTTCTGTCTAAGCAAGGTTCTTCACACAATTCCTTCACCAATTCTTCAATTAATCTTTCTTGACCTTTTCCATGAGAAAAATTTCAATATATAGGAGAATGAGAGATGGTTACATGGATGAGGATGATCCCATCAAATCTAAGAAGTCAGTAAAATGACAACCATACTAATGCCAACTCATTTTCTAGAAGATTCCCTTCTAGAACCCTCGAGACCTCTTCTATTTTCCAAGCTTGAAAATAGGTTCGCACCCTATGTATGGAGCAAACTGTGAGAAGTTCTCACCCTATATGAAGGTGGCCTGTGAGAATGAGGGATTCTCGCACCCTAGGCCATATGTAGCCTGTGAACTCACTTTGAAAATATGTTTTTGGAAGGAGACAAGATCCATTTTTCTCAAGCAAAAAGTCCTTGTTGGGAGCCTGAATGCACCATTGTTAATACATCACCAAGATGACCAAAATCATGTGTAACAGAATTCCCCCCAAAGTATGAGGCCGGAATCAGTGACAGCCGAAATACTTTGTAAACTGTGTGTGTGTCTCGAAAACCAGGAGTGCACCTAATCGAAAACCTGTAAACAACCAAGCATATGCAGAATATAATACAAGTTCTGAGGTAGGCATCCCCATACTCATATCACAAATGGATGACATCATGAACATGGTTCATGGCCACCAATCATACACCGTGGATCCATGCCATCAAAATATTGCATAGCCACCAAGAATACACTGTGGATCTATGCAAGAAAATTCAAATTACGACGACATAGCCACGAGACATACAAAGTGGATCTATGTGTCGATGCAAATCATACATACTCCATCACAGCCTAGTTCAAAAAGATGAAACCTAGAGTCTTCAATCCCATCACCTGAAAGTACAAATCTAACCATGTGATTACATGTGCCAAAGTCGAACATGGTAGAAACCACTTGATTACCGATCAATGATGCAACCGTTAACAAGTGCAAGGGAAATCACCATTAATGTCAATGACTCCCAAGGTACATGAGTACAATCCAATGAATGTGAATAAATGAGCTGAGGTCGAACATTCAATGGAATCTTCAGATCAGGAGTCAATGATGAAAGCCCACTGTCGAAAGCAAGAGAACCTTCCATTGAGGCATGCAAGTCCCAAGGTACCAAATAATTTCTAAGTCTTGTTTCTGGATAATGAGCTGGAGTCGACGGAAAAAAACTCGTCATGGGAGGGCCTTGATGTATCCCCCATCAATGACACAAAATGAGTAACAGATTTTGAAGGTGAAACAGAGTATGAATATAGATGGACATGGACACAGGGAAGGCCGAATCGGTAAGAATGAACAACTATAGATGGTCGACTCAATAGAGGTTTCAGATGAACTTCTCTTGAACATATGAATGACATAACAAATGATTTGGTAGCACTGACTCAGAGACAACTCAGGATGTGACCTTGTGGCAAGTCGAATGAGAGACAAACGGATTTCCCAAACCGGCTTCAAATAACGAATAGGAGGTGTCATGTTCAAGAGCGACACTTACTGCCAATAATATGAATACGAAAACCCATCCCTTTCCCAAATTTTCCCCCACCATTTCTGGCGAGTACCTCTTTATTTTTACGCAAGCTTGAGGAGGATAACATATGCTTGTTGATGTAATCTCATCCTTCGGATGAGTCTCTCGGAGTATGTTTAACGAACCCTAGGAAGAAGTGGTTTGGTCCCATTATGGGTCTTTCGATGTTTGTTTAACGAGTCCAAAGATAGAAAACTCGAAGGTTTTTCATGATTATAGAGTCTGGAAAAACACTCAAAAGAGAACTCTCTCAGTTCCTTTTTCGTAAAGTAGTCTGATGAGACCGAAAAAGAGATAAATTATCGCCCAACAGACGCTTTCTTCAAATACTTTAATGAGCGTGAAAATAGAAAGATCGCTCGGCAATCTTTTCATGTTTAGAGAGTCTGAAAAGAGCCTAAAGAGGACTCTAGGGGGTTCCTTTTTCATATAACCTTTATGAGCCCAAAAAAGTGATAAAAGTGTGCTCGATTATGTTCTCATGTATTTTCGAGTGTGAGAGCGAACAAAGACCAAGCTTGAGGTTTTGTCTAAAAACCATAAAAAATAATTAAAAATGTGATGAAAAAGAGAAAATATTCGTACTCCTTTGTGTGGACTTCGAAGTCGTCATATCTACAAAAAGTCGCACTCATAGAGCTATTAGGCATTAGGTTTGATGAATAAAACAATTATAAAAATCAACAAATATGGTAAAAAGTAAATATAAGTGGGTAAAATTCCTTTTACCATAGTCATTGTGACTTTGCCAAGGTTTTAGCCCAAAACCCCTCTTTTGCCCTTGAATTTCAGTGCTCGATTACGGAAGGTACGAGCAACCGTTTGGCGAACCGTTTGCGTCAGTGAGGTAAGCTCCCTGTCTTCTACCTTTTCATGGTTCAATTTTTTGTTTTCATTGACAAATTTCAAGTTTTGAGTTTGTTTTAGGGCCAAAATTTGTGCCCATGTGTTCTCGCAAGCTAGCCATATGGGACCTCCGAGAATAGATTGATTCTCGCAGGTGACCCCAAAGGCACCTGCGAGAACCTCACACTATGCTAAAGGGGCACCTGCGAGAACCGTAAAATGAAAATTTTCTTTGATTTTTGCTCAATGAAAAAATGTGCCAATGCTTGAAAAGAGTTGCTGACCCTCTTCTTATGGTTCTTGTGCAGGCATTTGACCATCACGATGGTTCTGGAGTGGCACGAAAGAGAGCATGAAGAAGATGATGCTATTGTCAAGAATGACCCAGGCACCGTTGTCTCTTTATGAGACTATGGTCTCCTAAAATTCTTTTGGATCCCGGGTATGAGGGCCCAAGTCAGGTTGTTGGAGTACCTCGTTCATATGTGGGACATGGACCAACAAGTATTCCACGTGGGGGTCCACACGTTGTCCTTGGATATCGAGGACGTTTATTTCCTAACAGGACTATCACGGCGTGGGTACCATGCTAGATTGATCGGTAGCCGAGGTGGTGGGATGCCTATGAGTGAGTATTGTCGTCAGTACTATGTTCCAGAGGCGAAAAGAAGCAAAGGAAATGTGGCCATTTGGGGGGTCTAGGATTTGACCCTTCGCACTATCCTGTTCACCATTGCTCATATGGTTGGGAGAACTGCTTCACACATGGCTCTCCAGAGCTATTTTCAGTATGCCATAGAGTGTACTGAGCCTCGGGTCTTTAACTGATCAGATGCAATCCTTCGTAGCATAAAGAGGCAGTTGACAAAATGCAGGAAAGGTGACCTAAAGAAATTTGGGTACGGATCACTTTTGGTGTCCTTCTTTCTTGAGAGAGTTCCCTTGCTGAGGTTGCAAGTTGAGTGGGGTTTACCTTCTCTAGAGGATCCGAGGATGTTGAGGTGGTGCAATCTCATGGCTCGACATGTAGCTGGGTCGATCATCAAATACAATGATTCCTTCTTTGACTGGTTGCAACCACAGATGTTGATGGTCGATGATAATGCCTATGTCAGGTTGGATTTTCGAGGAGATCCAGATTTGGCCCTACCTGAGGATGCTCAGTGAGGAGATCTAAGTAAGAAGTACAAATTTTTTCACTTTTTAAATGTTTTTGTGAGTTTTATCATATGCAAATGCTTTTATGTTTGCCCAAGAACTGATCAAAAATATCTTTTGAATGACACAGATGTGGGGCCATACCAACCTCCAGGTACGTCTCCTATTCGGCGACAATGAGAGGTGGCTCCAGTTCCACGATGGGATGCTGAAGATTATGAGGCAGTGGAGCAAAACTTGGAGGGGTTCACTGTTGACATTCTGGACATGCCTATTGGAGAGGTCCCTCTGCGTTATCAACTGTTGAAATAATGTAATTGCGAAGAGCATTCTTATTATTTTTTTTTATTGGATTAAATCCCCATTGTGGATTAATCATGTCATTATTATTATTATTATTATTGGATTAATCCCCATTGAGGATTAATCATGTCGGTAATTGTATAAGGACCAAATCCCCTTTTGCGGATTGGTCATCAGACAATTACAAAGTGTAGAATAAGAATTCGGCCCCAGCAGTTATAATGGAAGGGCCAAAATTAATTAAAGGTGGGTTTACCCACCCAGAGTGAGAGGTCGGCCCTGCCAAATGGTGACTCTTCACACGTGCTAGATTGATATAAATAAGAGGCTAGCGCCTCACTTCTTAGACACACTCACTTGCTCATTATCTTATGAGGCAAGCTGCAATTGGAAGTTGGAGAGAGGAGAAGAAGGGTGGTGCATCTCTTGGGGAGGACTTTCTGTATTGGTT
>ML790106.1:17125-32659 GCA_009831015.1 Picea engelmannii | reverse complement strand
TTTTGTTGGGTTTTCTTCCCCTAGAGGGTTTCCCATGATAAATGTTGTGTCTCTTGTGAATGTGTATTTCTCAGTGATCTTGTTCTTATTATGCTCTTATCTATTGAAATGCAAAGAACTATAATAATGGCATAAACATTAACATGGTATCAGAGCCAACCTGAAGAAAGAACAATTTACAAGAGGAAAAATGTCAATGTTACCGTACCCCAAAATTAGGGTTTTGCAAAAGTGAGTATTTTTAGCTCCCTAACACCCTAGAAAGTTGTGCCCTCCCCCAAGGATAATTTTGGCACTTAGAGCGCACCTTTTCAGTGGCTAGATCTCCCAGAAAGTGAAACCCTAGTTTCACAAAGTACCAAAAAACCAGAAAACCAAAGTACCAGAAGTACCAGAAAACCAGAAGCACCAGTCCAGAAATCCGTAGATCAGATTTGAAGGGGTAAAAGTTGGATTTTCAAAAATCTGACTGCACCAACTAACTCGCCTCAGCTCAGCGCACCTATCCCCTGGATCATAATTTCAAAATTCGAAGTTTCAAAAATTAGGGTTTCCTCATAAAACCCTAAGTTGCAGTTGCAGTCTCAGAACTAGTTGCAGTTGCAGTACCTGTTGCAGTTGTAGTACATGTTGCAGCTGCAGCCGTAGAACCAGTTGCAATCACTCTTGAAGTTTTTTGGTAATGATTGTCGTTGCTACCAGATGGAGCCACTACCTGCAAATGCTATCCGAGGTATGTACTCGCATATGGTTAATGGTTAAACCCTAAAGAGTATTTGCAGGAGAAGGAATCTTTTGCCATAGATCCAGAAGGATCGCAAGATCCAAAACATTCATAGGAATGATGCAACCCAGGTGTGATTATTCTAATATGCATCTATTTGTTATGAAATTATCTTGTTCAGTGTTGCATGTTGAAGCTATGATCAAATAATTAGAAGGATTAAAAGTTGATCATAGATATTATCCTCTAACCTAACCTTTTGTCAAGATAGCATATTGTCTTAGTACAACAGAGAGGTTGAAGAAAGTACTCGTCACTTTAGTGAAGGAGACCTGGAAGAAAAGAAAGCACTCACTCTTGAGGGCAAGGCTCCAGGTTTGATTAATCGAGATTCAAAGGTACACATGACAAGATAATGACTTTAGTTGAGATAGAAATCGTCCTAAATTATTATACTTGATATCATGTGAGAATATAGATGTAAATAATTTGCCTGATATGACTAACACCTCCTCTAGGAGAAACCTCGTGTGTTAGTTTCAGATTTCCATGGAAGAATGCTTGGTCACAACACTAAGAGAGTGTTGACCTCATTTCGTATTGTATTCCATACCCTTAATCTTTGCTAAATTATAAGTAATAAGCTCTAAAGGAGCTACTGTGATGATTGTTCATGCTATTGCTTTATATTATCAAAAAGGATATTATTCTTGCTTGTTGTTTTTTTTACCTTGCTCCAGGTCACATGAAGAAGCTATAGTGAAGGTTGCAGAAGGCAACGTGCTAAAGGAGAGATGATAAATGAAGCAATCATCAGTGGAAAAGAAGAAGGTGGGTGACTCAGAAGCTGCCATGACCCACGCTATTGAAGAATCCATGTGAACTCTAGAATATTAGCTCACATCAACTACAAGGCACTACCATACATATGCAAAGCTGTCACAGGTTTACCAGAACTCAAAGGTGACCATGAAGGCGTATGCGATGGATGTGCAGAAGGGAAGAACGCCAAGAACCCATTTTCGAAGAGGGACAGCAAGGTTGAAGGAGTCCTAGAACTCATTCATTCTGATGTATGTGGCCCAATGCCATCATCCTCCATTAATGGGTATGTACACTATGTATCATTAATTAATGACTATTCTCGTAAAAGACCTGGATATATTTGAAGTGTTCAACAAGATCAAGGAATTGAAAGCCTTGATAAGAGAACCCTTATGTAAGGAAGATTAAGATACTCAGGTCAGATAATGGAGGAGAGTATACCTCAAAAGAATTTGTGAATATCTGCAAAGATGTTGGGATCAAGATCTCCAACAAAACAGTGTAGTTGAACGGAAGAACAGAACCATGCTGGAAGTTTTGAAGATCAAGATCTTCCTATGTTCTTATGGGCAGAAGCAAAAATGACAGTTGTTTATGTGCAGAACTGATTTCCCCATAGTGCACTTGGGCTCAAGACACTAGAAGAGATGTTCACCGGAAAGAAGCTAGAGTTAAGCCATCTCAAAATATTTGGTTGTCCAGTATTCATCCATATACCAAGAGAGAAAAGAAACAAGATGGAACCCTCCGGAAAGAAGGGAATATTTGTGGGATACTGTGAGGTATCCAAGACCTTCAGAATCTACATACCTAGTCACCGCCATGTTGAGATCATCAAGGATGTGACCTTTGATGAAGAAGTTGTACTTAAGAAATCGAGAATATGCCTGCTTGAACAGGTATATGAAGAGGAACCTGTAAATCCCAGGACGATAGAATCCGTGAGGGAAGTTCCCAGAGTTGCAGACCCTGTAAGGGAAGTCATAACTTCCCTTGATGAGGAGACTCCTAAATATCATGATATCACATAAGTTCAAGAACCTCCTCAAATAACCTTCTCCCATAAAAGAAAGATTGCTTGGGCAAGAGAGCTTATACAAGATGGAGAGAAGTATGGTGTTCCAGAAGGAACCACAAGATAGGTGAAGAGACCAAAGCCATTTTCCAGTTACACGGCTTTGATGTGAAATCTACTTGATGAGGAACCTACATGTTTTGAAGAGGCCATCCAGAAGAAGGAATGGGCAGATTCCATGACAGAGTAATACCAATCCATAATAAAGAATGATGTATGGGAAATTGTTCCCAGACCTTATTAAAAATAGCTGTGAGTTTTATCATATGCAAATGCTTTTATGTTTGCCCAAGAACTGATCAAAAATATCTTTTGAATGACACATATGTGGGGCCATACCGACCTCTAGGTACGTCTCCTATTCAGCGACAATGAGAGGTGGCTCCAGTGCCGCGATGGGATGCTGAAGATTATGAGGCAGTGGAGAAAAACTTGGAGGGGTTGACTGTTGACATTCTGGACATGCCTATTGGAGAGGTCCCTCTGCATTATCAGCGACATACCATGGGTGTGTCAGAGTCTATTGTCTGAATGCTTCATAGGGTTTCTCAGGCAGTCGTGTGTTATCATGAGCGCCACCCATGACGTTACTTTGTAGAAGCTACAAGCTTCATATTTTGAAATTTTGGTCCTTGGACAGAACTTTTTTTTGTAAAAAAAATTTGATCGTTATATACATATATACGGCTTCTACCGGATTATCTTGTGTTGTGTGATACATGTGATGTGATTGATTTATAAATGGCCCAAATGTCTGTCTAATACATAGTTAGTCAATGCATCAGTTAATGTATTTAGACATCTAGGAATATGTTGATACAAAATATAATCAAAATAATGTTCCAAGAGGCGAATTCGTAAATATACCCGTAATAAAGTAGGACTTCAAATAGCATAGACATTACTTAACTGTAGTACTACTATCTGCAAATCGATTCGTACAACCAAGTGACGGATACCGAGTGAGATAGCATCAATCAACAATTCGATAACGGCACTATACTCTGCAATATTGTTGGTCGCACGGACGAGACACACACCTCGTAGAGTGATAAGTTCATTTGTAGGGGCGTAAATTGCCCATGCAGCAGAAGCAAGGTTCTGGGTACTATGGCTAGCGCCATCAGCAAAGCCAATGTGGGGTAGCGAAGAGTCCGACATCTGGAAACCAAACACAACGTAACATAAGGGAAAAGACCAGATAACGAAAAAAACATACTACAGTAACACACAAGAAGTATGATAACATAAAATACAAGTACTCATGCACAGGTGATCTTAGGCATAGTACTTCTTTAAGTACAACCCATTTTTGGGTTCACTCAAAGGGATACCGTCATAATCTACGAACTCGTAAGCTCATTTCTCCAAAACTCGTCTAACGATATAAGGACCTCGCCACATGGCTTCGAATTTTTCAGCTCCTCGCATATCCTGATCTTGTTTGTAAAGGAGAACCAGATCTCCTTCGGAGAAAACGTGAGGCTTGACATGTTTTTCGTATTGGGCCTGTTATCACTCCAGGAAACTCTCATAGGTTGTAAGTCAGAGATGTCTGGTAACTTAATCTTTTGGTAACTATTTTCTCAATAATAAGTGTCGGTTTGGATCAAGTGGGATGACTAAATCGTTTCTCACTCAAAACATGCATGAACACATTTTGATGGACAAGGATTTCAACCACAAATGTTCATAGATTTTACAAATAAAGGGATGTATGGAGAAATAACTATTATATCAGCAGAATCACATATAAATCATATATGAATGGCCAATTACAATAATCACAGGAATACTTGAAAAGTTTAACTTATGAATGCAATGATAAGATGACAGTTATCGGGCATAAACAAGCATAATAGAATGAATATAATATCCAGGTGCAAGTACAAAATAGATAAGAAGATGAAATATGAACAAGTTATGGCAAAAGAAGCTTGTATTACTCAATATGAAAATGAGAAGTTTGAGTACATAATATGAAAAAGTCTCCAAAATTGAACCCTTTGGTGCTTCAAATGTCTTTGGCTTTATAGCCTTACAAGATGAAATCTAGATCCTTGAAAGATGGATCAGATTTGCTAAAAATAGTGAAACCAAACAAGTGTAGGATGAGATCCTATAAAAACGGATCTAGACTTCTAAAAATGGAAAGTCAAAACAAAATATCCTATCTTAGGTGTCAAACTCTATCTTGATAGAATTTATATCCTCCAAACTCTTTGACGGATGTAGAAAGTCTTCCAAGGCTGATGAATCCTCATAGGAAATTCGAATTTTCCACCTTTGGCAAAAAGACAGTTTTTTTGCTCATCAACTAGGTCGCCATTTTCACTTTTCCACCTTCTTAAACATTAAATACATCAAGATAAAACATTAAATATGATTTATTTAATTATTATGCATCTTTAGAAACCAACCTCGAAATATTTGGTTGAGAAAAAGTCAAATCTGTGCAAAAATATGACCTCGCTGCCATGTACAGGTTTCGGTGGTTAAGAGATAAAAATCTAGGCTTGTTAACCATCGAAAATCTCTGCTTTCGGTGGTTAAGATATAAAAATCTGGGCCTGTAAACCATCAAAACCTGTAACTTTCAAAAATGGATCTGCGGCGAATTAATTTGCGTGGGAATCGCAATGACTCATATTTTTCTTTGAATTGGATGACAAATGGCTCAATAACCAGCAATTGAACTCGAATTCCACTTGGAAACCTTGACAAATCACGGGATTATGGCTGCTGAGTATGAGTTTGCATGAGTAAATCACGGGATCATGAAAATAAAAATTACTCTCATATTCAATATTGAATATTAATGAAATTGAAACAGAAATCAAATGAAGTCATAATGATTATGTATCCTCGTGACTGGAGATAATGAAGGCCCATGTGACAAATCAATTCTGTTATTTGAAAATCATGCATGGAATTATGGATTTCTGTCGAGTCTTAATTCTGAAATGACAATTGGTAGTTAAAAGGAGAACAGGGCATAAATCTTCAGATAAGATGCCATAAGAACTCCATACCTCACCACCTAGATAAACTTTCAGCGGTTATAACTTAATGATTGCGCCCATTTGACATCTGGCTCGAGCAAAAGCACGGGCTTTTTCCTTTTGCGCATAGAAACATTTTTGGTGGTTAACAGGCCCTTTATTTTCACCTCTTAACCACCGAAAACCAAGACTTTTGGTGGTTAATGAGCAGTTTTTTAGCTCCTCTTAACCACCGAAACCTGAGATTTAAAGATTTGATTGCCAAGACCAAAATTGATGTTTTTTCCAAGTTTGTATCCAAATAGCAGACCTTCTAACACACCTAAAAAAAACTAGAAATGAATTTTTGGACCTATTCCTATCACTTGAAAATTGGTAAAATGGCAGTGCTATTTTAGGAGATAACAGGGCCTTGACACGTTTTTTTCTGGGCTTCTATGACTAGGGTAGCATCGCGTCAATTTTCATCTAATCGCATGAGATACAACAGACGTTCTTCCTCGGTAGAAGTGTTTGGTAGCAGTTCGATGGCTAGTTTTAAGGAGAGTATCTCACATTCAATCAAGAAGATGGCTTCTAGACCATAGACTAACCGGAATGGTGTAAACCTAGTAGAAAACTTAACGGACGTCCGATAAGCCCACAATGTTGAAAACAATATTGTGTGCCAACTTGTTTTGTGAATCCCTATCATTCATCGAAGAATGGTTATGAGAACTTTGTTAATTGCTTCGACTTGGCCATTGGCTTGTGGGTAATAGGGCGTTGAGTTTTCATGGCAAAGACCCAGCTTTTCAGTGAGTTCGGACATCATGAAGTTTCTAAAGTGGCTACCATGATCAGTGACGATAGCCTGAGGAACAACAAAATGAGTTATGATGTGATTGAAAATGAATAATGTTGCGTTCTTTCCATTATTGTCAAATGTCAGCATCGCCTTAGCACATTTGGTAAAATAATCTATGGCTACAATAATGTATCCATGCCCCCCGGCCGAGTGGGGGTGACATGTCATGAAATCGATACCCCATTTCACAAAGGGACCAACGTAGACCACAGGGTGAAGAGGAGCAGGATGTGACCGTATTTTATGGTTATAGGTCTGGCAAGTGTGTCTTTTTTGGACGGTGATTATGCAATTGTTAAATAAAGAAGGCCAAAAATACCCTGCTCGTAAGATCTTCTGGGCAGTAGTATACCTAGACATATGACCACCATAGGCTCCATAATGGTAGTCATTTAAGCCTTTCTCGGCTTCTTCAAACGTGAGGCAGTGTCAAAAAATTGAGTCAATCCCACAAATATAAAGAGTATCACCGAGGATAATATATTGACGAGCTTGGTAGCGTATTCGATGTCGGTCAGTACTGGACAAATTGGGCTGGAAAGTCTGGGTTTGGAGATATATGATGATATCGTCGTACCAAAGATCATCAGAACTAATTAGGAAAAGGGATTCATTGGGTAATGAATCGGCTGCTACATTTTTCGTTTCAGAGTAGGGAAAGTTGCATATCAACTCGGCAAACACTAAGGACTTCTTGGACTTAGCTCATTTGAATTCTAAGTCAAACTCCTGGAGTATCATGATCCATTTGGAGTATTTTCCCCCTAGAAATTGACGTGTGAGAATGTGTTGCATAGGGTTGCAGTTAGAAATTACCGTAGTCTTGCGAGAGAGGATATAGTGCCGGAAACGTTGAACTACTTGGATGGCTGCCAAGGCCAATTTTTCGACATGTAAATACTTGGTTTCGGTAGGCATTAGACTTCGACTCAAGTAATAGATAACATTTTCATCATGAGAATCATCCTCCTGGACAAGAACCATATCGATGGTGTAATCCGAGGCTGCGAGGTAGAGGAAATAATCGCGACTGTAATCGGGGGGGAAGAGAAGCAGAGCATGTGTCAGGGATAGTTTCAGAGCTTCGAAAGCTTTGTTTGCAATGGTATCCCATATGAACTCGAACCCCTTTTTGAGTAGTCGTGTAAATCGAAGAGTTATCTTGGCATAGTTCGGGATGAAACGACGAAGAAAGTTTGTTTTCCCTTGCAAACTTTGTAACTGGCGAACTGTAGAAGGAGGAGGGAGGTTGAGAATCACCTCGACCTTTAAAGGATCTACCAGGATCCCTTCACATGAAACAATAAATCCTAGAAGTTGGTTTGATTCTACACAAAAAATGCATTTGTGAGGATTCAAGCGTATATGGTAAAATCGACAACGGAAGAAAATGGCTCAGAGGTGTATGGGATGATCGACCCGGCGCATGGAATGAGCAGGTAAGTCATCAAGATATGGTTGCACGATGTGCTTGATATCATGGAAGGCATAACACATAGCGCACTGGAAAGTTGCGCCAGCGTTTTTAAGATCGAAAGGAATTTTTCGATAAGCAAAAGTGCCCCAAGGACAAATAAAATCGGTTTTGTGTTGATCCTCAGGAACAATATTGATTTGATTATATCCGGAGAAAACAAACCTTAAGGAGAATATTTCACTTCTGGTGTAATCGTCGACAATCTGATCGACGAAGGGGGTAGGAAAGTTGTCTTTAGGACAAGATTTGTTAATATCCCTATAATCAACGCACATGCGGATTGTGCCCTGTTTCTTGTCGATCAGGACAAGATTGGAAACCCAGTCAGTGAGAGCCACTGGGTAAATAAAGCCAGCTTTGAGAAGTTTCTTGACTTCGAGTTTGATAGAGGCCACTTTACGTGGGTGAACTGGACGAAGGCATTGCCAGACAGGTTTAGCGTTTGGGTATGTCTTGATCTCATGTATCACAATGTCGGGGTCAATGCCCGGAATTTCTTCATGGCTCCAGGTGAAGACATCACGAAATTCTTTGAAAAGTGACTTGTAGGTGACGATTTCGTCAGGGGAACATGAAGCTCTAATATGCACATTTTCGACAATTCTAAGCTTGATGGATATGTCGAGGGGAAGAGTGGGTGAGATATTGCTTAGGTTCCCTTCGGAAAACACATCGTGTGAGGACTCGGGAACGGTTGAAATGACGACAACGGTCGACAGGGTTGAGATACGTTGGTAGCTCTCGATGGTGTGTTGTTCCAGGAAGAGGATTGAACGGTGATGTTCATCATTCCAGGGGGTGTCTTCCATGACAGACATAATCATCTCGTCCATGGGAAAAATGACGCGGAAAGGATCTGGAGATAAATCACCAAGAGAGGGGGTAGAAGGGGTTGTCAATTGAACAGTCTGATAGGAAGATTCGACCGGACTCAAAGGCATTTCATCGTCATAACGAAGATGATTGTCAGAGTCAGGTACTATCCATGAGTTGTGAGATGTAGGGGTTCCATGAATCGAGGTGGAGATCATGTTGATTGAAGAGACAGACAAGTGTGGAACATTGGGTGGTGGAATGGGGAAGGTACCCATTAACGAAGAGTCTTTGAGAAGACCTACATCGACGTTCTCGTATCTGGGGGGTTTTGGCGATGAACGGTATGTTGCCAGTACGCGTATCTGAGTTAAAGAAGGCTAATTGGTCGACGGTAATTACCTTTCCTTGATGTAGGAAACGTACAACACAAAAAAGAGTCGACACAACTGCGTGCATGGAATCAATCTAGTTACGGCCAAGAAGAAGGTTGTAATCGAGAGGAGCGTCAAAGAATTTCACTTCAACTTGGACCGTTTTTCCTTCTAACGTGATTGGCAATGAAGAAAGGACACCGTAAGGCTTAAAACTGGAGCCACTCAAGGCTTTAAGTGTGTTATGGGATTCAATCAAAGAGGGAGAGTCGATGGCTTTCCAGTAGGTAATAGACATGACACACGTCGAGGCACCTTGTCGATAACAGTTCTACAAATGTTTTTATCGGAGACAATCACTTGTATTTGGAATGCGAGTTGAGGGAGTAACCTTGAAATGTGATCTTCCAAGTCAAAAATTATTAAATTTGTATCCATCGAGTCGATTCCACTGATAGCTTTCAACAGTGCTTTCCATTGTATGGGACAACTTTGAAGGACTTCGAGGGCTGATATCACGGATGGTGCTTGGGCCAGATCTTCAACAATATTGTAGTTCTGGGCAGCACAGGCATGAGGATTGAAAGCCGATTTCCGAACGATGCCCTTTGGAGGAGGGTGAAGGACTGTGTCGAGGCTCGATCGTTCGAGATGGAGTCGTGGGAGATGGTTGGACCAACGAAGGAGGTATAACATCAACCATCTCTTTCGAGGGAGAATAATCGTTGGCTCGACTGGTAAGTGTGATGTCATTTTGCTTTGAATCGCCTGTACACATTAAAACATAAGATGTAGTGGAGGTGGATGGTTGGTCGTGAATGACCAATTGGGCCTGTTGTTGAGAAGGTAAGGGTTGTGACAAAATGGCTGGAGTGGGTGGTTTCAGGGTCCCTTGAAGGAACTTAGTAACCTCGGCACATCATGGACAATCCTTAGTGTAGTGATCATCACCACAGATAAGACAAGGGTATCGGGGTTTGCGCTTGTCCCTATCATCAACGGGTCGTGTTTTGGTTCTCTTTTCTTGCGAAGTAGTGTTTTCCTCCTTATTCTTACCCTTTCCTTTTCTGGATTTGTTTTTACTGGTGGGGGTAGATTGAACAGCATTTACCTCAGAAGTCTTTCCGGTGGGAGGGGTAGGAGATGGAGCATTTTGAACATTAGAAGAAGCGGGTTTGAGGTTGTTTCTATAGGTTTGGATGGAATGTGGTTGGGCATGGAGAGTGCCAATCACACTGTCGGTTGCATGAGAAGCAGCAGGAGTAGTTGAAGTGGTGGAAGTGGAAGGACGAAGTGCATCAGGGAGTAAGTCGTAAAGAGTACATGTTTGTGAGTAAACGAGGTCAAGGTATTGAGCACGACTAATGGCTTGTTCTTCTATGAAAACTCCACCCATGGAGATGTCACGACCGATGTCGTTCACAAATGATTTTGTGAACCACTCTGCCAACAATTGATCGGGAAGTTTGAGTTTGATGAGACGTCGTCTTCGTCACCACTCATGAATGTGATTGAAGATGTGAGTGGCTTTGGTTTGCTTGAAATAACTCAAAATCTCGGTCACCGTTTCATAGCGGATCGGTAACTGGTAGTGGGTGAGGAAAGCCATTGCGAGGGTGTTGAAGTCGGTGAAGAAACCTCGTGGTAATTCTATATACCACTTCGTGGAAGAACCCGTGAGAGTTTGTTGAAAAAAGCGTAAACGAATAGAGTCATCCATCAAGGAGTTGGATGAGCACCAAAGGTGAAAAGTCATGACATGATTGTTCAGTTCCTCTCTTTCTTTTCCATCGAATTTATGGATGTCAAATGGTAGCTTGGCTGGTATAGTGGGCCATTGGGGAGAGTGACAAATCGGATCATTTAAAATCCTCGACAGATCCGGGAAGTCCAAGGTGGCTAAGAAAGGTAGTTGTCTATTCACATGTGGGTACTGGTGGATTTCGGGAGGGAGTCTCATTGGCAAACTAGTGGGACCATAAGCAGTCTTCATATAATGCGAAGATCTAGGTAGATTCAGTGGTTGTTGTGGAGGTAAGTAACTCATAGGTTTGTACCCTTGAATGGGGGCGTAGGGTTGAGCGTTCGATCCCCAAATAGGATTAGACGTACCTGGATATGGTTGGCCTATACCAGGAGGTATAACGGATGTAGCCGGAGGCTGTTGCCCCCCAGTCGATCGAGGGTTATGTTGTATCAGATGGTTCTAATATTGGGCCAAGGATGGAGGTATGTTTTCTCCATATGGTGGGGTTTGTGGGGGTTGTCCTCCAATCGGGGGTTGTGTGCCAACTGGGGGTTGTGTTCCAATTGGGATTTGTGTTCTAATTGGAATTTTCCCTACAAGGGGGGGTTGAGTCAAACCTCCTTGGTGAAATTGTCCACCAATAGGAATCTGGTAATTTGGTGTGAACGACTGAGTGGTGCCACTAGGATCAGTGTCACCAATAGAGGATGGAGAAGGTCCTCTAAAAGGGGGTGGAGGAAGTGTCAGAATGAAACCGGGAGGAGAGTGCCCAGAAGAAGTGGGACCACCAGTAGTTTCGGATGTGATTTGCGTAGGAACGGGAATAGAGGCATTCAATGCACGGTATCCGGGGGGAAGTGTCGGGATGAATTTGGGCGAAAACGGTGTGCCAATAGGGGCTTGGCTAGCCGCAGTAATCCCGTTGTGAAGATTCGTAGAATCTGTGTAATGGACCATTTGTAAAGGGAGAGTCAAGATGTGGTCAGCTCGCGAAGCTTTTGTACCAGGAAAATAATAAGCAACAGTAAAAGGTACTATGTTTGGATCAAAC
This sequence comes from Picea engelmannii, assembly GCA_009831015.1. Taxonomy (NCBI): domain Eukaryota; kingdom Viridiplantae; phylum Streptophyta; class Pinopsida; order Pinales; family Pinaceae; genus Picea; species Picea engelmannii. The sequence goes on along the minus strand of ML790106.1, from coordinate 20,724 downwards.
GTTTCAGGGAACGCATGTGAGACAGTGATATCAACACATGTTCCTGAGCCAAAGAGATCCCGTCTAAAAATGCCAGTAGCCCAAAAAGGATCTTGCCCTCGGGTCCTAGAAAAGGTCCAGTCGGTGATCCAGAAGACAAAACAACTAAGTCTCCGGAAGAATTCACTCGCATAATACGTCTCTCAGAGTCGGGGTGAAGTCGAAAATCCTCTCAAGAATTGGAAATTCAGAACCGTTATAGAGAGTCAGTTCTTTCCACTTGTGGAGTGGTGACATCTTGGACTTCACTCTGTTGAGGAGATCCCTCCGGTGAGTTGGTAGGAAAGGGTTGAGAACCTTCCATATTTTCTAAGGGTAAGCCCTGCATTCTACGTGAACGACGTGGAGGGTCAATTTTGAATGAATTAAAAAAATGACAAAGAGAATTCTAGGGTCAACTTGGGTAAACAAACAGCACGCGCTAGTAAAAAATCTAGGAAGCAAAACCAAGCAAACAAGACCTTCCAATTCCAAAGTCACTAGTTGGTGATGAAATCCAACGTCTCAACGATAAGACGAGAAGGGGCTGGGCTAGGGTGGAAAAGTTACGTTGACGACCTGCTTAACGAACTTACACCCTGGTACAAGCTCCCACACATAATCGTGGGTATACCCTCCAAGGAGCCCGAGTGAGTTTGGCCAACGTCGATTCTAGGTATCATGAAGACTTGCCCCTTCACAGTCACCTTCTGTAAAATCTTAAGAAGATAGGCCACTAAGGTTACCACCAACAACAATAAAGCCTGGGGGGACAGTCGACAGTCCGATCCACACGGAAGGGCAGGGTATCTAGCCCGAAATCAGCTCGAGAGGCTTCCACTCATCATTGTGGGTATACCTCCAAGTGACCCCTATAATACGTGCAATCTCTACACCGATATCAACAAAGCAGGGTGAGTAACTCTGTCAATATCAATGTGACCTCGGGTTTGACCCTTGTGTGAGAAGGGCTTCCCAGGACAAAATGTTGCAAATGGAATTTGACACTCCTTACCACAAGATGTTATTGTGTGTTTTGTGCTTTGGAGAGTGTATCTATCTACATGTTCCAAAGCTCTATCCTAGCTAATGTTGGTGTAATAGAGCCCTAGAAAAGATTTACTAGTTAAATTTTAAAATTGCGCAATATTATTAAAGGTTGTTGTTACTCAAAGGAAACGGAGATGAAACCGATGTTGTGTGAGACTCTGACCCAACAATGCATAGATAGGAATGAAATATATCAATTCTCGTTCGATGAATCCTATTTATAGGAGGGAAAGAGAAGTTTTCTGGAACAATCTTGAACTACGATATACAGTCTTCTTTGAAATGCAATATTAACAAATCACGAACAATGCTAATTCTCTATTTGTTTAATTTCAACAATTGATTTCCAATATTTTAAAAAGAAAAAATGTTTTTTACTTTTCAAAAAGAACCACACAACGGTGGTGGAACTAAGGAAAACCAATAACTAATGACAAGCAACATAATGACAAGCAACATACAAAACCCAAACCAATCTTTCAATGAAGACAAAAATGACAAGCAGACAAGGCTAGTATTTTAAAATGCATGAGGGAAACAATTTTCCAAGCAATGGGAATTTGAGAAAGACAATAAATCCCAACTTTTAAACAGATCATCAGCTCCCAACCAAACAAGCACTCAAATTCCAGGATCAGAGATTATATCCTTGCTAAGAAAAGGTCAAGAGATGACAGTTGAGAAAAAATGAACAAGAAGTTCTTTCGATTTTCGAAGACTAATCATTCACAAAATCCGAAGTCAAGAAACAATCAAACAGTGGCCCAAGAAGTTCTCTTCAGACACACATACAAATTTGGGTATCTGAGCATACAAAAACCTTAATCCAAAAATTTTGCAAAATGGGTTCGTAGGCAAGAAGTGGTGTACAGTGCGAGAATGGAGCATTCTCGCAGGCTAGCCACAAGCAGAGTGTGAGAGGTTCACACTGGACTGCACAGTAGGGTGCAAACTCCAGTAGTTCTCGCAGGCAATAAAAGGGTTCAGTGCAAGAATGAATGAAACTAGGCAAAATTTGGAAAAAAGACAAAAACTTTTAAGGGACTTCTGGACCCAGAGAGTCTATCAGGGTCCCCTGAAGACTCAGAGATTGATATAAATGAAAAAAGGGTAAGGCAAGAGCAAATGGCCAAGGAAAAACACCAAAAACCACTAAAAAATAGGTTGCATCCCCAGTGGAGTCGCCAATTTTGTTATCGAACTAATCGATAGGTGTGGACACTAACAGATCTCTCTAGATCCACCTGGATCTAGAACAAAACAGGACAGGACATGACTCTTCCCCTAAGTTTCAATCATTGAATTTGCTAGTAAGGAGGAACGAATGACATACCTTTGTATCACTTCCTTAGGTCTTTGTTGCTCCTGCTTCGCTCTGGTGCTCTCGTGAGGCCAAGTCCAATACAACACAAACCAACCAAAGTGAAGATATAACAATGTATTCAACGTCAACTTATGCATATGATCAAGGAATTACACAATAAAGTAAGAATGACCTTATGGGAAAGGGACATGTCGCTGTATCATATTAATTGAAAGTAGAAGATACAACCTGATCGCCTTGATGTCGCAAGATTCCTTTTAGTGACCCTTGGTTCCAACACACACACTTTCTCTGTACTTGCATGAAGAAGATCTAATTCCTCTTGATAGACCAGCTAGAGTCTCCAAGCTTCTGTCTAAGCAGGGTTCTTCACACAATTCCTTCACCAATTCTTCAATTAATCTTGCTTAACCTTTTCCATGAGAAACCTTTCAATATATAGGAGAATGAGAGATGGTTACATGGATAAGGATGATCCCATCAAATATGAGAAGTCATTAAAATGACAACCATATGAATGCCAACTCATTTTCTAAAAGATTCTATTCTAGAACCCTTGAGACCTCTTCTCTTTTCCAAGCTTGAAAATAGGTCTGCACCCTATGTATGGAGCAAACTGTGAGAAGTTCGCACTCTAGATGAAGGTGGCCTGCGAGAATGAGGAATTATCGCACCCTAGGCCATATGCAGCCTATGAACTCACTTTGAAAATATGTTTTTGGAAGGAGACAAGATCCATTTTTCTCAGGCAAAAAGTCCTTGTTGGGAGCCTAAATGCACCATTGTTAATACATCACCAATATGACCAAAATCATGTGTAACGGCTAACTATATATATGTTTGAACATCAAGTGGGAACAATTGTGCAACTACACCTTGGTGTCCATTTTTGAGTAATTTTGTCATGCTATTAGATATTATCACTTTAGAGGGTTTCCCTTGGATACCTCTAAGCTCAATTTCCTTGTCGTTTGAGAAAAATATCATGAAAATATCTTGAACATTAAGGGATTTTATTTCCAATGATTGTAACCATTGACCCCTAATACAACATCAACACCACTCATGTGGATGGAAATCATGGGGCTATCCAAAAAATAATTCTCCATGTTGAGCTTAATACTATGATATTTCCCTGAACAATTTATGGTACCTCCATCTGCAATCATTACTTGAAACTTTGGTGCCAGATATACAAATAAATTGA
>ML790106.1:0-17025 GCA_009831015.1 Picea engelmannii | reverse complement strand
CATGTGGATGGAAATCATGGGGCTATCCAAAAAATAATTCTCCATGTTGAGCTTAATACTATGATATTTCCCTGAACAATTTATGGTACCTCCATCTGCAATCATTACTTGAAACTTTGGTGCCAGATATACAAATAAATTGAGATCTATTGTTAATTTGTAATTGATGAAATTATGGGTACTACGAGAATCATTCAATATTGTTACCTTTTTTTATTTTTTGATCTATCCTTGTATCTTGAGGGTTTGTGCAATATTGATGTTGGTCAATGCATGAAAACATATTTTTTTAGTATCTTAAAGATTCTTGTGGCGATTCAAATTCCTAATCTTCTTCCTCTTCACAGTCTATGTAGAATAATTTATTCTCACCACATTTATGCCCCTTACTATACTTGTTTTCACAATTGAAACATAGTCTTTTTTCTCTTCTTTCATCGATTTGTTGAGGTGTCAACCTTTTCGGTTGAGGTACACTAATATTTTGAACCCCAAAACAATCTCTACTTCCTATGTATGCTCCAATGGTAGACTTGTGTGTAGCCTTATTTTTTTCTTGAATATGATGAGAAAATTGCATAACTTCCATAATATTTGTAGGATGTCTTAAGAAAATCTCATGTTTAATGTTTTATTTTAATCCACAAATGTAAGCTTCCAATAAATGTTCATCACTTATTTCATACACCCTTTTTTTCAATACCTAAAATTATGAATTATAATCTTCAATATCACCTATGTGCTTAGTTCTTGTCAATTGAATGAAGTAGTCTTGTTCCCACACTTTCCCATAGCGTGATTCTAAGTCTCTTGTAAATAAACCCCAAGTATAATGATAAAGAGGAGACTTCCTTTTAACTAACCATTGATACCATTGATATGGTTTTATCTCAAATTTCAAGGTTTCTATGTGAATCCTTTTCTTATCATCCATAATATTATGCAGTTCAAAATATTGCTCTATTTGGTTCACCTAGGTAATGACCTTTGTTCCATCAAACTTTGCTAATTCAATCTTTGGAAAGTTGAATTCATGACCCTCATAGTAATTAATTCCACTATTAGAGTTAAATCCACTAAAAAAATTCTTATTATCGGCAAGTTATTCAACATAATACTACATTTATTTTCATGAGTCCCTTGTATTTTGATATCTCCTTTAGGGAGTATATCATCTAGAGTTTGAAATATCATGGGAGACGTGGAATTTTGTAATTATTCGTGGATTTTTGTATTTCTTTTTTATTTTCATCCATCTTCTTTTTCATGTCATTCTTATTTTCATCCATCTTCTTATCCATATTATTTTCCATTTCATCCATATTTATTTTCATGTGTGCACTATTTTCATTCATCTTCTTATCCATCTTATTTTTCATTTCAGTCAATTTGTTTTCATAGTTTCATATATATTATGTTCCATTTGTTCCGTATTTTTAGTGATCCTCTTTTCCATTTGGTGATAAATCTCTTTGATTTCATCTTGAGTCATGGTTGAGCTCTTTGGAGGTTTAGCCGATGAAGTAAATTTTGGAGGATCCTTTTGAGCCATGTGAAAAAATAATAATTCTCCTCTTTTCAATGCAACTGGTCTCACTGAATTTGGATCCTTGTTGAAGAACATATGATTGTTTTACCCAGAACACATGTTTGAGACTAGTTATAGGACTAGTCGAAAACCCTATCATCCATAGGGTATATATTTGAAAGTGTAACAATCTAGAAGTTGAAAATTTTACCATCTATACCTCGATCTATCTTTTAAATAGCATCCAAGTTTTTCTTTCTAAATCGTTCCAGAAAAAAAATTGTAGTGAAAATGCTAAGATGACTTGCTTGGAGAAGAAAACCCCTAAGATCGATGCTCTAATACCAAAAGTTATTATCCAACTCCTTAAAAAATAATAAAATGTCAATGAATACAGCCCACTTCAAGGGGGAAACCCCCTTCTACAATATATCCAATTCAGAATATAATATGAGATGAGATAAGATGATCCTAAGACTAGGTCTCATTGGTATATATATAGGAGACAAAAGGTACAATTATAATAAAAGGGTACCATGAAGGGTTCTAGCCGACTTATAATTATAATACTGTAATTGTAATAATTAGATATCTAAGGCTAATAAGGAGTTTTACATATAAATTTGGCTTTGTATAGGCCATAACATTTATAATTTAATGAGTTACATAACATTATTATTCTTGATAAGGACCATGTAACATTGAGAATTCTCAAATGATGGTTGACATCATTAGTACTTGATGGTTGGTTGATATTTTCAGACAGTTGCCTTAAGTTGATGGATAGTTGGTATGGATTGTTGGTTTTCATTTATGTCAACTATTGGAGAGTGATATTGTAGATTGATGTCAACCCTTAGTGATTGATGTCAACCCTTGGAGAAAGTCTGATAGTGAATTTCGATAGCACAAAGGTTTGGGTAATGGACCCAAGGTTGTTTCATGTATAATGGTATGAGTTTTAATATATTTGAATGTAATACTATTCTATATGAATAGTATACATCATTCTATTTCCGGTAGTATGTGGAACGTCACATAACTCCTCACGGTTAGAGAGTTATGGCCATGAGAAGTTGGAGAACCCAGGTTTGGGTAATGGACCCAAGTTTGTTTGATGGATAATGGTATGAGTTTTGATATATTTTAAGGCAAGACTATTCTATATGGATAGTACATATCATTCAATTTCCAGTGGTATGTCGAACATCACATAATTCCTCACGGTTAGAGAGTTATGGCCATGTGAAGTTGGAGAACCCTCATGAGTCATCTAGAAGCCCCAAAAGGTCAAAGTAGTCAAAGTGGTTTAAGAGATTTTTAGAAGGTAAATAATAAATTGAAGTGATGAGTATACTATAATTCAAAGTGAATACAAAAGAAATTATTTAAATAATAAATTTAATGGAGAAATTACTAAGTTGACAAATGGTTAGAAATGGGTTAGCTCTAAAATAAGGAAAGTGGTTTAAGATGGTTAGAAGGTAACCCCTTGAGGTAGAGTGAAGTGATGAGTGTACTATAAGTCAAAGTGGATACGAAATAAATTATTTAAATAATAAAGTTAATGGATAAATTACTAATTGGACAAGTGGTTAGAAGTTGGTTAACCCTAAAATAAGGAAAGTGGGTTAAGATGGTTAAAAGGTAACCCCTTGAGGAAGCTACATGAAAGTATAAATAAGAGGCAAGGCTCTCTCATTTTATCACACTTGAGCATATTGAATATCTACAGGTGACTGAGGTAACCAAAGGATATCTAGGCCAAATTTCAGAGAGAAGGTGAAGTAAAGAAGGTCGAAATTCAAGGGAGGATAAATTCGTTTGATGATGTTTTCTAAGGTATGTTATTTACAAGTCATCTCACCATTTTCGCAATAACTTTTTTTCTAGAATGATTCAGACTGTGAAATTAATAGGCCATTGAGAAACCATATCCAAGTAGTTGTGGTATGAATTTCATATTGTGGGTTGTTGTATTTTTGGAGTTACACTCCGTGGAAAATAGGGTTTGTGGCTAGTCATGAAACTAGTCTAAAACAGGTGTTTCGGCTAAAAAAGTCATACCTTCTTCATAAAAATATCCAAATTAAGTAAGAACAAAAGTGTTGGTTAGAGTATATTCTATAGTATTCTGTGTAAAATTTTCATATCCATACAACAAATATTCTGTGCGGGGCACGCTCTACAAGTTTTCTCTCTAGAATAAGCCAGAATTCAACAAGGTATGACATTTTTGCTATAACTCGTTTTCTGAGAGGTTCCAAGTAGTGACACCTGGAGGAATTGCATAAAACACAATGAAGAACATTGTGTATTATTTTGATATCTTTATTCATTACATGTACATATTTATGATTATTTCAATTTAGGGTTGTTGACTAATCCAAAACTAGTCATGTGAGACTAAAGAAAAGTTTGATGAAAATGTTAGGCTCTTGTTGTTAAATTTAACGAAGGTTTGCAGCTATGTGATCATATACACCAGGTCTATTACAGAGTTACAAATCAGATCTGGATGATGAAATTTATGAGGGATTTTGGTTGAGGTACGTGTTGGGTACTTGGTTGAGACAAATAGTTGATGAGTTGGCACATACATGAGGTGTATAGTTGATTATGTTGGTACATCTTGATGAGTAGTTGATACATGATTGTTACATACTTGGTACATGGTTGGATGCACTTGTTTATGGTACAGGTTGTTTGGTACACGTTGGTGCATGGTTGATGCACTTGTTTATGGTACAAGTTGAGATACAAGTTGATGCATGATTGATGCATCGTTCAGGTTTATTGGTACAAGTTGTTTGGTGCAGGTTAATTGGTACAGGTTTATAGCGGTATATCTCAAAGTGATAGTGTGACAGTGGTTCCATCATTCTACTTATACGTCAGGTTGGTTGGACGGGGCAAGGAAATGTGGTTGTAGCCATCTTTCGGTTGTAGTTGGAGAACATAGGGGGTTGTAGCCTCCTTCTGGTTGTAGCCAGAGAATTAGGGATTTGGAGCTTCCCTCAGGTTGTAGCCTGAGATACTAGGGGGTTGGAGTCTCCTTCCAGTTGTAGCTAGAAAACAAAGGAATTTGGTGCTTCTTGTTGTAATAGAGATTATCAATGGGGACGTCGTGAGTACAATGAATTCAATACTTTTTATGTGTAGACCATCTTTAGTGACAACAGGAGGGTCCTGCATGTTGTTCCCAGTAGCCTGATTGAGTTCTTGGTCTTCTTACTATTCAGTTTGGCCCTACCTAGTGCCAGAACCTAGAAAGTAGTTTCAAGTGTTAAGTTACATACGAACTCATTGATCTCCACAAGTATCGCCTGTCCGAGCACTATATCTCCTTGTCTCACCTGCACCTGATTTGTGAAATCTTTCTAAATACAAGGTTCTTGTAGTGAGGAGCTGTGAAATCTCTCAGCAGTTCAGGACACAAGATTCTTCTAGCACAAATAGCTCATCTGATTTAGATTAAGTTGCAGAGTGCTCCAAGGATTTATCAGAAAAAGGAGTTACCTTTGGGTACAAATTATGGTGATGATGAAAGTGATTTACAAAATGATGACCCTGATTTTCAGTGGATTCGAACCACAGATTTTACAAGATTTTCCAGTATAGGACAATCGTCATGGATATGTTTGGAGCTTGATACTGGTACAAACATTTCTCAAATCCGTACGAATTTTTCACATTACAATGAAATTGAAGAGAAACTCGGTTTGAAATATGGCACTTCATATTCTTCCAGCTTGAATTTGGTGTCAATTATTAGTCCTCCTGATGGTATTCAGTTGCCTTATGAAATTCTGTTCAAAATCAATTCACTTGTTCAGTTGGGTTTCCTAGGTAGACCATCCCTTAACAAAGATTTTTTTAGTTTGTTGCAACCGACTGAAAGATCACTTGCTCACATAAAGTTGGCTTTGTCAAAACTTAGTTGTTTGAGGAATACTTGTTATGAACCAACACAATGGCTTCATAAGCAATTTGATCATATCAGGAGATCAAATAGATTCCCTAATTCTGCTTCCATTTCTTTAGATAGTGCCTTGATGTAGGTCAACAGAGTACAAGTAACCCCTTCAAAAGTTTACTTCTTTGGACCCGAAGTCAATGTTTCCAACCGTGTGACACGACATTGTGCTGAGTATATCAATGACTTTCTTCGTGTTTCCTTTGTTGATGAGAACCTAGGCAGACTCCGTTCAAATGATTTGTCTCTGAGAATGAATAACAGAGGTCCCAAGCGGACAAAACTATACAAACAGATTCTTCAGATCTTGAGAGATGGAATTGTGATAGGAAATAAAAGGTTTGAATTTTGGGCTTTCTCATCAAGTCAACCGCGAGAAAGTGTTGTAGGGATGTTTGCTTCAAATGGCATTATTGACACAGATAATATCCATGAATGGATGGGTGATTTTTCTTCTATCAGAAATGTTGCAAAATGTGCAGTAAGAATGGGGCAATCCTTTAGTTCTTCCACAGAAACTATGCACATATATGGTCATGAAATTGGAATCATTCCTGATATTCAAGTCCGCAATGGTGACAGAACATATACTTTTTCAGATGGGATAGGGAAATTGTCTCTACCCTTGGCAAAGCTTGTTGCTTTGAAGTGTGGAGGTGAAAAGAATAGCAAGCGAATACCATCTGCTTTTCAAATAAGGTATGGTGGTTACAAAGGGTTTGTAGCAGTGGATCCGACATCCTCTGACAAACTCTCTCTTCGGCCAAGCATGTGGAAATATGATTCGAATAATACTAATCTTGAGGTTCTTTCTTGGACGAGATTCTGTCCTTGTTTCTTGAATGCCGAATTTAGGATATATTGATGAAGAGGTCGACGACTCTGGGGCGTTCTGAGGAAAAGATGAAGCGTAGCGTGGACTTTCTGGTCAAAACTGTGGGCCTTTCATTGGCTGTTTTTTGTTAAGAATCCATTTATGTTTGCATACAACTAGAGACGAGGATAAGACCTCGGTATAGAGTAATGGCGACATTGAGGTCTATGCAAGTGCAGGTGTCGAAAAGAGAGACGAGTTTTCCGAATATTGTTAACCTTAAACAAGAACGTTTCTTGAAAAAATATGTTGATTCGAATGTTGAGTCTTCATTTCTGTGGGATATTTACCAGAGGCAAAGCTAGAAAGTTGATCATTGACAAGTGGACATGCAATGAGTGTGATTCAGTCAAAGAGATTCGTGAAACGGTGGAAGTGCCACAAATGAAATCATTGCAGTCTACATAAGATGGCGGAGAGAATTGGAGCGTTGGGCAATGATAATTATTTCATTCGGGACGTGAACCGTTCTGGCCTAATTGCATTTTGGCGTTCTAATTAAAAATGGTCGCGGTTATATGAAAGCATTGGAGCCGCCTCCTCCAGGTCTCCCCGGGTGTCAGAACACCTGGCAGACAGAATCCGTGCAGACCAGAAACGCATCATCTGTCTAAACATAGACAGTGTTCAATACAACAGGCGTCATTTCCAGAATTAGTTTTACCAGTCGGACTGCCAAATCCATAAACCGATCGCCACAACATGCACAGGTACACGATATGCTTGATGCTCGAATGCACCGGCTGGCGGTTGGAGAATGAGAGAGCAAGTTTCGACTAAACTCAGGGTGAGTGGAAAATGGAGCATAGAGGATTATAGTAATGAACCCTAATTGGGCAGGGATATGGTCTCGCTGAAACTTGTGCTGGTGCAACCTTCTCTGAATGGGATGATACGATTGTTGGTCGTGTTGGTCTTCCACTTCTCGGTTGCTATGTTAAGCTTCTGTGACCTTTGATGAGCCTATGCACAACAGACTTTATGATTTCTAACCTATTCAGCCTATGTGTTGGTGAATATCGTCAGATGGCTCCAAGCATAAGCGTTCTGATGTCGCACGTGAGTGGCCATTAATATCTTTTGAAATGAACTGGGGTGAGATGAGAGTAGCTTCTCAACTCAACAGTATTCTTTGGCTTATGATTCAAATAAAATCATGATATGTAATGGAGCCCGAGATTACCGAATACGTACTCGTTCGAAGACAAGGAGAGCCCTTCGCGCTTTGAAAGGATTATTAAAACTTCGGGCTCTTGTCACGGGCCATGCAGTGAGGAAACAAACAGCTATCACCTTGCATACAAATTTTGGTGAGATTTCAGAGTCGAGTCCGAGCCCTAAGGATGCATATGGCAATGGAGGCTCTGGATGGTCACCGAACCACTAGGTTGTACTTGGCTAAAGTATGGGTGGTGCCGTGGAACAATTTCACGCGGCGATTTCGGGTAACTGCAATGTTTCCCAGCCAATGGCTTGTCTGAAATTAACAATGGCGATAGTGATAACACTATTATGTTTCTTTGGGATGAATACTCTGGCCTTTTATGTTGGTTCAGTCCGCGACGTCCCAAATTTTCAGCATAGCCCTCGGATTGACGGACTTGCGCGTTTTTCCTTGAATGAATTCAATAAGCAACAGAATGTGCAGCTTTCATTTTGAAAGTGGTGAAAGCACGAGAACAAATGGTGTCGGGGATGGTGTATTACTTGACAATGGAGCCTTATGTACACATTGCATAGAGAAATGTGAATGGAAGTGTGAACATCGTTCTTGTGATCTCCTCTGCCATGAAGCATGGACCAGACTTAAAGGAGTTCACTGTCGTGCACAGCCAAATGATGTTTTCATGAGAATTCTTATAGAACTGGATAGAGATTGTATGGAAAACCTTCCATATGATACCCTGGAAAGACCACGAGTTCATTAAGCTGCTGAGGGTTTTTCCAATTGGGTTTTGGTTCGACAGTAAAAGAGGGATTGTAAAGGTTCAAATATCCAGAGACATGTTGATGTACCGTGGACTATATTCATTTCAGACGAGGAACCTAGTATTAGCGTTACAAAGCAATAATCCATGATTAGTAATGGTTCCAAGTGCTAGCAGAGGCACCTGGCAGTCTCAGTTTTCCAGAAGACAAAACGCTTCATATTCTTGGAACACAAAGAGTTTCAGATCTTTCTTTTAAAAGATGTGATGTATGTAACAGAAGAAGAGAGGGGGGGTGCATGAGCGCAGCACTGGGAGAAAAACCTTTGTCAAGAGAGTTTCATTGTAATGACTGAGTTTCTTGTAAACCAGTTTGGAGTAATAAAGACGATTTTTGCTTGAGACTGTGAGATTCATCACGGTTGATTTCCTTCAACATGTTTTCCTTTTCTTTCAGCTGTGTTAAATCTGTTTGGACTGCATTTATGTGCTCCTTACTCGCAATTGATATTGTCTTTACCATATCTTTATGTATTCCTTGATCCATCACGATTGCGTTACACTTTGTTTTCTTCTAACCGATGTGTTTCGTTATAGTTTAGTACAACCACTACTATAACGAAAGGATTTGGGTTTTCTGTAATTGTTTATTGCCTTTCCTCTGCACTAGCTATCATTTGTGTAAGACCAATCTACATTTTCAGAACTCTGCATATATCCTTTGCTACGTCGGCCTTTCCTTTTTCTTTCCACTACCGCATCACGATTAATCAAAACGCTGAAAGATAGACTTACTTTGCCTCACTTTCCACAAGTTATTTGATCTCTGCTAGTCTCTTTTCTTCGGTTTTCATTTGAATCCATGCCCAATGGATCATTTCCCTGGTTTAACACCCAAACTCCAAAAATCCAAGACCATCTTTTACCCATAAATCTGCCCACCATTTCACGCTTATTTCAATTTATTTTGTGACATTTTTTTAGAGATCCCTCTCAGGTTGGGGGAGGGCAGTCTTCCAATCCAAAGTGGTTCAAGGTTGCCTCGGGATTGATTTGTTGTAGACCATTTCAGTTCTGAGTGTCAACACTTCCAATGAATGTAATTCTTCAAGACAAATACGAAAAAACATTCCATGGTTTTCTCTCGCTTTGGGTTTCCACTTATAACATTGGTGTACTGTGTATGTGTATGATTGTTCGTTTGTTCATTTCTTATTTACTCTGCAGTTATTGAATGATAATGCTACATTAATATAACACTTGGATTATATGGTTAAAAATGATTAAATTTCTTTATTACTGATTCACTCCCCCTCTCAATAATCCAACAATTGGTATCAGAGTTGGTTCCTTAAGGAAACAATTTAACCATTGGAAGGAGATAATGAATTATTCTGAGAATGGATTACCAATGTTTAATGGTCAAAATGGTTTTAAGTATGATATGTGGAGCATAAGGACGAAATTATTTTTACAGGCACATGGACAATATATTTGGCTATCAGTTGTTACAGGATATGATAGTTCAAGAAGGGCAAAGACTGCAACCAAGAAGGAATTGAGGAAGAATAAAAAAAATAGCAATGGATTTCATCTGGGAAGGATTACCTAATCCGGTAAGAGAAAAAGTTTGTAAATGTTCATCAGCAAAAGAACTTTGGGATAAGTTACATGACATATATTATTCACCCATCACAGATTAAGAAAATTTCAAAGAAGATGCAGATACAAATCGAGAAGAATTATGTTCACCATGTCAAGCAGATTCAAAAGATGAAGAGTACATAATCACTAGAGGTATGTTGTTTTGTTTTAATTGTGAAAAACGTGTACATCTTGAATTACAATGTCATGAAGGAAATGAGACAAAAACACTAATTGAAAAAGAAGACAATTATGAAGAAGAATTGACTAGTACTTTATATGAACTAAGATAAGAAAAAAATTCACTTAAGAAAGAATTGATGAAACAAAAGTAAAGTGTTCACATTTTTTAAGAATCCCAACAGGTCATCGAAAACTTAAGAACTTAGCTAGAAGAAGCCAGAAAGATTGAAGAAAAACTTGAATATCAAAAGCAGTGTTTGGAAACCAACATAGCATCACAGAAGGAAGAAGCAGAAATGAGAGAGAAGATATTGACAAATCATCTTAAGGAAATAACTAACGATCTAAACCATCTTGACCCGGAGTTTGGTCAAGAAGAGAAAGGACTTGAAGAAGAAATAATCACATTAAAAATTTAGCTTGAAGAAGTGAAAAGAACAGAAGAAGTCATGAAGTCTCGGATAATGGAGAAAGAAGAAGAGGTTGAGAAGCTTGAAGAAGAAGTTGTCACATTGAGAGTAAAATCGTCAAGCTCAATAAGAACATTGAAGAGAAAGAAACATCCACATCAATTATAGAGAATGACAAGAAGCACTCTAAGTTGCTAGAAAAGAAGAATGAAGAAAATAGAAAGAGTTATGCAGAAGTACTCAAAGGAATGAATCATGGTCAACCAGAATCTAAGAAAACTATTAAAGATACATCTTCAAGAAGACCATCCATGTTCAAGACACAAAGAAGCTTCAATCATGATCATGATAAGTCAAGGTAAAAATTCAAAAGGACTACGCCACAAAGAAAATCATTCACTCTCAGGTATGCAAAATTATTTTATGGTCATTGTTTTTATTGTACTAACATTGGACATAAGGTTGCAGATTGCAGGGATTATAAAATAAATGTTCAAGTAATAAGTGTCTATGTGGTTGCATGTAACATTGAGTGTTACAAATTTCATAACTATGGACACATAACCAGTGATTGTAGAAGCATGATCTATATTTCCATGAAAGAGAATATTGATATCATATATAAGAAAGTATGGATAAGAAAACGGGAAGAACATGTGAACAAAGACCAGGTACTAGAGATCGCAAGATTGGCAATAAAACGAGATGAAGAAAATTCTATAGAGAAAAAGAAAGATGTCAGATACAGAAAGGTTTGGAAAATAACTGAAAGAAAGGAAGGACAGGTAAATAAGGAACAGGTTCAAGAGATTGTACTTTCATACATTGTAGTGAAAGATGAATCCACAGACAGAAATAAAGAAGTCAGAGCTCAAAAAGATAATGAATCTACCAATGAAGAGGATGATGAATCTCTCAATGAAGATGATGATGAATACACATCAGAGAAGGAATTGTTCTGAGCCATATGGCTTAGAGACTCCCAAGTAATATGAATATTAGACAGGGGGAGTCTATGTGATAGCTTTGACAGACCAAAGAACCATCCTTCGAGCAGCTTGTAGAGTTTGAGAAGACAGATTCAGAGCAATCAATTAGCAGAAGTACAATTTGATCGATTAATATAGACTTCATGATAGTATAGTGATAAATGGGTTAGCATTATGGATAGTTGCGCAAGTAGATTCTTGGACAGTATGGACAGAGATGGATTCGTAAGAACACTTAGCAGGTTTGGACAGATATATCATAGTCGACGAGAGCATAATTCATAGATTGGTTCAGAGACAAAGGAATATTATCATAATGTATGATAATTACATAGGAAATGGCTCGAAGAATGCTAATGGATTCCAAATTGACAGAGACATGCAGTGCATACATCAGTTCACATTCAAAACAGAGTAATGCTCAAAAACAACAATGACAAAACTCCCTACGAACTATGGAAATGAAGCGCAAAAAACAACATCTATATCAAGGTAACTCAAGGTAATATTTTATTCATTGAAATTTATGTTGATGATATTGTTTTGGAAGTACTAATTACAGGTTAAAATAGAAATTTGAAAAGCATATGCAGAATGAATTTGAAATTTCATTACTTAGAGAACTATCCTTCTTCTTGGGTCTTCAGATATGTCAAAGAAACCAAGGAATTTTTATTTCTCAAACTAAGTATTCATAGAAATGTTAAAGAGGTTTGGAATGGAAGATTGAAAACCAGTTACCACTCCTATGCAAATCAGTTTCAAATTGAACAAAGATGATGATTCAAAGTCTGTAGATCAAAGGAAATACAAGTCAATGATTGGTAGCTTATTATATGTGATAGCATCCAGACTAGATGTAATGTAAGCAGTTGAACAGGTGGCACGATTTCAAGCAACAGCAAAGGAATCACATGTATTAGCAATGAAGAAGATTTTCAAATATCTCAAAGGAACAGAAGAGTTTGGATTATGGTATCCAAAAGGAAAGGATCTATCATTTATTTACTACAGAGATGCAGATTGGGCAGGTTCCATTGATGACCGACGAAGCACCAGTGGAGCAGCATTCTACTTGGGTGAGTGTTTAGTATATTGACTAAGAAAGAAACAATCATCAATATTTTTATCTACAGCTGAGGCGGAGTATATTGCAGCAGCAGCATGTTGTACACATGTTCTATGGATGAAACAAACTTTGATAGATATATAAGTTGAGTATGATGAATCCATTCCAATCTATTGTGATAATACAAGCGCCATCGGTATCTCAAAAAACTCGGTGATGCACTCCAAAACGAAGAACGGTCCAATAAAGTATCACTTTCTACGGGAACGGGTTGCAGAGAATAACATCAGAGTTGAATATGTGGGAACAAAAGAACAAGTGGCATGCATCTTTACAAAACCACTTCCATGGGAAGCCTTTGAATATCTTCGCCAGAGACTAGGAGTAATTTCTACTCCAAAATGAATGTTTTTTAATGCTTATATTATATGTCTTATATGTACACGAGGAAGCACCATAAATAGGACAAAGGGGGAGAGATTTATCAGATACAAAGGTAAATGCTTAGAGAGAGAGAATAGAGGCATGTTTTCCAAGGAGAGTGATTGTCACAAGGGAAAAATGAGCGATATAACTTCAGAGTGATACACTTTGTCAAAGGGGGATATATTATTCATATGAAGGAAAAGAGAGTAATCAGAGGCTTATAAACACAAATAAAAGTCAAAGGCACGTAGACAGAGGGAGCAACCCCAATGAGAGTTTAGTCAGGGGGAGTAGCCCCAAAGGGAGATACCATTTGTCATTGATGTCAAAGGGGGGGAGATAGAAACATTGATGAAGAGTATAAGCATGAATGTTATCATGACTAAGTTTTTCCATCAATGTTGGTGTTGCCATCAATGCCAAAGGGGGAGATTGTCAAATAGTTGACTTAGGTTGATGGATAGTTGATATGGATTGTTGATTGTCATTGATGTCAAATATTGGAGAGTGATATTGTAGATTGATGTCAACCCTTAGTGATTGATGTCAACCCTTGGAGAAAGTCGGTAGCGAATTCTTGTAGCACAAAGGTTTGGGTAATGGACTCAATGTTGTTTCATGTATAATGGTATGAATTTTAACATATTTGAAGGTAAGAATATTCTATATGGATATTACATGTCAATCAATTTCCGGTGGTATGTGGAACGTCACATAAATCCTCACGGTTAGAGAGTTATGTCCATGAGAAGTTGGAGAACCCAGGTTTGGATAATGGACCCAAGTTTGTTTGATGGATACTGGTATGAGTTTTGATATATTTGAAGGCAATACTATTCTAGATGGATAGTACATGTCATTCTATTTCCATTGGTATGTGGAATGTCACATAACTCCTCACATCTAGAGAGTTATGGCCGTGTGAAGTTGGAGAACCCTCATGAATCATCTAGAAGCCCCAAAAGGTCAAAGTAGTCAAAGTGGTTTAAGAGATTTTTAGAAAATAAATAATAAAATGAAATTATGAGTGTACTATAATTCAAAGTGAATATAAAAAAATTTATTTAAATAATAAATTTAATGGAGAAATTACTAAGTTGACAAGTGGTTAGAAGTGGGTTAGCCCTAAAATAAGGAAAGTAGTTTAAGATGGTTAGAAGGTAACCCCCTGAGGTAAAGTGAAGTGATGAGTGTACTATAAGTCAAAGTGGATACAAAATAAATTATTTAAATAATAAAGTTAATGGATAAATTACTAATCGAACAAGTGGTTAGAAGTTGGTTAACCCTAAAATAAGGAAAGTGGGTTAAGATGGTTAAAAGGTAACCCCTTGAGGAAGCTACGTGAAAGTATAAATAAGAGGCAAGGCTCTCTCATTTTATATCACACTTGAGAATATTGAATATATACAGGTGACTGAGGTAACCAAAGTATATCTAAGTCGAATTTCAGAGAGAACGTAAAGTAAAGAAGGTTGAAATTCA
This sequence comes from Picea engelmannii, assembly GCA_009831015.1. Classification (NCBI taxonomy): domain Eukaryota; kingdom Viridiplantae; phylum Streptophyta; class Pinopsida; order Pinales; family Pinaceae; genus Picea; species Picea engelmannii. Next base: position 2,513 of record ML790106.1, on the reverse strand, counting down.
AGGGAAGATAAATTATTTTGAAGATGTTTTTTAAGGTATGTTATTTACAGGTCATCTCACAATTTTCGCAATAATTTTTTTTCTAGATGATTCAAACTGTGAAATTGATAGGCCATTGAGAAAACATGTTCAAGTAGTTGTGGTACGAATTTTAGCTTCTGGTTCATTGTAGTTTTTGAGTTACACTCCGTGGAAAATAGGGTTTGTGGCTAGTCCTGAAACTAGTCTAAAACGGGTGTTTCGGGTAAAAATGTCATAACTTCTTCATAACAGATCCAAATTAAGTAAGACAAAAAAAATTGGCTAGAGGACAGTCTGTAGTATTTTGTGTAAAATTTTCAAATCCATACAACAAATATTATGTGTGGGGTACGCTCTACAAGTTCGCTCTCTAGAATAATCCAAAATTTAATAAGGTATGTTATTTTTTATATAACTCATTTTCTGAGAGGTTCCAAGTAGTGACACCTGGAGGAATTTCATAAAAAACACTAAAAAACATTGTGTACTATTTTTAGATCTTTATTCATTACAGTTACATAGTTATGATTATTTCAAGTTAGGGTTGTTAACTAATCCAAAATAGTCATGTGAAACTAAAGAAAAGTTTGATGAAAATGCTAGTCTCTTGTTGTTAAAGTTAAAGAAGGTTTGCAAGTATGTGATCATATACACCGGGTCTATTACAAAGTTACAAATCAGATTTGGATGATGAAATTTATGAGGGATTTTGGTTAAGGTACATGTTGGGTACATAGTTGAGACAAGTAGTTGATTAGTTGGCACATACATGAGGTGTATAATTGATGATGTTGGTACATTTTGATGAGTCTTAGTTGATGAGTAGTTGATACATGATTGGTACATACTTGGTACATGGTTGGATGCACTTGTTTATGGTACAAGTTGATTACAGGTTGTTTGGTACAGGTTGGTGCATGGTTGATGCACTTGTTTATGGTACAAGTTGATTACATGTTGAGGTACAGATTGATGCATGATTAATGTTTGGTTCAGGTTTATTGGTACAGGTTACAACAGTATATCTCAAAGTGATAGTGTGACAGTTGTTCTATCATTCTACTTATACGTCAGGGCGGTTGGATGGGGCAAGGAAAGGTGGTTGTAGCCACCTTACGGTTGTAGTCGGAGAACATAGGGGATTGTAGCCTCCTTCTAATTGTAGCCAGAGAATTGGGGAGTTCGAGCTTCCCTCAGGTTGTAGCCTGAGAAACTAGGGGGTTGGAGCCTCCTTCCAATTGCAGCTGAAAAACAAAGGAAATTGGTGCTTCCAATGAATGTAATTTTTCAAGACATATAAGAAAAAGCATTCCATGGTTTTCTCTCGCTTTGGGTTTCCATGTAAAACACTGGTGTACTGTGTATGTGTATGATTTTTCATTTGTTCATTGCGTATTTACTTTGCAGTTATTGTATGATAATTCTACATTGATATAACACTTGGATTATATGGTTAAAAAGGATTAAATTTCTCTATTACTTATTCACCGCCCCCTCTCAGTAATCCAACATATATTGTATACACTTATTCTTTAATATGATTATTAATGTGTAAATTCTTTGGATATTATGATGATATTGCATGAAACATTGATATTTTTAATAACTTCTATGTAGAAACAATGACCTTTGATGATGATTTAATATGATATATCCTTGTTACGTTGTGATCAATGATATATACATGTATTTGATGTTTTTCCATTAATATGGTTCATATTATGATTTGTGATGCTTGCATATGTTGAATGCTTTGTTATGATGTGGGTTATGTGGATTCTTTGTTAATGAGATATTCCATACGATTGATTATGATGATGAAGTTGTATAAACATGGGTATCTTGGATGGTTTGATCTGTTATAGGTTGAGGCCTTGGTGGAAAAAGGGGAAATGCACTCAAGGGAAGAGATATTGTCTCAATGAGGATGACTATTTGATCGTGGTCCCTAAGAATCTTGGGAAATAGGAGAAAAGTTGTGAAAAGGAATTCTAAAGTTAGATTGGGTATAGATTGGGTAGAAGGGGAAAGGATTGTAATTTATTTTTACCCTATTCTTGACACCTGTAAATTCACCCTCAAGACCAAATCCTCTCTTGCATGGAAATTGGGAAGACTAAGAGATAAGTATTATGAATATGTTACAGTAAGATAGATTATAAAAGAAGTGGCATACCCATTATTGAGGCTGGCTAGCTCATGAGGAAATGCTCTATGGAATTTAGTGTTGTCATTGCATTGTGATATGATATTGGTGGGTTGGGAAGATATATCTAGACTAAACGGCTAGGTTTGTACCTACAACATGAAGAGGTACTAAATCTCTAAATATGCCTCGATCCTTGTACTTTTTTTTCCTTTGGGTCCAAATTGCAGGACACCATTGTTGTGTGATTGCAATCATTAGTTGAAGGTGGTAGTAAGATCCTTGATTAAGGGGGGTGGGGGTTGCCATTACAGTCGTGATTGTGATCACCAAATGAAGGTGGTAG
>ML790105.1:333296-354923 GCA_009831015.1 Picea engelmannii | reverse complement strand
TTACACCTCATAATAAATGCAAACATTTCTATAATGTAAAGCAAATATCCAATTTTAAAAATCAAGTTTAATGTATCTTTAAATTGTGCGGGATAATTAATCTTCTGCAATCCGAAGTCCTCCGTTTTGATGTAATAACATCTTGGTTTGATCTCAGAAGCCCTTCCCATTGGATTTGGGAATATGCTCCACATTGTTGGAGCATATTCGTCTTGTACTTTTGATTCTGCTAAGATTTCGTTTTGCTGACGTTGTAGTGTTCGTCGCAGAATATTGTAAGGAATATTCACATGAGGACAGTGAGCACGCTAATGTCTCTGTAGGTTGCAAATGCGTGCTAGATTCAAAGGACAGCCAAGAACCTTTGCTCCTTAACAATTGGAGTTATTATTATTATTTTAATAATGATATAGTTTTAATCGTTCAATTACAATTGCTTTTAAATTTTTAAATTCAAAAACGAGTAATCTTTAATAAATATGAAACACTATTTGGTCGATTTGTTTTGTTACAATTGCTTTTAAATTCTTAAATTCAAAAACGAGAAATCTTTAATAAATATGAAACATTATTTCGTTGATTTGTTTTTTATTTGACATCCCCTTTGTGTAGTGTTAGGAAATGTGACTAATATATAATATAAATTGTTAAATAATGTGAGCATGTTTAAATTGAATCATAATTTTTCCATAATTGTCATATAATATGTTTAAAAATGATTTTTTTTTATTTATTTGAAAAATACTTTTTATATGAACTTATTTGGCATAGTTGTCTTATTTGTTGTGTAACGTTCCTGAATAAATATTTTGATGGTTATAATTATTCACAATATTTGATACACCGATTTACATATATAACATAAACATGAATAAAATAATTAAATATAAAGAAGACATAGTTGAATAAAATTTATAAAGATACTCTTGTATATGGATAATACTGAGAAAAATCATTAGATGGGGTGTTAACTTGTCACACAAATAGCACCACTTGGAGCAACGTGGGCACACCTCCCACCAGTCCTTGATTAGACGTTTGACGATGCTCATTAATCACTGGCAGACCCTCCTCTCAGGTAGTCTATCCACCTAGTCCTACTCTCGTTCATCATGCGTGCGGACAACATGATTCGTCAACCCCTTTGGCACAACACAATTAACACTCTCTCCATGGAACTCAAAGTTTTAAATATTTACCGCGCCCTGGGGTTTTCTCTGTCATTTTATGTTCTACATCTTTTTCTACTCCGTCTTTGGATGCTTGGTCTCTGATATTGCCCTTTCGGTTTGTGCTCTATGATTACTCTATTTAACACCAACCACTGTCATTCATTGCTCTGCTTTGTCTTGAGTCTGTTGTATTCTTTCCACCCGAGTTATGTTTTGTCCTAGAGCATTTATCTGTGTCACGAGAGAGGTCGATCGAAGAGAGCCATCAACCTCATCTCTTGTCTCTAGGGTTGTGGTTTACCATACTCTATCTCTGTAACATGCCTGACACCTAAATACTCTTTTAAGGGGTGGGGCATCATAATTTCATTTTTCCTTAATTAACCAAACCCTCATTCCAGGGTCTCTGTCATGTTATGCTTGTCTACAGCTCTCCAACCATTGTCTCCACACTTAAAACCTACCTCTGGAATAGAAGATATGTCCTTCCCAAGTTCTTCGGTCGTTTATTAGTCAAGGGTGATGCAGGAGCATCGCTCCATGTCAACCAGCCAGCCAACCAGCCACGTCAGCGCGCATGCATTCATATGCTAAAAGGGAGGCGCAACCTCATTCAAATTTGAATTGAATGTAATTGAATGTGCTTAGGCTGTTGAGCCATGAAATCCATCTCTTTGTGCAGGCGTTAGATAGGATCGACTTTAATGCAGATCGGCTGAGATCTAGATCCATACTCTGGACTAGACAACCATTGATTGCAATTGATTAGAGTAGGTAGACCTGGAGGAAAGAGCCCCTCAGGTAAACAAGATTTTCAGATCTCATTTAGAGTTAGTCAGGTAGAGTGGAGAAGAGTCGAGGAGAGCTCAGGAACACCATTGTAAAGATACAGGCATTGTTTCCATTTTTAATACAAACAATAGTTTTTCCTGCATATTCTGTGTATATGGATGTCTGTGTGTGTTCCCTATATATGATGTGAATGTATGTTATGTTGATGCATTTTGCAGGAGTTCGTTTGATTTCAGGGTGAAGGTCTTTGAGGTTTCATACCAGGAGGGTGTGAAAGAACGTTGAGGGTTCTGAGAGCCGTGCACAGATGATGCATTTCTGAATGCTGCAGGTTCAGACAAAGACGTGATGAGGCACAGAAGCTGAAGTCAACAACTCAGAAGAAGAAGACCTCAAGGTTGTTGAATACCTTGGAGGCAAGGCTATGTAGCTGAAACACAGTTGCAGACAGAACTTTGTTGTATGTTCTGTAGAGCTCTGTCAGGTGGGCATTGAGAGTGAGCACGAGGTGTTGGAGGAGGAACTCTACTGAGAGTTTGAAGGAGAAGAAGAATCACTGAGGATTCTGAGAGCTCTGCCAGAAGGGCATTGAGCAAGTGCAAGGAGTGCACAGGAGAAGAAGACAAGACCTTTGAGAGTTCTGTGGAGAAGATACTCCGCCAGAAGGGTGTCAAGGAAGTGTGCAGATAGGCACAGAGGTGAAGAGAATTCTTTGAGTTCTGTGTTGTGAAGAGAGAGTCCACTGAAGGACCTCCACTGGGTTGCTGAATACCCAGACGTACTCAGAAAGAGGCTTGAGCAGAAGGGTAGCCAGGAAGGCGTCGATATTCTCCATCTGAAGGAGAAGAAGAGAAAAATCCCTTAGGGGTCTGAGTAGTTGCAGAAGCTCAGAAGAAGTAGCACATTGTATGCGCGTGAAGACTCTGCAGGAGAGCAGACATCGGAATCCTCTAAGGATTCGAGGAGAACAAGATCAGAAGGAATAGCATCGTGGAGAATGCACAGCGAGGCGCGAGGTTGTAGAGCTCGCAGAGGAAGAAAGCATAGGCCGAGGCCTTTTGAATCTTTGAAAGTTCTTCCAAGTGCAGGAAGAAAGAGCGCCAAAGCTCGGGAGGAGCAACGTCGGCCATTGGATTAGCCGATAGAATCTGGGCCATTGATTTCTAAGTCTAAGGAGAAGTCGGAGGAGCGCGCACAGAGGGAGAACAGATCTGGCTGTTAGATCTGAGAAGAAATCCTGTTAGTTGTTGGATCAGGAGAAGGTGCGTGGAGGTTACGCCTCAGGAGAAGCGCAGGGAAGGAAGACAGGTCTGAGTCATTAGATTTGGTGCAGGGTCGCCGACAGCCGTCAAATCTGCAGAAGCTACGAGGGAGATAAGACTTGAGAGCAAGGAGAGAGTCCCTCGACATCAAAGATGGCAAATTAGCGAGACGAGGATCTGGACCATTCGTTGGGAGAGGGCACGTGTCACGAGATTACCCACCTCGGGGACTCGGGCATCGGAGGTTGGAAGAGGAAGCCATTCGATTTCACGAGCAACAAAGTGGCGAGAAGGCTAAGAGTCGTCCATCTGAGGAGGACAGGTGGCGAGAGATCGAGAGATCTCGTGAACTCGGGAGTTCGCAGGGTGAAAGCCCAAGTATTGGGTATTCAAAGTCGCGAGGTGCGAGGACGCGAAGCGTCAGAAGTGGCGAGAGGATCGGGACCATCCATTGAAGAGGACGCGTGTCAGAGATCGAGAGATCTCGCGAACTCGGAAGCTCATGAGTGGAAGAGCCAAGGATTGGGTGTTCAAAGTCGCGAGGCACGAGGATGCGAAGCGGCGAAGGAGCGAGAGGATTGTAGCCATCTGAGAAGGATAGGTGGCAGAGATCAAGAGATCTTGTGAACTCGGAAGTTCGCAGGGTAAAGGCCCAAGCATTGGGTACTCCAAGTCGCGAGGGCGCGAGGCGTGAGAGGGAGAATAGCCGTTGGATCCGAATCGTAGGAGGACTGTTGGATCTGCCCGTGCGATCGTGTATCGGAGTCTCGCGAGATAAGACCCGAGAATTTGGTCAAGGGAATCACGAGATGGCGAGAAGCGATATCTCGACAGCTAGAGGGAAGTGTGGGCCATAGCGAAGCCAATGAGTGGAATACATGTGGCATGAAGACCTCGGGATCTCGCCGCGAGGAGTTCCAAAATATTTGCGTTAGGACTCACGATCCTGCGAGGTCCGAAGTCTCGGCGAGATAAGGGGACATTGAAAAGTCAACTCTCGTGCGCATCGGCATTTCGTTGCATCGGGTATCGAGGGTTGGAAAATCAAGAGCTTGATATAGCGAGTTGCGAGGTCGCGAAGGAGGTAAGGCCACGGACGCGGGAGCAGTGGTCATATTGTGGGAGCTGAGCCAGGAGGGCCCGCACGTAGAGAAAAGTGTGCATCGGAGAATCGAGAGTCGGGAGTTGAAGCGAGGAGAGACTCTCGACAGCAAGAACCCCAAAACCCCAATAGAGAGTCGGGGATAACCACGGTTACGTGTAGAGGCTGTGACAGGGAGGAAGAAAGGACCTGTGGATCAGGTATTCGACAGGGATTCCATTTCGGAATCCAAAAAGCCGCTTCATCTCAGAAAGAAAGAGGATTTTGGAACGATCCTGTGAGCAGGAGGTCAGGTGAAGAGACCCTGCGGGGTGATAGGTTGGACCTCTACTACATCAGGTGGTATCAGAGCGGGAATCTGTTTGTATATTGCAGACAGAGGAGCAGGAATAAGATAGATCGCTAGAGGGCTTTGTGATGATTGTTTGTAGATAGGCAACAATCAGGGAGACAATCAGCAGGACTGTAGGATGAAGCTGAGCACTCAAGATTTCAGGAGTGACAGTAACAGATCTGTCAGGGAGATAGATAGACATAGCAAGATGGCTACTGAAGGCCATAGGAAGAAGAGAAAGGCTGAAAATCTTGCCGAATGGGATGAAGAAGAGACTAGAAATCTCTATGAATTAAAGGCAGACATAGAGAAGCTCAAACTACGAATGCGGCAGGATAGAAGGAGGAGATGGATGCGCAAATTGCCTATGAAGAGGGCAAAAACAAGATGGCCAGTCAGGGAGTTGATGGTCATGAGACAACGCAGACTGTTAAAGAGATGGTTGAGGTATGTTGAAAACCTCAAGGCCACAGAAGAAAAGAGGATTTGTCACTATTGGCCAGAGACTGGGAGAGGTCTCGATGATTGGGATGATGCAGAGAATGAATTGGGATCAGCTGAGGATCTTAAGGACTGCCAGGAGGCTAGAGTATAAATTTCAGTTTTCCAGGAGGGAAACGAGCTGAGGTCGCTGCGGGATCTCACAAACTGTCAGGAGGACAGTTGAGGAATTTCAATTTTCCAGAAGGGCAATGATGAGAGATCACTGAGGGATCTCGAAGACTGCCAGGAGGGCAGTGGAAGCATCTTAAACTTCCAGGTGGGCAGAGATGAACAATTGAGACTGTCTAAAAGTCTCATGGACTCGGAGGAGAGTTCAATTCAGTAAGGAGTGCTGATGAATATGGGATCGGTTGATCTCATAGTCTGCCAGGAGAGCAGCAGAGACATCCCATATTGTCAGGTGGGCAGGGATGAGCAGATGAAACTATCAGAGGGTCTCATAAACTCAGAAGTGAGTTGGAATCAGCCAGAGGAGCTTCCAGAGCAGTATTTGAGCTCACAAGGAGATCAATAGATGCAACTGACAGAGGAGGATTTAGCCGTGTGATGATTGGGGGAATTTCAATATTCCTGCCATTTGCCCCAGAGGAGGCAGAAAATTGTATTGCAAATGTGGCAATATCAGAGGAACAGTCACAATTGATGATGACTGTCGAAGAAGAAGAATTGGAGCAGACATTTGAGATTGCCCAAGCAGAAGAAGAGAAGAATGAGCATTCTGAGGACTGCCTCAATGACTTCAGCCAGTGAGCTGAGGAAGTTGTAGCGTTGAAGCTGACAGCAAAAAAAGACACAGAAGCAGAAGAGGAAGGTGAGAATTCTGAGAAATGGCTCAAAGCATTCAACATTGAAGCTGGAGAAACTGCAACATGGGAGCTTACAGCAGGAGCAGAAGAGGGGAATGAGCATTCCATGGAGTGGCTCGATATTTTTAGCCGAGAAGCTGAAAGAACTGCAACACGAGAGCTTGTAGTAGCAGATGAAGAAGACACGGACAACATATGTTTTGTTGATCTGTGGGAGCATATTGAAGCCCTGGAAGAGAGAGTAAAAGTGTAGGGCGTGCACATCCAACAGATGAAGTTGGAAACGGATGAAGAAGGTATGGGGAATCATAGCGATCTTCCCAATGGCCAAAAATTTTTGCAGCAGAGGAGACTGCAAAAGCAGAGCCAGCCACTGGAGAAGCTGGACAAATTGATCGAGGAAATCAGGGAGTGGATGTTGAGATCAGTGAAGACTACCAGCGAAGAGAAGCTGGGCAGAGAAAAGGCAGCAGCAGCAGTAGTGCAACGGAAGCAGCAGCAGCAGGAAGATGGAGCGGATGGACAGCTCCACAGATTCGTATGGGATCCGGGAGGATTCCCACAGCTACAGAGAGGCTCATGATCATGAGCTCATGATTTTTGCAGCTGTGGAGTATGATGTAAGAGCATCGCTCCATGTCAACCATCCATCTAGCCAGCCATGTTAGCGTGCATGCATTCATATGCTAAAAGGGAGGTGCAACCTCATTCAAATTTGAATTGAATGTAATTGAATGTTCTTACGATGTTGAGCCATGAAAGTCGTGCCTTTGTGCAAGCGTTAGATAGGATCGGCTTTAATGCAGATCGGCTGAGATTTAGATCCATACTCTGGACTAGACAACCATTGATTGTAATTGATTAGAGTAGGTAGACCTGGAGGAAAGAGCCCCTCAGGTAAAACAGATTTTCAGATCTCTTTTAGAGTTAGTCAGGTAGAGTGGAGAAGAGCCGAGGAGAGCTCAGGAACACCATTGTAAAGATACAGGCATTGTTTCCATTTTTAATACAAACAACAATTTTTCCTGCATATTCTGTGTATATGGATGTCTGTGTGTGTTCCCTATATATGCTATGAATGTATGTTATGTTGATGCATTCTGCAGGAGTTCGTTTGATTTCAGGGTGAAGGTCTTTGAGGCTTCATACTAGGAGGGTGTGTCAGAACGCTGAGGGTTCTAAGAGCCGTGCACAGAGGATGCATTTCTAAATGTTGCGGGTTCAGACAAAGATGTGCTGAGGCACAGAATCTGAAGTCAACAACTCAGAAGAAGAAGACCTCAAGGTTGTTGAATACATTGGAGGCAAGGCTGTGTAGCTGAAACACAGTTGCAGACAGAACTTTGGTGTATGTTCTGTAGAGCTCTGTTAGGTGGGCATTGAGCGTGAGCACGAGGTGATGGAGGAGGAACTCTGCTGAGAGTTTGAAGGAGAAGCAGAATCACTGAGGATTCTGAGATCTCTGCCAGAAGGGCATCGAGCAAGTGCAAGGAGTGCACAGAAGAAGAAGACAGGACCTCTGAGAGTTATGTGGAGAAGATACTCCAGGAGGAGGGCGTTGAGGAAGTGTGCAGATAGGCACAGAGGTGAAGAGAACTCTTTGAGTTCTGTGTTGTGAAGGGAGAGTCCACTGAAGGACCTCCACTGGGTTGCTGAATACGCAAACGTAATCAGGAAGAGGCTTGAGCAGAAGGGTAGCCAAGAAGGTGTCGATATTCTCCTTCTGAAGGAGAAGAAGAGAAAAATCCCTTAGGGGTCTGAGTAGTTGTAGAATCTCAGAAGAAGTAGCACGCTGTATGTGCGTGAAGACTCTGCAGGAGAGCAGACATCGGAATCCTCTAAGGATTCGAGGAGAACAAGCTCAGAAGGAATAGCATCGTGGAGAACGCACAGCGAGGCGCGAGGTTGTAGTGCTCGCAGAGGAAGAAAGCATAGGCCGAGGCCTTTTGAATATTTGAAAGTTCTTCCAAGTGCAGGAAGAAAGAGCACCAAAGCTCGGGAGGAGAAATGTCGGCCATTGAATCAGCCGATAGAATCTGGGCCGTTGGTTTCTAAGTCCAAGGAGCAGTCGGAGGAGCGCGCACAGAGGGAGAACAAATCTGGCCGTTAGATTTGAGCAGAAATCCCATTAGCCATTGGATCGGGAGAAGGTGCGCGGAGGTTAAATCTCAGGAGAAGCATAGGGAAGGAAGATAGGTCTGATTCATTAGATTTGGTGCAGGGTCGCCGACAGTCGTCAGATCTGCAGAAGCTATGAGGGAGATAAGCCTCAGGAGCAAGGAGAGAGTCCCTCGACATCAGAGATGGCGAATTAGCGAGACGAGGATCTGGACCGTTCATTGAGAGTGGGCGCGTGTCACAAGATTACCCACCTCGGGGACTCGGGCATCGGAGGTTGGAAGAGGAAGCCATTCAATTTCATAAGCAGCGAAGTGGTGAGAAGGCTAAGAGTCGTCCATCTGAGGAGGACAGGTGGCGAGAGATCGAGAGATCTCGCGAACTCAGGAGTTCGCAGGGTGAAAGCCCAAGTATTGGGTATTCAAAATTGCGAGGTGCGAGGACACAAAGCGACAGAAGTGGCGAGAGGATCAGGACCGTCCATTGAAGAGGACATGTGTCAGATATCGAGAGATCTCGCGAACTCAGAATCTTGTGAGTGGAAGAGCCAAGGATTGGGTGTTCAAAGTCGCGAGGTGCGAGGACGCGAAGCGGCGAATGAGCGAGAGGATTGTAGTCGTCCATCTGAGAAGGACAGGTGGGAGAGATCAAGAGATCTCATGAACTCGAAAGTTCGAAGGGTAAAGGCCCAAGCATTGGGTACTCCAAGTCGCGAGGGCGCGAAGCGCGAGAGGGAGAATAACTGTTGGATCTGGATCGTAGGAGGACCGTTGGATCTGCCCGTGGGATCATGTATCGGAGTCTCGCGAGATAAGACCCCAGAATTTGGTCAAGGGAATCGCGAGATTGCGAGAAGCGATATCCCGACAACTGGAGGGCAGTGTGGGCCATAGCAAAGTCAGTGAGTGAAATACAGGTGGTACGAAGACCTTGGGATCTCGCCGCGAAGAGTTTCAAAATATTTGCGTAGGACTCACGATCTTGAGAGGTCTAAAGTCTCAGCGAGATAAGGGGACGTTGAAAAGTCAAATCTCGTGCGCATCGACATTTCGGTGCATTGGGTATCGAGGATTGGAAAATCAAGAGCTTGATATAGCGAGTTGCGAGGTCGCAAAGGAGGTAAGGCCATGGACGCGAGAGTAATGGTCATATTGTGGGAGCTGAGCTAGGAGGGCCCACACGTAGAGAAAAGTGTGCATCGGAGAATCGGGAGTCGGGAGTTCAAGCGAGCAAAGACTCTCGATAGCAAGAACCCCGAAACACCGATAGAGAGTTGGGGATAACCACGATTAGGTGCAGAGGTCGTGACAAGGAGGAATAAAGGACCTGTGGATCGAGTATTCGACAGGGATTCCATTTGGGAATCCAAAAAGCCACTTCGAATCAGAAGAAAGAGGATTTTGGAACGATCCTGTGAGCAGGCGGTCAGGTGAAGAGACCCTACGAGGTGATAGGTTGGACCTCTACTGCGTCAAAGGGCCATGTGGATCCATCTCATACGTATTATCCCAAGTTCTTTGAGATCACGAATCTTTCAACACTCCTAAATCTATTGTGGAAATCCAACCATCCATAATCCGACAACTGATCTCCCTCCACTTTAACGCATACTCCTAAGGAATATTCAGTGTTCAGTGCTTCAGCGCTGAGCACCCCTTTTCTAACTACGCACAAGACCTCATAGAGTCCCATAAACGTGCCACGTGGCTTCGACCTTCGGGCCTTTCAGTCTCTCTACAATACTACACCCTAGATCCTCCGGAGTGTCGAAGTCCTAGAGTCTCGGTCACCTCACCAACCACTTTGGTCAAGAAGGCATGTACGAGCGACCGACACATAACAAGGGCCAGGGGTGACACATTCCCTCATTAGGGGGTGAGACGTGTCACGCACTAATAGGAATAAGGGGTCTACTAAACATCCATATGTTTATGATATGTGGTATGTCGATCATGGTTCCATGTCACACTGGTGATGTAGGCTTTCCACATCACACTAGAATGACAACCTTCTAACATCCTTCAAATTTCATGGTCAGGATCCGGCCATGTAGATTCGCAGATCTATGGCTCTCGTTACTTCGAGACTTCGCCCTTCAGGAGTTTTGCGGTGCAATCTCCTCATGACTATCGGATCTGGTCAACGTTGGGCTGACCATAGCCTAGATCTGATAGTCAACGTTGATCCATGTAGACCCAAATTTGACCTCCGCAGGTTCCCACGTTATTGTCGCTCCACTCTCCGATAACATGACTTCATCGAAGTATTGACTATGGCCTGGATCCAACAGACACGAGAGATCTCGATGCATTCTCAAAATGACGGTTCGTGTCACTTGGTAACTCTGACATTCAGGGGATTCGTAACATAACCTCCTCCTTGCTCCCAGAGCAGTCAGCGTCAGGATGACCAGGGTCTAGGCCCAAAAAATGATAGTTGGCGGAAGACAAGGGAGATGCATGTTACGCCTACAATGATTCCACATAACTGTAGGTGACATCAATATGTTACATCACTATGGCCTTTGACACTCCAACGATATTATTTTTCACTCACAGGTTAAACCTCCTAGAGTAGGACTATGCCAAAGTACTTGACACCATATTTTCATTAAACCCGAACTGATGGTCGAGGAGAGTTCCAAAGAATCCTTAGATCCACGGTTCATGTTACTTCACATCTCCGAACTTTGGAGGTTTCGACTCTACGACCGCTCCATTCTCCCGATGTAGGACTTCGTCAAATTATCGTACACGGGTCCCTCCTCTGGATGATCAGACATTTAATAGGGACTCTTAATGGAGTCCCTATATTGACAATTGAGAAGGATCCTGAAGGATCTGATGATTGACGATCCATATTAATTCACGACTTTGTCCTTTTGGGGGGAGTTTATGTTACCAAAACGTTGTTCTTCTGAAGAAGTCAATGTCGAGATGAATACATCGTAGATCTGATGATTGGGATAGTTCCAAGGCATCCTCAAATCTACAATCCAAATCTCACCGAACTTGTGAAGAATGAAGGAGTTGAGGATTTAACACCTGCTTTCCTTCTCCAAATCCAACGGTCTTGAAAAAATTGTCTCCTCCCGAATGGATCTCATCTGTTCACCTTTCGAAAAAGAGAATCCTCTCCTTCGAGACTTAAATCTCACTATCCTTCCTTAGCTTCGTCATATCTGAAATACTTAGGCATTGATGTGTTCTTTGTGTTGTTTCTCCTGATCTTGAGACTTAGAAAAATATCCCATGCCCTCCCTGCACTCATTCACCTTGAGAACATTTCAATGCTTCACTAAGTTTTGACCCTGCATAGTGTGCATGGGTCTCTCCTTCTACTTGTTATACTAAGGCAGGTATATTCATATTCCTTGCATTGGGATTACAGAAGAGAAACAATTTGACACTTAGAGAATATCAAATATTCATGCCTTCAACTATAAATGCACACACAGGAATATAACTTTGAAGGTAGATAACATAACATTTCCCAATTAACTCAAGGATAAGTAAGCTCAGACATTCAAACATGCATTTCATTTTAAGTGCACAGGGTTAAACAAAATGCTTATGTATTATAGTCAATCTCTAATCGAGTGACTGTGGGTGTTCTCCTTTCCACCCAACCATAGGCTCAGAGACATTAATTCTTAGAACTTTGGCCACACCCGTGCAAAGCCATGACATCGCTAGGAAATTTACAAAAACTCTCTCAAAGTTTCTCTCTCTCTCCGCCACAGCCTCTATGAGTTTTATCAGATGTTTCCTAAGCATCACACTCACAGTCTCATGTACAGGTTGTGTTCTCCTGTAAATTCTCTAGTATCCATAACAACGTAACAAGATTTTAGTTCCTCTTCTCATCTTGAGTGTCTCTCACATTCTCCCCTCTTCTCTATATATGTCAGCATGCCTTGCACGCACACCCCTCCTTGGGGAAGGTTCCCCTTTCCATCCTGTTCCTTCTATCAGAAGGAAACTTGGGTCAACTTGGGTCTGCAGGACCCTGTGGTACTTTGGGTTGACATTCTTCATCTAGATCATGCTTCCATGCATGGGGGGTGGTTGATAGTTCAACCACCGGTCCTGTCTTCATTAATTCATTCCTCAGAATCTGGAGGAGGTTTATTATTCCCAAAAAAGGGGGTTTTTGGGTCATTTTACATAATGAAACCTCTCCATAGTTTTCCCATTTCTTTCCTCTAGTGATATCATGGCCAATACTTCAAGGCTTCATCCCCACAGTCATTTATTAGAAATTCACATGCCTTAGCATGGTAATCATAATTAATGATTAATTACAAGCTCAAGGAAACAAGGGTGTTACAATTCCCCCCCCTAAAAGAGAGCATCGTCCTCTATGTTCTTTCTCATTAACACGTTTCATGTCTTTTTCATTGAGATGTTTCAAAATCCCGATTCTCTTTCTTCATTAGGTATTTTCCAGATCCTTGTTCTTCGTCACCTACCTTCAATAATATTGGAAAACAAGTATATTAATCACAATTTCATGCGAAAACATTTTATTGTTGTGCAAAATTTAAGAGGAAAAAATTCATAATCTAGCACAATACTTATCTGTGCATTCTGTGGATTTGCATCCGCATGGTTATGTTGTTATGTGGGCTCATTTTTTTTTTCTTGGACATACCCATTGTTTTCATTATCCCAATAAATAATGCTACATAAGATTTTTCAAAGTCCCTTCTTCCTTGTGGTCACTCACCCTCCAGGCCCAGGCTCATGCATCCCCTTATTTTCTATACAGCTCCTCAGGTGATCCATCTTTCCTTGCCAAGGATTTCTCACACAAGACAAATTTTAGAGACTTCATTGAGTCTTACAGTTGAGGCATACCCGAGAATTGATTTGTCGAGGCGCCCCTTCAGCTTGTGTTACGACAACAAAACATATTATAGGTGATCATGGATTACCACATGGCTCTCCTGTCTCGAAAGTAGCCTTTTTTTCATTCTTTCAAGCTTGAAAGCCTTCATTTGTCCTTCCTATATAGATCTTTTACTTATACCAAAGGTATACAAAAATCATGAGATACTATTATCAATTTTAAATCTACAATTTTCTTGCAAATCTGTTACCCACAGTTTTCCACATTCCCCATTTATTTCTAGATCTGTTCCACACAAGAACCAAATTTTCCAGTATGGGACCTACCTTATTATAACATCCCCAACATCCAAATGGGCTACTCCACGCAAATGTTTTTGACCTATATGCAAATTTAAACATATAAACACAAAAAATCTTGCAGAACTTTATATATATAAATCAAAACAGGAAAATACATTTTGTAAATGCACAAATTCATACAAAATTAACAATAAACATATACATGCAGCATAGACAAGAAATACCCATAAATATAAAGACAAGTATAAACCACACATAGGGAAAACCCATAAAAATAAACACATAAATAATAATTTAGCATGTAATTTAACACACAATGGACACTTGTCTTGTAAAAATGTCACCTACTGCGTCCAGACCTTCCACGAAACCCCCATCCTTAGACCATGTTGTTCATCACTCTTAGTAGTGGGTCACCCCCAAGCTAGGACTAATTTCAACATGGGTAAAGAGATTCCTAACTAGGCTGATGTATCTCATACAATAGGAAAGACTATGTCACAGGTGCCAAATCAAAATAATAGCCTACATTCTCTCATTCCACACATTCCTATCCCACCCTAGGAAGTGTTCCCCTTATATGCTCAACAGTCCTTTGGCTGCCCCACTTCCCTTCCAGGGATTTAGCAACAGGACAGACTGGAAGTCTCAAAGAGCTATAGCTACAGTTTGACAACTTTGGGAAATCAATTCCTAGCAATTCTCTCACCTAGAAATAAATTTTTCATGGGCCTGACAACCTGTTTCTTCAGTCCATCTCCCAAGCTAACTAGGTACAGGTACATGTACGTGTATGGGTACATGTATAGGTACAGTGATAGTAACAGAAAGGTACAAAGGAAAATTGAATGAGTGAGTGAATGATGATGGAATGAATGAATGAATGACTAATGCACTAAGTCCAAGATATATATATATGAATGTTCCCAACTTGACACTTGTCATGTTAAGAAACACTTTTTCCCACTTGTCCCAAACCTTAGAACTTAGGATAAAATAATTATCCATGCTTTATAATTTAAGGAATATTAATATAATATTACTTTTTGGCTTAAGCTCCCTAGATTAGCCCCTTATCCTTAAATTGTATCCCACCCCTCATTTCCCTAACTAGTGGAGTTTAGTCCCCCATACTCGTTTAACGTGGTCGGTGTACATGCACCAATGTCTTATATTAATGATATGAGTATTTACATATACAAAAATAAGCTCACTGGCCTTTAACATCTAGGCTCTATGGTTTAGTTCAACACATAATCCTCTTAGATTATAATAACTGGCTCATGAGCCTATAAACACAACATATACACAAAAGGCTCTCTAGCATCAAAATCGCATGCATTTAATTTTGTTTCATGCAGTATCATGGAATGTGCACACTTCAGCATTTTAGTGTGTAGTACACGTGCACACTAAGACATTGAAGGTGCATACAAAAATGATATCCAACAACTCACCAGTTTAAGTACATTTGCATTTACAATTTGGGTTCATCCTAGGGGTATTACAATCTCCTCCCCTTATTTATGCATTGTTCTCAGTGCATTATATACCATGTACCATTCAAATTATTTAAAAATCTCCAATCTTTATCTATTGGAAGTTTGATATCCATTTGATTCTCTACTTTCCCACACCAATTATGGTATTCATACTGTAGCTGGAAGTCAATTTCCCTATTCCATAAAGTTTCTTCCAAAAATAATTTAGATCATTGTTATGTTTGACACAACTTCCTTATGGGAGCTACCATTCCATAAGAATCCTTGAGTTGCCTCCTACGTTGTTGCACTCACCTTTCCAGGCTCAGGCATCCCTTCACTTCTATGCAGTCCCTCAACGATCCATCTTGTCAAGGATTTCTCACTCAAGGAGAGTGCTAACCCATTACTAGAACCCCACTAAGGTTCTACAATTATAGGGCTTTAATGTCCTCAATAGTAGTTTTTATTTCCCAGCATTCCAACTTTAATCAAGATTATCTCATCTACATAACAAATATGCAGTTATCATGAGAGAACATTATAGAAATTCCATTTTAGAAATCAAATTAATTTCATAAGGAATTCGACTTTTCCGAAAATATGAAATTCTATTTAATAATTTTTTATTGTTGTTGCAATAATATGATGCAATCTTCCTTCTGTATTTCTGCAAGCACCATGCTGAATACCATTTTTCATCTAATGATTCTATCTTGCATACAACAACAGATTGTCAGTATTTCATGTACATCATATTTTAATTGCAATATGTACAAAAACCTTATGCAATGATCTTAGAATTTCCTACACATAGAAATCCAATCAAAATTACCAAACAATTTATTATATATAATGAATCATCATTCTATGCATATGCATGTTTGCAATTAATAACAATAAGTTAATTATTTCAATTTTCTGAATATAAAATTTTTTGTAGTCACTATTCCTGTGACTATCTGACTTGCAACTTTCTTGTTGCAATGTTTAACAATGCTTGGAATGTTCTCATCTCCATGAGTTAGAAACATTTATGGTGTTAGTATAATTATTTCCATTCAAAAACATATATACGTTTAGTCACAAATGCATTCAACAAATGCATTTAAGTATATACAATTCTATCATGTATGAGTGCAACTCTGCCACTTACTAGGCATGAGTGCAACTCTCAACGCATATCTATCCAATTCAGCTTTGCATTGATTTTCAAAATGATCTTTATCTAAGTCATGTATCTCACCATCCATAAATTGGAAATATGGCCAATTTCTTGACACATTTTCCACACACTTCCCATTGTTTTCTCAATTACTTGGATTCCTTCCTTTTCGACCCGAACACTATACCAATAATACAATTTTGTGGTGTTTATTAGTGTTAGCAAAAAGGTTGCAGTCCAAGTTTTATTTAAAGGTAGGAATCTCATTTGGAATTGTGTTATACATAACATTTCTATATTGATACCTTGACATATCCAACCATGTCTTGGTCTCATATATTACTAGCTTTCATGACATCATTCCTATAAAAAGTTTGCATCTTTTATTTCTTTGGTTATTACGTCATAACCAAATTAACACGAAATGGTATTATGTCAGTGTGTGTATTCAAAAGATAAAAATGTTTGATAACTATAACGAACATATAGCCTTTACCATATCTAGCGGTAACTTATTCCTGTTAATGCACTTAAACAATACCATACTGCATATTATAAAAATTCATTTTGGGGAAATTCTTACCTAAATTTCCATTTTGGCAATCATTCAACATAATTTCAAAAGAGAAATACTTACCTGCATAGCTTCCATTAAACAGATTTAATGCCACCTGATTAGCTGATGAAGGTAGAAGATCTCATGCCTCTTTATTAGTCTTATAATAATAATTCCAACTTTATGTTACTTCCTTCCATATGCAACAAAATTATCAGCAACACTTGCAAACATGCAAGCATTCTCACTTTATGGTTGTCCCAACAAGCCATAACACACTTTATTCTACAGTAATTGCAACAACTTCTTTCTCACTGTATCACTTTTCATTGTTTATCTTAGAAGTCTTCAATTCTTTTGGATTCCTGAATCTTCATGTGCTCTTCACTGTAACCACTATGCATGACTATTTCTGACCTGAGCACTTTCCTAGCCAAATCACTCTTGGTTTCCTTTGCTTTTCCATCCAAATACTAAACTAATATTAACACTCAACATTTATTTATTTCCTCGATCCATCTATCCGAACTCATACTTGGATGCATTATAATTCCAATCATGTTGTCTTATAGAATTTGGATCTTAAACATCCATTTAATTTTCGGATTGAACTACTTCAACTCTTTCTTGACTAAATACTTTAGTATTTGAGTTTTCTTTCACTCTTCTCCACTACTTTCCAACTAGCCTCAAACTTGTCTTGCATAGCCAATCTCTTAGCAGACTATAAGGATGCACATATGTCTCATTCTCTAGCTGCATAGAATTAATTAAAAGTACTTAATACTTCTTTTAATTTACCATTATAATTTCAAGTGATACTTCCACCCCCTAGAAATGTCAACCATGGATCTATGCCACTTAAGATGGATTCTTCTTAGACACCATCTCTTTTTCATTCAAAACCATGCATAGAACCATTTTATTCTTCATGGATCCTTACTGACTCTCTACACAGATTCATTTCACTATTAAGTCTTTCTTGGCTTTGACTTCTCCATGCCATTGTGAAAATATCTTCAATACCCTTGAAATGTATCAACAATCCTCTAATATTATTTATTTCCCTCCTAAAGTGTTATCCTTCATTCCCATTAGCTTCATATCTACCTCATGAATTATTATTCTATTATCCTAGGAT
The DNA here is from genome assembly GCA_009831015.1 of Picea engelmannii. Lineage (NCBI taxonomy): Eukaryota > Viridiplantae > Streptophyta > Pinopsida > Pinales > Pinaceae > Picea > Picea engelmannii. Next base: position 337,337 of record ML790105.1, on the reverse strand, counting down.
GTTCATGGACTTGCAACTACATATTATGATGATATTAATTTTTAGAATTCCACTATTATTTGTATCCCTCTGATCCAACTCCTATATGATCCAATTATATTTTCATTCATGTTTTCTGAGTAACCTTGGATAGTTAACACCAACTTCCTTTTGGAGGTACTTGAATTATCCCTTCCTTATATGATCATAACGACACTTGGATTTTCTTGAAGACTATCACTTTCTCCTTTCTTGACCAATCTGATTTCAACCTGACTTGCATATTCCCCTTACATCATGCCATATTGATGCACCAATGCCTCAACCAACACTCCTAACTTATGTGCACCTTCATTTCCTTACCCTTGAAGTGATGCCTTTCATACCATGCTTCCACTGCACACTCCGATAACCATAAGGGACGAATTACTCTATAATTGCATAGTTTATCCTTGGGTATGATGCACTCTTTATCCATATATGCAGTAATCCTCTTTCTTTATATGATTACTATCATTCTGATTGTCAATTCCTTTTATAATAGATCTCACTCCAATGTATTGGTTAATTTGTATATTGGTTTCTTTGGGAGTGAATGTAATTTCACTAATTCATTCACTACATGATCTATTCCTTTGTTAATATTCCATTCTGTACTTAACTAACACGATTGGACTTCCTGTAGTGGTTTCCGAAGACTTTATGGCTACACCGAGATTCATACCTTAACATTTTGTAGTCTTGGACTTTTTTATCATCTTATGAAATATTTTTGTCATAGCACTCTTTCCCTGAGTACCTATGATTATATTTAACTAAATTTCAACCTTATCACCTCTTAAGAACTAAGTTGTTTTAACTCTACAAATATGTGTAGCCAACAAAATTTGTTAGGCTAAATAATTTTAAAAATTTGTAAAAATATGAACCATTCTAGTTCAATAATGCATCTGATTATTTCTTCTGATTTTCTGAAAATTGAATGCTCATATCCATTTTTTGGGTGTTTAATTATACTCCTCTATCCAAGACCTTTCTTGATCAGAATCTAGACCAGGGGTCAAATTTTAGCTAAAAAATCAATGTTCTCGGAATTTCCTCAAAACGAATGAGCGCGTATCCCTCATCATCACGAACCCAACACAACTTGTTTCGTCTCAAACGAACGTCAGGAGCGAGAGATGTTGCGATCTGTTCGAATCGTCAAATAGGTAAAAAAAAGGGATGTTGACTGTGCAGTCCGTACAGTCCGTATGGATGTTGACGTGGCATGACCGTATGCTGACGTGGCTTGACCATACATGCTAACGTGACATTATATTATTTGGAAGTTGTGGTCGAATCAGTTGACGACACGTGGCAATTTCTTGGCAAGTGTTATGGTGCCACGTGGCCCAGTCATGGGCTGCCACGTGGCACCCCTTTATTGGCTAATGGCTTGTGTTTAAAATTGTATGGGGTCTGTGGGGTTCGAACTCCGGACCTCCCCTTTGGCTCCGCATCTTGGTAGGGTATGGGCTACCACTAGCCCACACGACGTTGCTTATTAACTATGTGGTTTTAAATTTATTTAAAATCAAATTATACAATGGTCGGCGCGGGGGTTTGGGCTGGGGCTTAGCCCCGGCCTCCAGTCACACTCCCATTGCATATGACTCTACCCTCCATGAAGGCACAAAGGATTTTTTTTTTAATGTGTAAGCCGTGGTTTTATTATACCATATGGCCATACCTCCAATTAAATGGCATAGGGTTTTTAATGCCCATGGTTATAACATATGCCATACGACCATGTCATGTGCCCTCCGTAAAATGGCGCGTGGGATTTGTAAGCCACGGTTTTTGTGGTTCCACATATGACCACCACATGGTATATGGCGCGCATTTTGGGTTTTATTTTTGGTTCAAATGGTTAACACATCCACTGACACTTGTCATACTTTTATACACGCATGGATACGAGCCCCTTTTGATGCACGGGGAATGTGGCCACATGGCCCCATGCGCCCAACACCTCCGAGGTTATGGGTCTTAGTTCCCTAACGGTTCAAAAATTTGGCATGTTTTGTGGAGATGTGTGCGGGTGTTGGGTTTAGGCATGGGAAACGCCCAGAAGCCAGGTTACTCACACACAGGTGCGAAATGGCGAACCAGAGACAACAAGCTTGAAGGAGAAAAATGGCAGGAGGCCTAACTTCTTCATCTTTTGGCCAAATGAGGTGCCAAAAAATCCCATCTAGGGGTTTTTGGACGTTCTGAATCCATTGGCACTATTTTTGCAGCCATTTGAAGACTTATTTTGCAGGTTTTTCACCATTGAAGTTTGAGGAAGCTCTAGGGAGCTTGAAGCCCTCATTGTTTGAGGCCATGCTCAGATGAGCCCTAGTCTATTTTTTGTGACTGAATAGTCATTTTTGACTAATTGTTTTGATTTGAACACATTGGGATAGGTTTAATATCCATTGGAGGAATTTTACAGGTGTTTTTTCCACAAATAAGCTCATGGAAGCTTAAAGGCCACATGTAGAAGAGGTCATGACTAGATGAGCCAAGATCCATTTTCAGAGTTCTATTAGTCATTTTTGGGGTTTTTATGTATTTTGAACCCAATGGTACAATATTTAAATCCATTGGAGTTGAGCAGCAGCTTGTAAAAGAAAATTTCACAAACTAATCCCAAAGAGCCTAGTCCATTGAAGGAGGCTCAAGGAGATGTAGCCCAGAGAGGGGTGAACTCCTTTATCATCTTGTTATTTTTGTGAGTTTGATGGCTTATTTTTTGCAAGTTATGTTGTTGTGTATTTGATTAAAGCACATATTTAACCATTTAAAAGAACATTTTTTCACACATGAACATTTCAAAAGAAGAAGCATAAACTAGACACATAATCTATCTTGCATATTTTAACACATTGAGAAAGGTCCTGTAAAGTTTATTTTATTGAAGTAGAGGGTTCTTGCATAGAATTACAAGTCATCCTTCTATTTTCAGATCATTTCTAATGACTTCTCCCTTGCTCAATTCGGAGTCTTGAGCAGAAAGTTATGGCCATTTGAAAATTGTCCATTAATTTATCCCGTTCACACTTCAACTTGGTGCAATTATACATTGTACTTATGCATTTTTTCACCTACTCCATTGGAATTTTAGTAGGAACTCAATTGGATTTCTTCATATACATATTTTGGACAGTATGTCCAAGTTTCAGCTCTTTCTGGAATCTGGGCGGCTAGTTACATCCTGCTAAAGTTCTAGGCTAATTAGTGTTTTTGGTCTTGAATGCTACCTGTACCTTCTTTGTCATATTAATTTTTTTTAACGTGCCCATAATTTTAATTCAGAACTAGGATTTTCTTGTATGGTTCAATAGATTTCCATATGTTGCTTCTGCTACTGAATTTGATTATGGAGCAGGAATTTATGGCCCTTCAAAGTTAGTTGGGTCTTAAATTTACCCTCCACTATTTGTTTTGTAACTTCCTCATAAAATATTCGTTTGACGAACAATTTAAACCATTATAGATCTCTCTTCGGGCTCTTTTATTTGAGTGATAGGGATAGAGCGTACCTTGATATGCTCTTTTCTTGGGGTTTTTGAGTAGCTACAAATGATGTTTAGGGCCTCAAAATCACGCTGCAAAAATATGACCTTCAAACAGTATAAAATGTCACAAAACTTCATTGGTTTTTTGTTGTTGTACACCATCCAAATGACTTTGCGAGAACAAATTTGAACTTGTACACCCATATTTAACATGCGCAGTAACACCATAATATAGCACATGCTTCGAGCACCTATAACCAATGTGGATCACTTCTATGTCAGGCCAATAACTCGTGTGCACTACTTTTGTGTCGCACACCAATATCCACCGCGCACAATTTTGGTTTATGCACTAATGCTTGTTGTGCATAATTTTTGTGTCGTGCGCTAATAATCTACACATATTTTACTCTACGCTCTGCACCATGCCAAATTTTAGTACACCCCTACCGCACACTAGTACTCCTTGTGCACCATTAACTAAACTATCGTGCGACAACATATATCCATATTGTGC
>ML790105.1:296474-312269 GCA_009831015.1 Picea engelmannii | reverse complement strand
GGGTCCTCTGGAATAGGGTGTTGACACGTGTATGGGGGGTGGTTTTGGTATACTACCATTCCGGACCCCCTTCTCGTTAAACTCTGGATAGTGAAGGGGGGTTCAGAATTTTTAACGCCCGTTGATTTATTTGATGTGAAACGTGATGTATTTATGCTGCGTTGAGGTAGGGGGTGGGTAGGAATTAGGGTAGTTTATTTTTATGTTTTTTGTTTTTTAATATTATTTATTATATGTTTGGTTTACGTTTTTTATGTTTTGTTTTTATATTTTGTTTTATGTTTTATTTTGTTTAATTTTTGTTTGTTTTAAATTTGTTTTGTTTTATTGTATTTTATGTTTTTTTTATTATATTTAATATGTTTTATATTATATATATATATAGTCCCCGAGGTGTAGGACAGTCAGTGACGAAGTGTGTTGTTAAGCCACTCCGTGATGTTAAAGTCACCGGTTCGAAACCTGCGGGGACAAAAAATCCAACCATGTTAAGGGTTGGTGTGGCTCAGGCCGGGTGTGATCCCCAGGTGATTCCCCTGAGTCGCGGTTTCTCAAGCCACAGGTTAATCGCGTAGCCAACAGGTCCCACACAAATTAACAAACAAAAAAAAAATATTATATATATATATATATGCTTTATACTTTTTAATTGTTTTATTTAATCCAAAAACTAACCTACTTATTAAATTAACTAATTATTAACTAATTAATTAATTAATCATTAATTAATTAATAGTTAGTCTAACAATTATTTTATTTTAAATATCCTATCAAAACAACTTATTTAGGCTAACAAATATTAGAGAATGTCACTAACCTTTTAACATTATTCATTCATTATCCTAAGTTCATTTATTCATGGATGGAAGGCGGGTGAGGCGTATTAAATGGGTCGAAAAGACAAGGGAGTGAAGGTGCAGTGGAGGATGATGGATGCAATAGGATGATGGAGGATCGGGAGAAATGGATGGAGGGGAAAAAGGGGGGTCAACCGAGCCAGAAGTCTTCATCACGGGGGAAATGCCAAATCCGCAGTCGAAGAATCGAGTTGCATATAATTATAGGACCCCAACATTACTTTCAGGAAACATAGTACTAAGTAGATATCATCCCACCTTGTGCTTGGACTGCCAAAAAGGGAAACCAATGCGAACACCACATCTCATATATCGTTAAATTTATACCCTAGGGAGCCAAAAGTAAACTGTCTAATATTGACAGATTGACTACATAACAATCTTAGATTTCAAACATACCTTTAAACTATTGAAACTGAAATTAATATATAAGAAAATTCAAGTATTTCACAATAGTTAAGCTAAACACTAGATTGACCATTATCACCATTGCCACTAGGAATAACATTCCCCATTGGATCGGACACACATCGACGATGGAAAACTAGAAAATGTTGGCATGGTTGTTGGCCAGATAATGAGTCGAGGAGGTTTGCAAGACAACAATCCATCATCTCTTGGAGGAAATGTTGTTATACAATATCCCTGTGAAGCTCGAAGATTAATTTGAGCTAGTCATCAAATAACTGAGGCAGAGAATCCACTTCATATGTTCTACTGGAATTGACCAATTGAACCTATGATATGTTTCCCATATAATTTTTGTGATCAAAATTACTAGGAACATATATTGGAAACCATCTTGCTGGAGGTGAGGATGGTTCTCCCATAATTTCTTGAATTTTTTTAGGTGGAATTTCCTCTTCCACAATAGCATATCCCCAAACATCCTCATATTGTTGGATAGCCATAGGGGAATAGGTTGGAGGAGTAGTTCCCTATAGAGATGGGGTAGGATCTTGAACCCCTGTAAGATTTACCTCATTTGCGAGGCATTGTGTAGAGAGGGAGAACATGGGATCAGAAGGGGAACCAAACAAGACTAAAGACAGGTGAAAGACAAATGGAAGTGGGGACTCATATATGAGTAGGTGAAAGAACGAGATAAATATATAATGCGGGCAATATAAAATGGGCTATGATGAGGTTCATAGCCCATGAAAGAGCCATTACAACACCATAAATGGAATTCACCACATTTGTAACATAGTTTACAAAACCAACCATTTATGAAACATGTAAGATAATGTTGCACATGAGAACTAGACCATGAAGGTGAGGATCGCGTAAAATATCTATCTTGGGAGGGTGGCCAAGTGATTGGAGGTGACATCAGCGTCGAGATGTCGCAATATTTATCTTGGCTAGGTGGCACCCCATCTTGGGATAATGATGGAAATCTTGATATTATCCTTATTATGTATTTTTTAAGATGATATAGGGAACTATGGGAAAAATATTGCACCTCTTGCATTTCATCACAATATTTCTCCTTCAAGAGATAGGAAATGGAATATAAGCAATTTTTGTTTCCTAATAAGAGTATGACAAGCTTTTTAATGCACCTCCTTTACAATAAAGAACTCCTAATGTAATTACTATTGTGTCCAACACTGAGAGTTAAAGAGGCACTAACAAAAATAAATAATGTGGAGTAAACAATATGAAAAATAAAAGTGGAAATGATATCATACACCATAAAGAAATTAAAAGGTAAATGTTACATGATACTTTTGAGAGGGATTACATCTAGATAGTCGATGAAATGAAGAAAATATCAATGGATGCATTGTAGAACATAGAATTGAACTAGAGAATTTGAGGTACAATGAACAAACACTCCTTTTTGAAGTGGTGAAGAAGGAAAAGCTCACTAAATTGACAACTATTTTAATTCTTTATAATTCAAAATAAAAATATGAATGAGAATGCATTAGGGGCAAGTCTTTGTTAATATATAAAATGTGATATGCTTAATATAGTATAATGTGTTTTAGAAGATTTTAAATGTTGGGAGATTATTATTAGTTACTTGTTAATGTCAGTTTGGATTAGTTTGTCACATGTGGTAAATTGTTACCATCAAACAATGTACTTCTTAATACATGTAGATATGCTATAGATGTTGGAAAATTATTCACTAATTTGGGTGTCGATAATAAACTATATCACGCATGTAGAAAACATTTCATATTATACAAAGGATAGCATAAAGATATGTCCTTATATTCAAAATTCAAAACAAGTTTCTAAAAGTTTAATGTAAAGGGAGGCTCGAATGTTCCACAAACATATTACACGTGTTATGGTCCTACCCTAAGCTCCATACATTAGGCTACATATGAGTTAGTTATTTTTTCTATATGTCCATACTCTTTGAATAAGGTGCATTGGATAGTAGTGGATAATTATTCATTGTAAAATGGACCACTTTATAAGGCCCACTAGATAGTTGGTACCCATTAGTGATGGAGCCCCAAGTATTTAGAGTGTTTTCGATGGAAAAACTATCTAAATATATATGAGATTATGAAATGCTTGTCTTGTGTTATGTATTTAGATCTCTACTTAGTGGATGGTGCCTCACATTAAGAGGAAATTGAATATTGTATTTTTCATCACACTATCAATAGACAAGGGAATATTTATAGATTTTATCTTGTTTCTAGTTAATTTGCAATTATATTCTCTCTATACATAACTATGTTTCAATTTTCAAGGGTTAAGGAGCAGTACAGGTGCTATCAAAGTTCTTTCCTGAGATAATAGGACTATGAATTTTAGTAGATTTGTTTTAGGATAGAGACTTGTTTTGACAAAACACTTCAGAAATTATCACCCAATTTCCATGAGCCCTATGAGATCATCCAATGAATATGACAAGTCTCCTACAAACTGGCTCTGCCCACCCACTCCAATATTTTTCTAGTATTGCATGTGTCTTCTCTAAAAACTATTATGGGATCAAAGTGCAAGGTGAAAACTATTTTATCATAATTTAATGAAGAAGGTTCAATTTGGAATTATCCATTAGCAATGTTGGATACCAAAGAGAATTAATTGTGCTATTCCAAAATTTTTGTTGTATAGATCTACTGTAAAGATACACCTCATGGGAACCAACCACGATGCTATAAAAAATTCATCATCAATAGACTTGAAGGTAATGTTGTTTTTGAAGGAGGGGGGGCATGTTAGGGTCCTTTCATAACCTCTCTGCTTTAGGCTACATAGTAGTTAGTTAATTGTTCTATGTAACCCTCATCTTTGAATAATTCCCATTGGATAGTAGTGGATATTTATTTGATTTAAAAGAATCCAGTTTTAAAGTCCCACTAGCTAGTTGGTGTAACAACCCCTTCGTTACGACTACAAGCGAAGTAGAAGTGCAAAAAAATATTATTATTATTATTTATTTTTTTAGGGAAAGAAGGTGACAACGACAACAGTTTACCTCACCATTGATGATGAACATAAGCATGTAGTCCAGGCAACAGGAAACTATGACTCAACGCACTAGCACAAGAGAAACGAGGTGAAACATGCGTTAAGACAAGAAGAAATGACTACCCACCCGACACAGCAGGAGCCCACCTACAAGACAAGGGACAAAATCCCCCTCTTGACACAACAAACTTGAAGAACAAAGACTAGAACCTCAAGGCACATGAACCAAAATCATGAAGGAGTTCAACCCATGCACAAAAACAAACTTACAATGCTCGACAACACTCACACAGAAGCCACCGCCTTTGGAAAAGTTATCATTCACTGCTATCCAAATATGGCATGCCATGATCCTCTCATCAGGAATCATGTCGTCCCCTGATGATAGATGTGTCAATAACCTTGGAGCAACACATCCTATCTGGACCAAGGACTTTAGAAAACTTCGACGTGCTAGGAGTCGAATACTGATAGGGAGACTATACCCACACCCCACACAAAAGGTCAACGAGACACAAGAGGATGAATACTAGGGGAGTCACAGCTTTTTAAACCACCCAACCCAAACATAAAGTCTAAACTAGTCAATAGTTACAATTTTTTTTTGACATTGAATATCCATCGAAATTTAGCAAGTCTAAATTATAATTTAGTCTTTAACTTACTAACTGATTAAAAATTAATACAATCCAATTGTCCATTCTACTTTACACTATAGTCGTTACTTTCAATCTAAATAACATCACTTTAGAATCAATCGACAATTCTACATTACAATCAAGCATTAATTTCAATCGAAATAACCTCAATTACGAATCAGTTCGACAATGATGCATTATGATTTAATCATTAAATACAAATTAATTTAGCAAGATTAATCTATACTTTGGTCAATACTCCTAAACTCATTTAACCATTAATCACCATCTAAAAGTGTAATTCTAAGTTAATCCTCAAAATTACAATCTAACTATCAAATGAGAATATATAACTACATTAGCCACATCAATGTAAAATGCTCCAATATATAACACTTGTGATCATTTAAATTACACATGTCGTCTATCTAATATAACAGTACCAAAAATAACTAGTTGTCTGTAACATTAAGAAGGGAACTATTGATTGTTAACATCGTTGTAGAAATTGATATCGCTGTGGAAATTAATATTAAGAAGGAAACTATTGTCCTTTGCCATTGTTGTAGCAATTAACCTGGAAAATAACATGGTAGTTACATAGAAATTAATACGACCAATAACATGGATGTAGCAATTAATGTTGGCAGTGAGAATGATGGGTACACTCAAATTGAAGGAGAATAAGAAGACAACAACTTCATAAGGATCAACTTGTGGTCATTTGACAATCAACATAGTCAACATTCTAAATAGAAAAATTGTGTCCCTTCAACAACGAACTCAATCAATCATTTTTTTGGGCAAATCTGTGGTTATTTACAACAAACTTAGTCACATTTAATTGGAAAAAATTGTGGGCCTTTACAACAAACTCAGTCACATTTAATTGGAAAACATCGTGGGCATTTATAGCAAGCTTAGGCAATTGATTTAAAACAAATTCATGGGAGTTTTATCAGCAAATGAGTCAATAGATTTAAAGACAATAACGTGGGTATTTCAACAACAATGTCTGTCAACTTTTAAAAGCAAAAATGTGGGCATTTCAACAGCATTCTCTGTCAACTTTTAAAAGAAAAAATGTGGGCATTTCAATAACAATCTCTGTCAACTTTTAAAAGAAAAAACGTGGGAATTTCAACGACAATCTCTGTCAAGTTTTAAAAGAAAAAATGTGGGCATTTGAACAACAATCTCTGTCAAGTATTAAAGAAAAAACATGGGCACTTCAATGACAATCTTAGGTGCATTTTAAATCGAAAAATCGTGGTTCCCTTTTTCATTGCCCGGATGCCAAATGAAAACGCATACATGAATGACCAACACACCCTCCCCTACAAGGATACCAATTATAAAAATGAAGACAGGGAAATGATTTCGTTTTTCCATTGCTACGATACCAGTACAACACAGACATGAATAACACACAAATGTTTTTCCATTTCCAGGATGCCAATTATAAAAATGAAGACAAGGAATCAAATCATTTTTCCATTTCCATAATACTAATACAATGCAGACAGGAATAACAAATAAAAAGGTTTTTCCATTCCAGGATACCAATAAAAAAATGCAGACATGAAATGAATTCATTTTTCCATTTCCAGAAAACCAATACAACGCAGACATGAATAACAAATAAAAACATTTTTCCATTCCAGGATACCAATACAAAAATGAAGACATGAAATCAATTCATTTTTCCATTTCCATAATACCAATACAACGTAGACAACAGTAAGAGAAACGCAAGGATCCAATGGGAAAAGTCATTGAAATCATCACAGGGATTCTATCAGTCAAGGTGAAGAAAAAAAAAAAACAAGAAGGACCCAATATAATCCATACATAGAGGTCTTTGCTAGATGGCACAAGTCAAACAATCAACCAAGGACAATAAAAGAGGTAGACGGCTGGAAAGAACGTCCTTTTCTCATCATCCACGCACAGAAAAGCAGGGCGTTGAGATCCATAGGTCTATTAATGCCGAAGCGACAACCGTAGATCAGGCTCCTGGCCAACTGCTCAGGTGAGGACTGATGAGCTAGGGACGAAAGGAAAAAAAACCACAATCTTCACAAATCAATACACCACAGGGTGGTCAAGACATACTGTGAATCGAAGGCCATGGGAGTTAATCAATCATAGAGATATAGGCTAAGGAAAAATTCAGTCATCAACTAGAACACTAAGATAATCAATTTACTTACCCAATTAAACCTGCATATCCAAAGCATAAATCCTACTACAATCTACCATGCAACATAAAGAAAGTGTATCGTTCTCTGATTGGCCACTGTGAGTTGATGTCTCACACGCTTCATGCAACTCCCGCTTACCGACTGATGAGACTTCACCGGTACCTCCCAGCCAATTCTAGGGGTACTCTTATTCCCCTTAGCCCCCTGAGCCGCAAAGGGGCCACACACACTAACCAGAGAATCAACTAGATCCCAACTCACCTCGCAAGGTTGAGCTACCACTCCTCACCGAGCTAGGTATCCTAACTCCCAGAGGCTAATTCAGTCAAGTATATATTTCTGCAGCATAACATTACACCAAACAAAAGAGACCTCTCTTTCTCCTCCTCCCTCCTTTATATAGATTTTCAAAGTCATTTACCTTCCAAAAATCCAATTTAAATTAGTGTTTAATAAATTAATTCCTAAAAATCCTCCCCGTACAAGTGTCACTCATTCCCTTCATTCCTCCATAAATTAATTTCTTTAATTAATTAATTACCCCTATTTCCCTCACCCACCTAAATTCAATCCTAGAATCGCTCCTAGGTGTCCCCATATTCCCTTACAAGTTATAATGACTTTTCCCATTACCAATTTACTTGTTGAGTTAATTTAGAAAGTTCTTAAATGCTAGATACCTTACTAAGTTTGACTTTCTGCTTTTTCCCTTATGTTTCCCTTTTCCTTTTATGTTTCCCTCTTTTCCTAGTTTCCTGATTATTTTAGATTTCCCTCTTTCCCCTTTTCATTTAGAACTCAATTTGGCAGGTGTATAAATTAACGTTTCCCTTTTCTCTTTTTAATTAATAATTTTTGAATTATCATAATATAATAAAGCAATTATTTCCCCTTTTTAATTTTTATCCCAACAAATTTTTATGAATCAATTAAATTGCTTACTCCCTTCTTGTTACAAGATTAATGAAGATTATCATCATTATTTATTATTATTATATATATATATATATATATATATATCAAAATGATAGAAAAATTTTGCCACCAGTATAATTTATACCTAGACTTTAATTTTCATGCTTGGTGACATTTTATTAGGGAAATTGTTTTAAAAATTTATTATCATGTTATTCATCCTAAGGCCATCTAGGTTCATTCATTTATCATTAAAAACATGACGTGCCCTTCAGGACACACTAGGTTCTCCAAGGGTGCCACTTGTCTCATTTGTTTCCCTTGCGTCACATGCCCTTCAGGACGCACTATGTGCTCCAAGTGTGCCACTCCCCGCTTTCCATTTTTCTTGCGCGACGTGCCCTTTAGGATGCACCACATGCTCCAAGGGTGCCACTAGCCTCTTGATTGACTTGGTATACATTAAAAACACATGGAGTCAATACTCTATTAGGTGAACTTGTGGGAGACTAAGGGCCTCTAAGGAATAAATCCCCCACCCTATTGTGCGCCCCTTAGAATCATCATGAGTGATTGTCGTAGTCTTCCCTCATGACATCGTGGGTCCTCTCAAACTATGTAAATGTTAACCTACAGTTTGATCCATGGTGAAAGTGCTAGTAGGTTGTGGCAGGGCTATTGTCCAAACCTCTCCCTCAACATCTCTGGTAGTCGTGCATGACCCCTCTAATCCACATGTGACTTTGGTCGGCAAGCTATTGTCAACCTGAATCATCAACGAATCCTGTTAGAAATATGTCCATAATCATATCGTCTAATCAAATGCACTAATATCACATATAAAACAATCAAACCCCAATGGTTCACTCCCCAAATCGATCTGGAGTCCAAGGGGTTCCATCGATGCATCTGCATCCTCGAGGTCCAAAATATTGCACACTCAGTAAAACTGAGTCAATAGCACCTGTCTATGTCAATGCAGCAAAACAACATGACATCATCCCATAATGCCTCATAATCAAAATCAATGTTTTAATAGCATAATAATTCAGATCACTTGCGAGAAAGTATCCTCAACGAATAAGTTCGCTTAGTGCACAAGAGAGGGATGTTACATACACACTGCTACATACAGGTGGATTATTCCATGGAAATTTTCCATGCTTCCACTAGTTTCATCTTTTTTTTAGATAAGGCGGTATTTTCGTCGTTATTGCCATGAACGTTCCTCACAATATCCACGAAAATCTTATTTTAATCTAGTCGAGATTTTCGTCGCAATAGCGACGAACTTTCGTTGCAATAGCGACGAAATTTTTTCCTATCTCATTGGTCGGTGTTAACGTCCAGTTGACTATTTGATCTATATATACGTGACTTTAAGAGACTCTACGAGACAATTGCTATAGTTGCGACACTATTCTTGTCTTTTGTTTGAGTTGTTTATTTTTTCCATCACACACTGGTGAACAAATCCAATTCTCGATCTACATAGCTCGGATTTTGAACTTGCAAGGTTAGTATGTTATTTTTTATTTATGTATTCATTTAACTTGTAAATTTTTGTTCAAATGTCCAAATTTCATGTAGCTTATTTTTTCCTTGATAATATATTATAATATGTGTAGTACCATATTTCATGTATTCTGTTTTTGGATCTAGTTAGTATATTCTATGGAAAAGGGTATGTGGATTCCATAATATTTATGAGATCTTCCCATAATATTCACAAATTTCAAATAGAAATCACATTATTTTCCAAAGACAAAGAGATATAATGCATGAGTGTGGAAGATAAAATAGTAAAACAAAGAAGAAAACTTCAATTTCAACTTGTAAAAAGAAAAATTCGAGGAAGCCTCTAATTTCAATGAAAGAGGCATAAGCTTACCAAATATTCAAGAAGAGACTATTCTAAAAGCTTCACCTCACCCAAAGAAATATTAATAACATTTCCCTCTTCTGCATAAATTCTTTGCTATCCTCAACATATTGTAATAAATAATGGGTAGGTTGGCATTAGTGACAAGATAGCCTGTTGATATTACATATAATTATTAATGTATGAGAGATCATCCATTATTTAAGCATGCAAAACAAAACCCAAGACTAAATATTGTGGTTGACATGATCGGGTCTGTACATTTTGCAAAACAAAGTATGATAATTTCCATTATTTAACAATGCAAAACAAAACATTATAAAACATTGTTAAAATTTTTGTAACTTTACAAAAGTCAAAATAATTTTGACATGCAATCGATTGATATATTACCTTCTTTAGAAGGGACTAATAAGACACATAAATACTAACTCTAAACTTATGTTAGGTATATATGTCGTTATTATATAAAGAAAACATTTGTACACATATGACCTTAATATAAAGATGTTATCTATGTCGTGATTAGGCACATAACAATCACTTTTACCTAACCACCTTCAAACATCTTAGCTTATGGTTAGACACCTTTAACTTTCTTGGCTTTTGACTAAGCACCTTTAACAAATGAACTTATGATTGTATACCATAGTCTTCCAATATAAATAATGTATATTTGTTTAAACTTTCTCAATAAAATCCACATACCCTTTTCTGATATGTGATGTTGTTTCTCTAAATTTTTTATAATCACATGCAATTCTAGATGTAGTGATTAACATTAGTTTGTAGTTGATGTAACTTGTTTATAAACTATTAATAAGGATCAGTATCTAAAATATAAAAAATTCATGGCGAAATCTACGATAACATGATAAAATCTACTAGTCAGACAATGAAAAATGAGAACATGCCAAAGTGTCTTAGAAAATAAAATTATGACCATTGTAAGTAGCATAAAATTGTGACCATTGTATGTAGATACAAATAAACACATCATAATTTAAACCAACCCAACCCAATTGTGGATGACAAGTGGTTGGCATTCTTTTTTTAGTGGTGAATTTCAAAGATTGACATTTTGTCTACAAAACAACTTAGAGGTTAGTGTATGGTGTCGAGTGATTCAAGTGTGAGAAATTTTGACCACTTTTGTTAAATGGTATGTAATTATTTTCCATGGTTATTCAGTACACAATACTCTATAGTACAAATTGAAGCATATCTATCTTAATAGTTAATCAATAATAATAATAAAATGTCAAAATGTCTTAGAAGAAATAATTGTGAGGATTGTAGGTCATTGTAAATAAACATATCATAATCGAAAGGAGTAGCTAAGATAAAAAAAAATTGACAACTTAATGTTTCGTATGGTGTAGGTAAGAAAATTACTTGTTAGGGCAAGGATTTGTCACAATGAACGAAAATGACAGGAAGCTTGCTCGGTTAAGAGTGACATTAGAGGTGAGGGGCGATGGAAAATGTTATTTCTATTGCTATGATTGCAGAGGCATGCAAAAAAGAAGAATTTTAATAACAACATCCCAAAGACATTGTAGGGAGAAGGGGCATGCCAAAGGGGGTTATGAATATCGTCCCTTGGTAAGAGAATTCAATATTTAATGTATTCTCTGTAATAATCAGTATGTCATGAATTTTAGTAATATTTCTTATTGGGATTTTTATATTTTGTATACACACTAAATTTTCTATGTTGTTTTTAAATATATAGACGATGCCCCCAAAATATCAACCTCTAGAGAGTTATTTGCCAAGTACTAGAAGAAATACTACTTTACTGGGAGATGGACTTCGAGATCAGAATATTGAAGTTGTTGATCAAGTTATTAATGATGATATGGATGGAGATAACGTTAGTGATTCAAATCAGGAAGACGAGATACATAGATTGATCCAAGACACATTTTCTCCAATGGATGAGGACAACCAAGATGATAGTCACGATGTTGATCCTCTACTCGAGAAGTCATGTAAACCTCTTTAAGAGGGCTCAACAACAAATATTTTATCTGTTATATTGTTGTTGGTGAACATGAAGGTTTTGAATGGTTTATCAAACACATGTCTCACACATATACTAAGTTGTTTAATTGATTAATTATTTATTCTTGCATGTTCACAAATACTTTAAAGGTTCAATTTTTTCCTATATTGCTATTGTTTTCTAATTTGTAAATTAGTATATTGGATGATATATTGATAATTAATATTGTTTAAATTGACTTATTGTTTAGAATTTTGCAGATCATTAGGTGATGTTCTATTATCGATGTCAAATATTTTTCCATGCACATATCGAGAAATATCCATGATTATGAAAGAAATTGGAATGGACTATGAGGATATTGATGCATGTGCTAATGATCATATCATATATTATGGACAATATGCATTATAAAATGAAAGTCCACAATGTCAAATAAGTATATATCGAACTGATAAATCGTCAAAGAAGGTACCTCGCAAAGTTCTTCATTATATTACAATAATTCCATGTTTCCAACGGTTGTTCAGGTGCCAAAGTATAACACAGTTTATGGATTTCCATGCAAAGAACAAAAGTCGAGACGATGTTCTTCGAATTCCCGCAGATGGTTCTGCATTGAACTACATCGAATAAAAGTGGCCAATTTTTAAAGAAGAACCTTGTAATGTTAGACTTGCGTTGGCAGCTGATGGTGTCAATCCATTTGGAGAGCTTCATTCTACGTACTCAGTGCAGCCTATTTTGTTATAAACAATAACCTTCCTCCTTGGATGTCGATCAAGAGAGAGCACACAATGTTGTCAATGATTTCTCCAGGTATTTAATTGTCTTTTATTTGCTTTAAAGTATGACAAAATATTTCATTTCTTTGTTTCATGCATGATAATTATTTCTTTTATATATCACGATATCTAGATAATTATAATTAATCATGTAGTATGTTGAACCAATTAGGTAGGTACCAAGTTAAAGATATGAACACATATATTGAGCCTCTCATTGATGATTTGTTGAAGTTATGGGTTGGCGTCACTATGTATGACATCTATAGACCAATAGGGAAAAAATGATTTCAATTCCATGGAATACCATCATGGACAATTCATGATGCTCCCGGGTTAACACATTTTTGTGGTATATTGTTACTTCATTTTGTAATTTAATATTATATATATTTATTGAAAAAATCATGCATTATTTTAAATTGTAACTCTAATTTGATGCTACATTTATTCATATATCTTATTCGTCTTCAAACAAAGGGTAAATTTGCATGCCCAGTTTGTGGTCCGAGGATAAAATCTCGTCGTTCAAGGAGTTTAGAAAATGAAGTGTTTGATGAGTATAGGCACTTTCTTCCTAAGAACCATAGTTATTGAACTACATACAAATAAAAATTCAATGGTAAAGAAGAAAACAGAAGAAAACCACGAAGAATGAAACCTCACCTATGAAAGTTGGAATATATTATAAATCGTCATGGTACGCAAATTATTTATGTATGACATATTATATAAATATTTGGTTGATTTCATTTTGTTCGATTAATTAGTGTTAATTTCAATTTGTTGATGTTTCATGAATGTCATTAAGGCACGAATGGGATTCCACGAGGAATGAAAAGTTACCCGATGCAATTCAGTATATTTCCATACTACGAGCACCTACAAATAGTTCATTTGTTTGATACAATGCATATCGGGAAGAACATAACAGATTTGTTATGGAGAATATTAGATGGAAGGACGGACAAAGAGAGAATTGGAAAGATTTGTTGTGAAATCCAGGATGCTAATCACGCATTGCAAAGTGTTATTATTAATTCCAACGATGATGGTCGTGAACAAAATACTAGTCTTCCTTGGTTATTGACGAAAAAACAGAGCAATATTGTAAATGAGGTCATTTGAAAAATTAGGTTTCCGACGGGGTTTTCATCGAACATACAAAATATATTAACTAAAAAAGGTTCTTTTGGTGGGGATAAAAAACATGATTGCCATATATTCATTAAGGTAATTAGTAGGTTATAATATATTTCTTTATTAGTATGCATTTGTTTGGAAACAAATAATAATTATTTGTTTTTTGTTACAGTATGTTCTACCTTTATCTCTACCAGACGACTTTGACAACAACATAAAACAAATTATTTATGTACTTGGCAAATACATGAGGTAAGTATTGTTTTATAAGGAAAATGTACTTCTTATGTGATTTTTAGGGGAACTTAATGACATATTATATTTTATCTGCAAATTTATGTATGCCTTGATATTATTTTATTGCATCAACATTTGTAGGTGGATATCATCAAAAAAAATCCATAAAGAAGATATAAGGTATTGTAAGAGAGAAATTGCCCGACTAATGTGTCAAATGCAACAGTATCTACCTCCATCATTTTCCAATGCACAAGAACACTACGTCATACACCTAGTTGAGGAGATTGAATTATGTGGACCAGTACACAAAAGGTCGATGTGGATGGTAGAGAGGCACTTGAAGTCACTGAAGGCTTTTGTTAGACAAAGAGCACGTCCGGATGGTTCTATGCTTGATGGATATATGGTATATCAATGCATGTTGTATATTAGTCAATATTTACCTAAATTAGCAGAAAATATGAATGTGTCTCGCATTTGGCATCTCGACTCCATCGACAAATTTGAAGGGGAGGTCCTATTGGGGAAAGGTACAATGAGGACTGTGAAAGGTAATTATTAGATATTGATGTAGATTTAATATATTACACATTTATTAAATTATTTCTTTATTAGCAATAACTAATTAATGATATTAAATTGTTATCCTATCATATATTTGATCAAGAGTGGGATTCTTTACATTTATACATTGCAAACAACCTTGATTGCATGGAGCATTCGATAGAATATATTGAAGAATACTTCGGTAGGTTATCATGGGAAGGGGTGAGTAAGATAATTAAAACAACGCATCATCATCGAGATCAATTTCCTGATCTTACAACAAGGGAAGTTAATTTAGCCTTTGGTTTAAAAGATAAACAGACAAGTTACATTTTTTACCCACATTTTCCTAGTTTTTTCCCAATTTTTATATGTATTTGGTTTGTTTAATTATTGAAATATATATTTAGTAAGTCATATATGAGGATTATTAATTGGAAATTTATTTTTTACTTGTTTTCCATGTTGCAGTTGAAACATCACAAGGCTATGTGGTGTAATGGTCGTAAATTTTGTAACAAAATGTTCGATGATAAGATGAAAACCTCGGATTGTGGGATAAATACAGTGTTTAAGGTCACCAACATTTCCTCTAAAAGTGACATAAATTTGAAAGAAACTGAGAATATGTACTATGGCCATTTGGAGGATATAATTGAGTGTGATTTTAATTCCTTTAAAATTATTTTGTTTCAGGTTAAATGGTACAGGCTACGGATGAATGAACGTGATCCTGAAAGAACTGTTATTGAGCATGATAATGGATTTACCATGTTTAATACAAGGGCCTTTGAACTGGGTACAGATCCTTATGTTCTTCCAAGTCAATGTGAGCAAGTATTTTACTCAGAGGTACCTGGTAAACAAGGTTGGTCATACGTTGCTAGATATTATCCAAGAGGAAGACCAGTAAAGTACAATCATGTAGCTGAGGATGAAGAGAATAAAGAGGAAGAAGATCCTGATTGTGAAGATCAGGAGAAGGTGGCTCATGTAGTTGATGTGTTATATGAAGAAGTTGAAGAATTTGATCATCCAAATGTAGGAGACAACGATCTCATTGACTATATCGATAACTATAGTAGAGAAAATGACGTTGATGATGATGTTGATAGGAATGAGCCTTTCAC
>ML790105.1:268717-278958 GCA_009831015.1 Picea engelmannii | reverse complement strand
ATGAAGTGTGAAAATTCCCCCTCCCCAACTGATGGTTTTTGGAAATTTTTAATGAGAAAGGGAATAGTGAAATAGTGGAATATTTTCCAAATATCATCATTTTAGCATCTAAAAAGAATTTCAAGATTAAAGGTTAGAAAACAACATACCTTACTTACCTACAGAAGTGGATGAATCATGCATGTTTAGTTGTTTCAATTATGATCTGAAGCTTCTTCTGCAAGTTGTGGATGAAAGACGGATCTGTATTGTCATATCTGTTGCTGGATCTTCTGTTGAATGTTCGGAATTTGCTGCTGCTACTAAATCTGCTAATCCGATGAATCTGATGAGTTTGCTGAATATGGATGAAAATGTATAAGGCTTGGAAGGTATACAAAATATAGAAGTTACATTCCCCCCCCCCCCAACCTTAATTATTTACTTGTCCTCAAGTCATGGCAAACTGAAAAAACAATGAAAGGAAATCTACTTCATCTTCTACGAAATATGGGTCTTCAAGTCTTCAACGGTCGATGGCACAAATCTTACCATGTGATTAAATGTGCTGGTGTCGAACATAGCAAGAAGTTGTCAACTTAGTGGCCATTAATGAAAGGCACTAGTCAACGCGAGAGCTCCCACCATTGATTCCAATGGGAGTCAAGATGCCTAACACATCTTTGTAGGTACGAATAAGTTTTTTGTGGTTGAGTCACCTACAAGATCCAACGAACAAGGGATATTAATGTACTCCCATTGTTCATTGGCAAGAGTACTTGCCATTAAGGCATGCAATCCTCTAGGTGTTTTTACAAAGATAATTAGACTCAAGGACTTTGACTCAATGGTGTATGGAAGTAAGGTTTTATTGGCAAGTGTAGGAAAAGGAAACTGACAATGAATATGTAAGGTGGGCCAAAAAGCTTGTAGATGAGCTTGGTTGGTTTTATTTGTGGGTTAGGGTTGAAGAAAATGTAATGAAATGTATGAAGTGAAGTGTAATGCGAAATGGATAATGAATCTTCCTGGAATTATGGCATGCAATCTTTCAAATATAGAAATGGAATGGAAAACTCTCAATGGAATGCAAACTTTCAAACATAGCAAATCTGCTCTGAAATTCTGCTAAAAATAGCTGAGTTTGACTACTCTCTGACCAGCCACTTGGAGATGTCGAATAGGTCTTTCACCATGATTTTACATTTAAGAACAAACTCAGCTCTTCCAATTTTTCTAATCTGTCATGCAACATGTCAAACGATTAAATTGTTACATGAAGTTGCAAGAATTCGTAATTTTCTGGAAATTTCGTTTATGTTCATGGACTGGTTTTTTTAGAATTTCTCATGAAATTAGTCTTTTGGAGATGAATTGTCATCACAATGTAATCTCCTCACTGATCACTTGATTAACCTGTAACCTGCAAAAAGACTTGGCAGAAAAAACATAAGTGTGCTCAAGAAGAAATGGCCAATTTCTTAGTGATTCTTACGCAAAAATAGATGCCAAATGAAACAGGTTAAGAAAAATCAAAGTATTTAAATTGACTCAATCATGATATTAATATCAATCCATTCATAAAGAAATAAGCATGAAAAGTAAATTTACTCCCTATTGTTGCTAGCGAACTTTTCTGCATGGTGAAAAGATTGGCATTATAGATTTGTTGTGTCCTGCAGATTAGTACGTTAAAATAAATGTTGAGTGCTAGTGTTTTGTGCTGAATACTCGGCTACTTCATAACTTCATAACTTTCTGTTCGAATTGAATGCATTGCATGTAGGGCCGCAGCTGCTTTTGGAGGTCAATACTGCTATTAAGAAGTCCATCCAAGTCTGCTTCTGAGAGTATACATTCCCTACAGAGAACATATGTCAAAAGATCTTCAAGCATTTCAGATCTTCTAACAACAATTACAACACATTGCAAGTGGTGCAACTTCTTTCTTTGCAGGCTTTTGTTTGGTTTCTCCATCTTTACTT
Source organism: Picea engelmannii (assembly GCA_009831015.1). Taxonomy (NCBI): domain Eukaryota; kingdom Viridiplantae; phylum Streptophyta; class Pinopsida; order Pinales; family Pinaceae; genus Picea; species Picea engelmannii. The sequence goes on along the minus strand of ML790105.1, from coordinate 276,994 downwards.
GCATTTGATTCCTCTTCATCTGACTCATCTGTTGGAGATCCCGCATCATCTTTTTCGGCTACAAAGTCTTCATCCTCTTCATCACTGTCTTCACCACCGGCCCCACCATCATGTTGATTTTTTTATTTGCTCAAGATTTGGATCTACAACTTCATCATCAGAATTCTAAAGTGCCGCTGCAACTCCACCAATAGTTTTTGTATCTCCTAAATTGATGATTTTCAAACCCTTGGTGTTTATGAAGCTGAAAATATTGTGATATTCAAGCCTGCATCTAGTTCAGAAGTTGTCGTAAAGCAGATTAAAGAACAATGAACTCTTCACAACTTTTAATGCATATCTCAAATATAGACCCTTTTTTTTCATTTGAGAGCTTAAGCTAATAATATTCTACACTGCCTTCTTCAAGCTTTGGTTCTTGCATAAAGGGACCAGGGTCCATTGCAGCATGTGGTTGTTCACCATTTGCATTTGCATTTTCACCTGATAGTTTTATAGATGGTTTTGCAGGTAAAAATAAGTCTTCATTTATAACTTTGTTGTCTCCTTTTTCCGGCTATGCATAATAGAACTTGAATGAAGTACAGACAGAAATTCATTTACAACCCGTACCCACCAGATACTACCCACCATTAATCCCTCAAAGAATGCAAGGTGTCCTCCATGTAGTGTAATGGAAAGAACAGTATTTTTATTTGGCCGACATTCATCCCATGGAATGGCCTCTTTTGTGCAAACAGGATCATCCAAGGCATTCACACTAAGTAACGACACCGACACATTACTGAGAAAATGGACACTGCTCCATTTGTGATAATATGTATCCACTGTTTCAAATTTACCGATACGGTAGGTAAAATAATTGTCAAAATCTCTTACAGAACGTGACTTTTTTATGCATTCCCAATCTGCAAGCCCACAAGGTCCCAAGGGCAGCATATGGTTGCAGCTCCAGCTAGAGGTGTCTTCAAATCGACGGAATGGAAGTGATGACATTCGACGGAAATGTTGACATACTTTTTTTTTACTTTGATAGATGTTATAAAGTAGTGAATGGAAGAGTGCTCTTTTCAATGCAGATACAAGTGTTGATAGACAGACTCTGACACACCTATTTTTGATTTGTTCAACAAAGTAGCCTAAGATATAAAATCAGAAGGAGCCAAATTGAAACAGAAACCTTGCCTTTTTCCTTTCTTCTTATATTGAACATGACGAGGAGACCACCGTGGAGCAACTGCAGTGTCTGGATTGAATCCATCTACTCGGTGATTCATCCGGTGACTTCACGGTCACCAAAGGAGCCCCGAGAAGCATCAAACATTTCAGATAAGATCCGTGGAGCAATTTTTGGATAGCAAGCACTAGCTCCCGGTGCGAATTCATGAGAAACAATCAAGGATAAGATAGAAGATAATGAAATGCACGTAATCATCAAATCGCGTGAAGGAAGGCTCAAATTCATATGTAGATCTAGATCATAATCATCAAATCGCTCATATTTTCATCATAATTATCATAATTATCTCATCCCGGGATATGGGGGAACGCAATATCTTCTGATGGAAATGAAATTTCATGGGTGTCATCGTGCTAGCAGCCGGCTAGTAGCATCACCGAAGCTTCATCAGCGAAGAGGAAGCTTGGCGCATTCACCTGAGCTATTGAGACAACGACCAATCTGTCGAACAGAGGGACCATGCAGCGCTGAAATTATGCAGCTTGTATAGATTCTAGAACCGCCTCTAGCTCGTTTCTCCTCCTCCTCCTTAATTAAAATCTGATGAATCTTCTCCACCTTGAAGTCTGGAAATACTTACACCATTGCAACTGCCGCATTATCTGCTGTCGACCATCAAATCACGTAAAATCTGCACATTGTAAGAACCCTCCTAGTTAAGGACAACTACTCTGTCAACAGGTAAATATTTTTTTTTTTTTTTATTAAGGTGTGTGCGTGCGTGTAGAAGAAACAACCCCCTCGACTCTATGTCACCACTCGAACCAACAAGACGCAAGTGAGGAGAACACAATCAAGACGACCCGACATATCAAAGTGACAAAAATAAATAAACGCCCCTTGACACAAGGCGTGCAACTAGCAGCAGTAAGCAGAAAAAGACTCCAGGGGTTAGGTACAGTACTGTCACAAAATGAAGGAACCCGACAGTAGAGTCGCAGAGGTGGAACTATGCCTTTAAACAGCCCGAGACTACTGATACGGCTCAGAGTGTGTTGCAAGAGTGGAACTGTGCCTTTAAACAACCCGAGACTCTTGATACGGCACTGGATTCCTTCCAACAAATTTACATACAGACAAAAATACTAAGCTACCAGAGGTGTCTATATCCCGCCTCACATGAACAGACTACGCAATACAATACCACCGAGTGTTGCAAATCAGGGACAATCATGACCTCTACGGGAGACGCAAGTCAGGAGGACTCTAATAATGACCCACTCCTATTGAGACCCGAAGACATCAATCGGGATCAAATGCTCCATTAATATTATCAATTGAGGTGTTAATGCGGGTTGATTGCAATGTTATTATTGGCTTAATTTAAATGTTTATGATGATGTCGAATTGTGATGTCAATATTGTTTAAATGAAAATACTAATGACGATGTTTAAATTGCACTGCTATTATTTTGTAAGGTTACTACAATATGGTAATAATGTTTAGATTGCAATGTTATTATTGGCTTAATTTAAATGTTTATGATGATGTCGAATTGCGATGTCAGTATTGTTTAAATGGAAATACTAATGACGATGTCAAATTGCTCTGCTATTATTTGTAAGGTTATTACAATATGGTAATAATGTTTAGATCGCAATGTTATTATTGGCCTAATTTGAGTGTTTAGGATGATGTTGAATTGTGATGTCAATATTGTTAAATGGAATACTAATGATGATGTTTAATTTGCACTACTTTTATTTTGTAAGGTTATTACAAATATGGTAATAATTGGCAGGAAGGGAAAGTTATTATGGAGGTTGTAAATGTTCAAGGGTTTACCCTTAGGGTATGATATCATTGTGCAATTATGGCAATTACAGAAAAATGCAATGCGCTTGTGCTTCCTGCTTGTCCCTGAAATAGTGCCTATTGACCTTATAACAAAATGTTGGAGGGTTGAAATTATTGGTAGTACCTCAGAATAAAGTCTCCGCAGATTGATAATAATTAATGGATCATTTGATCCTGATTGATGTCTTCGGGTCTCAATAGGAGTGGGTCATTATTAGAGTCCTCCTAACTTGCGTCTCCCGTAGAGGTCATGATTGTCCCTGATTTGCAACACTCGGTGGTATTGTATTGCGTAGTCTGTTCGTGTCGGGCGGGATATAGACACCTCTGGTAGATTAGTATTTTTGTCTGTATGTAAATCTATTGGAAGGAATCGAGTGCCTTATCAAGAGTCTCGGGCTGTTTAAAGGCACAGTTCCACTCTTGCGACACACTCTGAGCCGTATCAGTAGTCTCGGGCTGTTTAAACGCACAATTCCACTACTGCGACTCTACTATCGGGTTCCTTCATTCTGTGACAGTACTGTACCTAACCCCTGGAGTCTTTTTCTACTTACTACTACTAGTTGCATGCCTTGTGTCAAGGGGAGTTTATTTCTTGTTGTCACTGTGATATGTCGGGTCGTCTTGATTGTGTTCTCCTCACTTGCGTCTTGTTGGTTCGAGTGGTGACGTAGAGTCGAGGGGGTTGTTTCTTCTACACGCGTGCACACACCTTAATAAAATAAAAATAAAAAATTTACCTGTTGACAGAGTAGTTGTCCTTAACTAGGAGGGTTCTTACATATGGTATCAAAGCCGGTTCGACCCGCGACTTGGGGTTCGCTACGGATTTCGTTGACATGAATTGGTTTTATTATACTGTTGTTGATCGAGTGTATTGTGTGCATGCAAGTAATCATGGTTAGAGGACGCCGCGGAGGCAGATGATGGGGTGCTAGGGGAGGAGGCAAGATGCCTCCAGCAGCATTCACGCCTGAGGGGTCTAACCCCCAGGGAGGTGAGCAGGTTCTTGGGCAGGAACATATATCAGTTGGTGATGTTGTTGGGATGATGAGATCCTTTCAGCGCATGTCCGAGGCTCTGATCAGCCGTTTGGACAGAGACGAGGCCAGGGCGTCGGCGCCCCCTGAGGTTCTGCCGCGCGCACCGGCCGTCGCAGGTAGCATTCACCGTGAACTCGAGAAGGTAAAATTTCCCGAGTTATTTGGCGCCCCGGACGGCGCAACCACTGAGGCATGGTTGGAGAATATGGTGATGTGCTTCACACTTCGCGATTATACCTCCAACATGAAGGTCCGCATGGCGGTTTTTCAACTGAAGGGGAGCGCTCTTCTATGGTGGAAGACGCTCCTGCCACAGCTGAACATGGTCGTGGAAGACGTGTCATGGGAACTGTTCGAGGAACGGTTCCGAGAGAGGTACCTTTCTGAGGGATTCATTGAGCGTCAGCTCAATGAGTTCAATGCGCTACGACATGGAGGTCGTACGGTGCCCGAGTACGAGGCACGATTTATGGAGCTGCTCCGGTATGCTCTGCACCTTAACACAGAGAAGCTCAAAGTCAACAGGTTCGTGTTTGGCCTTAACGACAGTCTGCGTGCAAAGATTAGGATCTTGATGCCTCAAACCTTGCACGACGCTATCCAAAAGGCCCTCATAGCATAGGAGGAGCTTATCAGCGGGGGTCAGACCAGGACTCTAGTGAGACCCACAGGGCAGAGTTCATCTGGTGCGCCACGACATCAGACACCAGCGAGACATACGCCAGGACATCGTGGCTTACAGAGGGGATCCACGTTCACTACACCTCGACGACCGCCGCCTCAGCAGTAGACACTCTATCGAGGACCACAGCATCAGCAGCAGCGTCGCCCGCAGCAGCAACAGTTTAGGCCTGTTCAGCAGAACAGACCAGGGTTTCAGGCTGGTGGGAAGTCCTCTTCTACTTCGGGTACCAGGACTACTAGGCCGAAGAAGGGGTGTTGGACATGTGGGGAGCCACACTACCAGCGCGACGGTCCTGTGGAGAGGGCCAGGACGTCCGGATCAGCTGGACCCGCTACCGTGGGAGATATGGGCAAGGCCCATCGAATTCATGCAGCGGTGAATAACCGCCAGGAAGAGCACCAGTCGACTGTGCTCGAGACGACAGGTACAATCGCTGACCAAACCCTTAGCGTTTTGATAGACCCAGGAGCTACTGAGAGTTTCATTTCTGGTGCAGTGCTAAAAAGGATTAAGGTAAAGGCAGTCGAACAGGATGAGTTTAGCTTCGTGGAGATGGCTTCGGGAGCCAAACAAAAGGTTGGAGGAAAGGTTACGGGCTGTGCCCTTAACCTGGGAGAGTTTTTCATGAGAGTCAACTTGTACGTCACGATCTTAGGATCTTATGACGTCGTGATCGGTATGGATTGGTTGGAAACGCATGAGGCGATTCTCAACTGTAAGATGAAATGGTTGAGCTTGGTTGATGATGAAGGACAGAGACGTGTGATTGTAGGAAGGAACCAGGGAGTTTCCCTGTGGTTCATCTCTTCCTTACAGTTACAGAAGAGTATGCGCAAGGGGTGCAAACTATATGCGATCCTCGCGCTAAACAAGAAAGGAGTAATGGAAGGCCTAGAAGACCTTCCGGTGGTGAAGGATTTTGCGGACGTATTTCCAGAGGAGTTGCCTGGGATGCCGCCGGAGAGGGAACTGGAGTTTACCATAGACCTGAAACCGGGAACTGAACCGATAGCAAGAACGCCTTATCGGATGTCGACCCTAGAGTTGCAAGAGTTAAAGATGCAACTGAAGGAGTTGTTGGACCTGGGACTGATACATCCTAGTGTGTCACCATGGGGTGCACCAGTTATTTTCATTTGAAAGAAGGACGGATCGTGGAGGCTTTGCATTGACTACCGTCAACTGAACAAGGCTACGATCAAGAATCAGTATCCCTTACCAAGAATTGACGATCTATTCGATCAAATGAAGGGTGTGATGGTGTTCTCCAAGATCGATTTGCGATCCGGATATCACCAGTTACGGATCAAGGAGGAGGACATCCCTAAGACTGCCTTTAAGATGAGATTTGGACATTACGAGTTTATTGTTTTGCCTTTTGGACTGACAAACGCCCCAGGGGTATTCATGAGTTTGATGAACGTGGTGTTCCGCGAATACTTGGACAAGTTCATCCAAGTATTCATTGACGATATTTTGATCTACTCTCGGACGACGGAGGAGCATGACGAGCACTTGCGCTTGGTACTACAATGTTTACGTGAACACAAATTGTATGGGAAGTTGTCCAAATGCTCTTTTTAGCAATCGAGGATTCACTACTTAGGGCATGTCATCTCCGGCGAAGGTATCACCATAGATCCAGCCAAGGTTGAGGCTATTATGGAATGGCCTGTGCCAATGAATGTCACAGAAGTGCGTAGTTTTATGGGGTTAGAAGGATACTATCAACGGTTTGTCGAGGGTTTTTCGAAAATAGCAAATCCTATCACGGAATTGCAGAAGAAAAACAAGAAGTTTGTTTGGACGGAGAAATACGCGGAAGCATTTCAGAGGCTTAAAGAGTTATTGAAAACCGCACCGATACTAAAGGTCCCTGACATGGACGCAGACTTCTTGGTATGCACTGACGCATCCAAGGAAGGTTTAGGCGGAGTCTTGATGCAAGACGGACGAGTGATTGCTTACATTTCGAGAAAGTTGAGAAGGCATGAGGAGAACTACGCGACGCATGATTTGGAGTTACTAGCCATCGTATATGCCTTGAAGGTTTGGAGACACTACCTTGCTGGATGAAAATTTGAATTAAAGACCGATCATTGTGGACTACAACACATTTTTACACAAAGCGACTTGAACGCGTGACAACGGCGTTGGTCGGATTTGCTTAGCGAATACGATTTCGAGATTACTTACATAAAGGGAACAGTGAACCGAGTGGCGGATGCTTTGAGTCAGAGGCCACGCATCTTTTTGGTGTTACCTCTTCAGACAAATCTACGTGAGAAGATTCTCACCTTACAGCGTGATGATGACTGGTACACAGAAGTCAAGGATTTTGTCGGACAAAACACAATGATGGTACCATGTTATGAGGGATATTCACTTGATAGCGATGGTTTATTGAGGTATAGAAGTCGGATTTACATACCGCCAAACGACGAGTTGAGGATGTTGATCTTGAGCGAGGCTCATAGAGCAGTTTACATGGCTCACCCGGGAGTTACGAAGATGAGGGAAGACCTCAAACCATTATTCTTTTGGAAAGGAATGAAGGCCGACATAGTCCACTTTGTGGCTAGATGTCTCGAGTGTCAGCAGGTAAAGGCTAAACATAGACACCCGACAGGATTACTTCAACCACATGCCATTTCAGAATCGAAATGGGAAGTTATTTCGATGGATTTTATCGTTGGATTGCCACTGACGGCAAGGAGACATGACTCGATTTTTGTAGTAGTAGACACTCTGACGAAGAGTGCTCACTTTATTCTTGTGCGTACGACATATCAGGCACCTAACATAGCGAGAGTTTTCATCAACGAGATTGTGAGGCTGCATGGTGTACCTAAAAAGATTATATCCGATCGAGGATCGGTGTTTACTGGACGATTTTGGACGAGTTTCCAAGAGGCCTTGGGAACCCAACTTAACTTTAGTACTACATAGCACCCAGAGACGAACGGACAGACAGAACGTACGAACCAAACCTTGGAAGACATGTTGTGCATGTACGTGATGGACCAACAAAAGCATTGGGAGGAATTCTTGCCTCTAGTAGAGTTCTCTTACAACAACAGTTATCAAAGCACCATAAAGATGGCGCCTTTTGAGTTTCTTTATGGGCGACCGTGTCGAACGCCCTTGAGTTGGGATCGGCTTGAGGATACGGTCCTGGTGGGACCAGATGCAATCCAAGAAATGGAAGAACATATGCAATCCATAAGACAAAGGATTAAAGAAGCGCAAGATCAACAGAAGAGTTATGTCGATGTGCACCGAGTCGACTGTAGCTACGAGGTCGGCGATCGAGTTTTCTTACGGTTAAAACTGCGTAAGAGTTCGACCAAGTTTGGAAAGGGATGTAAACTCTCTCCTAGGTTCATGGGACCTTTCGAGATTGTGGAGAGAAAGGGGCCCGTGGCCTATCGACTAGCCTTGCCTGATTCTTTGAGGCGTATGCACGATGTTTTTCATGTATCTGTTTTGAGACATTATATTAGTGATC
>ML790105.1:219632-231802 GCA_009831015.1 Picea engelmannii | reverse complement strand
CAAAACAACATACAAAAAAAAACAAATCCAAATCGCACACCACTACACTCGCGCACAAATTTGGAGTTGCTCGCACTCACCACTACCCAGGAGCATAGAGATTGGAGAGGATAGGAGCACACACTCAGAGTGGAAGGGAGAGGAGGATGGGAGAAGGAGGAGAAGGAGGGAGAGGTGCACGGGAGGAGGCTAGGGCACACATATTTGCATGGAGAGTGGAAGGGAGAGGATGACGAGAGAAGGAGGGGAAGGAGGGAGAGGTGCACAGGAGGAGGCTATGGAACATGGATTTTCATGAGAGGAGGGCACATAGATTTGTACGAGAGGAGGGCACATGATTTTTCATCGGAGGAGGGCACATGGTTTTTCACTAGAGGAGGGCACACAATTTTGCACCAGAGGAAGGCACACGGTTGGAGGAAATGGTTTGAATTCTTTCTCCTATATATTGAGTGTCCATGCTAATTGTTTGATGAAATGTTTGATAGAATTCTTGATGAAATTCGTGATGAAATGCTAAGTCATCCTTTTAAAATGCACATAGATGGTTTAAAAATAACTGAAATAACTGAAATAATCTTAACATATATACCAAAAGAAAATGAGATAAAATGAAGAGAGTGGATGAAGGAGAAAAAGGACAAAACAATGAAGGCCTCTTGGACTTGTCCTTGTATAAGGAAGCAACTAATAAACAAGACAATGAATGCACAACTCTTATAAACATAACATATGAGAATACCATATGGAAGAACCCCAACATTCTTATGGAGAAGAGAAAGAGAGAAGGGGTACAATATCATCCATTAAGGTGTACAATATGTTCTACCTTTATCTCTCCCAGACAACTTCTAATTATTGATAACCCCCTATAATTCTCTTCTTAGGTGCATTTTTCTTTGAAAAATCCACCTAATTGCGATGGGATGTTCACATTACAACTTACATATCCCAGTTACAACATATTGTTTCAGTAATGATCCCTCAATAGAATTCAATACCCTTAATGTCACTAAAAGTTTCATGTAAGCAAGTTTCAATGAGAAAAAAATATTACTATGTTTGACATGTCATTTTCTTCATTGCCTTTGTCTCCTTAGAAAAACAATAACAAATAACCTTTCTCATGTGTCCGAGGAACCCATTTAGGGAGATGTTGGTTGCATGGTATTAAACTAACTTTCCATGCCAAAGGATTCAGTAAGAAACTCATTTTATCCATGGTCACATTGGGTGCATGGTTCTTTGGAGAGACCACTTAGTTAACATGAAACACATGCTATAGTTTATGGACCCTGACTCTAGGGAATCATTTGGTTGGTAGGATCTTGGTAGCTTTCAAGACTCTTATCTCTTCAAGGATCATACAAAAGTTCTTCAATAAGGGGGGGGAATCTTTTTTCCCTTGTTTGGAATGCGATATACTATGTTGGATATCTCCATGGAAAATAACCACAACCTTTCTCACATATCTTATTTCCATAATTACTCCAAAAATCCATTTTCCAAGTTCCCATTTCCATCAAAACAAACTAACCCAGCATGCCTTTGACCAACTTTAGCTAGCAGGTGATTTTCACCATGCTCACCTGAAACATGTGGTTCCTTGCAAAGACCACATAATCACTATTATATACACACATTAAAACTTATGGATCTCAATTGTGACATAGTGTTTGATCAATATTTCCTTCATAGTTTTTAGGGACTTTGTCCCTGAAAGGATCCTAAAATTCAACTTCAAAAGGGAAAAAACATATCTTCATTTGCCGTAGTGCTTGCTTCATTTATTTGTGTCCATAGAACAACACTGACAACAAAATTATCATGCCATGCATGGTAGTTGTTTGTCTTGGAAGAGGCCAATTACTTGGTGAAATGTTGACTTGTCATGACAAAGGCTCTAATTACTAGGTCATTTTTTCCATGCTATGGTCAAGGACATGGTTCTAAGTGGAGGCCATTTATTGTTGTGATATACACATGCAACGACTTATGGATCATAATTTTAACATTCCATTTGATTGGTAGGCCCTCAAGAGATTCACGATTCTATCCCTATAAAGCCCCTATAAGTGACCTTCAACAGATGAAAACATGAGTGCATTTGTTGGACATGTTGTCTACTCCATGGTCTTCCTTTCCCCAATTAAGGACATTTGTGGCCTAATTATGGATATAGAACACATGATTAGGTATATATAGAGCCTAATTAGGGAATTAAAGGGCCTTGTTTTCTTTCCTCTTAGTTTTCTTTGGTATTCTTTACTCTTATAATTCATCCTCCTCTTATTGTTGGTATGCCTTTTTCCAATTCAACACTACATAGGGTTGAGAGAAAACATTATTTTGGAGTGAAACATTCTAAGAAGATTCTTCACAAGTTTAAGGGTGGCACACCTGCAAGTGCCATTGTTCATGCTTTCAATAGTTTAAATTACCCCTTGAATCATGTGAGCATATTTTCCATGTAGTTTCCACATGGAAACTCTGCCCATATGCATATGGGAAGATTTGTAACATATACAACTCTTTCCACGGGTCTTTGGAGAGAGTTTCTACATGGAAACTTTGTGCACATGCCTATGGGTAGTGTTGTAGCTAATGACATCTTAGGATGATGGCTTCAACGAGATAGAGACCGAAGGAAAAATTTCCTTGCCCTGTCAAAAGGGTCTCATAAGGTCATGGTGGGTATATTTCTTATAAGAAGTTCATGGTTTTGTAAAAAGGGAAACACACAATAATATAAATCCACCCTAATTATTTATTGAGGGAGAAACAAGGGGACTATGATACCACAATAGGGAAAGAGGAAAGGGGATTCTTGGTTGATTTAGCCTTATCATTGTCCTTGGGGTATTATCTTTTCTTGCCTATGTATCCTTACAACGTTCCCATCAATATTTGACTTTTGGGTTGGTCTAATTAAAAGTCTCATATGTGTCATATCCCGAGGAAGAGAGAGGGGTCTCATGCAAGAAAATGTTTTTCATTGTCTTTCCCTTGTAGGATGGTTGGAGAGAAACCATGCTTAGAATTTCCACAATAGTTGAGACAATCCTTTAGACCTACAACCCAATTATTATTCCTCATTGATTGTTCAAATTTCACTACTAAAGCGTACCGAGGTATGCATACCCTACTCCCCTTTGGATTTGAATTTGTGACCTCTTAGGAAGAAACACATGTTCTTAATTGTGTGCTTCCATAGAAGGCGCTTTCCAAATATGTGAAATTCGCCACTAAAGGCTCTTTCCAAATATGTGAAATTCAAGGATCATGGATTTCCAAACTATCGATCCCCACTCGAACTCTTTGATAGGTCTCAAATCCAGTTCTCCACTGAGCGTCAGGGGATATGAAACTATATGCAACTTTATGAAACTTATATGAAAATATATTCAACTTTATGCAACTAATAATATGCAACTATATGCAACTTTATGCAACAATGCAACTTATGCAACTTATGCAACTATATTGCAACTATATGAAACTATATTGCAACAATTTCATATGCAACTATTTGCAAATATGCAACTATATGCAACTATGCAACTATATGAAACTATGCAAAATGCAACTTATGCAACTTAAGCAACTTTATGGAACTTATGAAACTTTATGCAACTTTATGCAACAATGAAACTTATGCAACTTTACGCAACTTTACACAACTTCATGCAACTTTATGCAACAAGAAACTTTATGCAACAATGCAACTTTATGCAACATGCAACTTTATGCAACAATGCAACTTATGCAAATTTACGCAACTTTATGCAACATGCAACTTTATGCAACAATGCAACTTATGAAACTATGCAAATATATGCAACTTATGCAACTATGCAACTATATGCGACTTATGCAACTATATGCAACTATATGCAACTTATGAATGTGTGACCTATATCCTCCTAATGCAACTTATGAATGCAACTATATCCTCCTAATGGGTCTAATTTCCTTCTTAGAGGCCTTGAGAGCCAACTATGATGCATAAAACCTATGAATGGTGCCCATATCCCACCCATAGGCCAAAGATTCCTTAGAGATGGTTTCTGTGGTGCTTCAAGGATTTGTTCATAACAATTGAAATCAAGAATATTTGTACAGGGCCTAGGTCACTTATTTTCCTACCTCATCCATGATATATCGCTTGATACAAAATCTTATTTTCCATAATATATTAATGGTGCACACATTCCCAATAGAAGAACTTAGTCTTTTCCATTAGGCATGAGAAATATTTTTTTAGAGCATAAGGCCCTTGTTTTCCTCCCCCAAATATGGTATGCGCCTTGGACTTCATTTGTGGTGAAAAAAACCTCCTAATGGCTCCCATATCTCCCAAAGAGGGCAAGAATCCCTAAAAAAGGAACGGTGTGGTTGTTGAAGGCCTAGTTCACTGACTTTGATCTCAATAATATTTATTTTATGCCAAAGTTCCTTGTTTTCCTCCCCTAGCCATGACATAAGCCCACGATATATTATTATTATGAAAAATGTACTATTGGCATGAAATATCCCACACGGAGGAGAAATATCCCCTACAAATGTCTTGTGTGGTTGTACAAAGACTACATCGCAAAGATCAATGAGAAGATTGAAATTGGGCCTAAGTATCGTATTTTCTTTCCCTAACCATGGGTAAGATCAAAAGTGACATATGTGATGTCCAAAACTTGTGAATAGTGATTGTATCCCACATAAAGTCCATAAGTCACTTAAAGAGGATTTTTGTGGTGGTTTGAGGCCTTGTTCATGGCCATTAAGGATGAGAAGATTGTTTTAGGGCCTAAGGCCATTATTTTCATCCCTGGGCCATGGTAGAGGTCCTGATCGCCATTATTATTATTTAAAGCATACCAATGTTTCCCATATTCCTAATTGGAGGCCTTGATCTTGATCATTAAGCACATAAGGTTAATTTAAATCCTAATTCCCTTTTCTCCTTCCCTTGATGATTGTACAGGCCTAAACTCCCATATGTGATGTGAAAAAATACTAATTGTGTCCAAATCCAACCTCGAGGTCAAATATCCCTTAAACATTATCTACATGATCATTCAATGGTTAGTTCATATACCTTGAAGTGAAGAAGCTTCATTTTTTACCTATGGTACTTGTTTCCTCTCCTAGCCATGGTACACACCTTGAGACCTATTGTTATTATGAAAATGTACCAATGGTTCCAAAGATACCCTACATAGATCTTGTGTGGTTGTTTAAGGACTGCATCAAAAATATCAGCCCTGGCAAGATTCAAATAGGGCCTAAGCACCTTATGTTCTTTTCTATACATTATGCCCAAAACTTTTGAATGGTGACCATATCCCACCCAAATTCCATATATCCCTTATAGAGGATATGTATGGTGGTTTGAGGCCTTGTTCATGGCCATTAAGATCAAGAAGATTTATTTAGGGCCTAAGGCCCTTTATTTCCTCCCTTGGCCATGGTATAGGTCTTGAAACCCATTCTTTTTATTCAAAACATACTAATGGTGCACATATTCCCAAATAGAGGCATTTTTCATGGTCATTAAGCATAAAAAAGATTCATTTAGAGAAGAAGGCCCTGATTTTCTTACCTTGGTGATGATATAAATCTATATGCAACTTATGAAACTATATGCAACTAAATGAAACTATATGCAAATGTGTTGGTAACAAAAATGTATATTGGGACGATAACTTATCTTCTTGTTTTAACGAGTGTAGGTACCACCAAATAGGTACATGTCGGATCTATCTTCCTTGAGTGATGTTCAAGATATAGTAAGAGAGGTTGAAAGTGAGACGTGTTGTACTAGATCTACCAGTTCTAGATCAACTAGGTTGGAAAAGGCAAGGAAAAGATTTTGTACCCGCATGCAATATTTTATTACCAATGAAGGGTCATGTAATTATGATGTTGAGAGCATAGCTGGCATTGACTTTCCCTTGAGGTATAACATCTAGTGCAATGATGGGCACCTAAGGAGATACATGAAGTGGAAATAGATTTCTTCATCGATGGGAGGATGTATCGCATTGCTCCTTCGTCCTTACATGGATTCAGGTTATTTTCCATGGATGGCATAAAGGTCGGCTATGGAATTGTAACTAAATTGATGGAGTATGTCGAACCGTTATACAAATACAATCATTGGTTGATGTTGGTACGATATACGCAAAGTATGTGGAGATACGGAGTTGCCGCAAATTATATACAACTACTAGATAAAAGTCAAAATAAAGGGGCAACTATGTATATTGATGGAAGGAAAAAAGCTACTGGAAACATTGTGGGATTTATAAATAGTACACGACCAGTGGAAACAACTAAGAAACCAAATTGCATATTTGATGCACGTGAAGGAAATCAGATATTTGTATGTGCAACAAAAAAAATAGTTCCAGGTGAAGAGTTGTTGATCGATTACAACTTAAATCGAATAGACGGAGGGGGTGCGACTATGGGGGTAAATATCTTACATACCATTCAACTCAAACTTTGATCAATCATTGTTACAATTTATCGCTGCAATATTTCAAATTTTTAGTGCATAATGTTTTTACAATTACTTTCATAGCTCTTGTTGATTAATTCATTGTCTCAACATCTATCCAGGGTGACCGTGGAAAGGCACCCACTTCGCCTCAACAGGTAAATGTGAAATACAGTAAAAACTTATGACTACAACACCTAACTTTCAGAAATTTCATTATTTTTTTTGTGTTATTACTGCGATATTTCATTTTCTTAATGTTACAGGTGAATTTCATAACTGTTATTTATTGATTTATTATGTCAACATCTGTCCAGGGTGACCGTAGTAGAAAATATCCCGCTAAATCTCTCCAGGGTGACCGTTGACAGGAACCCACTGTGCCTCAGCAGGTAAACGTTAAATACAATAACAACTTATGACTACAACAACTAAATTTCCAAATTTTTTTTTTTTTTCTTGTTATTACTGCAATATTTCATTTTCTTAATGTTACAGGTGAATTTCATAAATTTTATTGATTGATTTATTGTGTCAACATCTGTCCAGGGTGAAAGTGTAGAAAATCACCTGCTGCATCTCTCCAGGGTGACCGTGGAAAGGCACCCACTGTGCCTCAGCAGGTAAATGTTAAATACAGTAACAACTTATGACTACAACAACTAAATTTCTAAAATTTCATTTTTTTTTATCTGATATTACTCCAATATTTCATTTTTTAAATGTTACAGATGAATTTCATAACTTTTGTTGATTGATATATTGTGTCAAATTATGTCCAGGGTGACCGTGTCTGAGTTTCACCCGCTACATATGTCTAGGGTGATTGTGGAAAACCACTCGTAGTGCCTCACTAGGTAAATGTTAAATATAGTAACAACTTATGACTACAACAGCTAAATTTCTGAAATTTTGTTATTGTTTTTATGATATTACTGCAATATTTCATTTTTTTAATGTTACAGGTGAATTTAATAACTTTTGTTGATTGATTTACTGTGTCAACATATGTCTATGGTGACCATGTCCGAAAATTACCCTTTACATCTGTCCAAGGTGGTTGTGAAAAGGCACCTGCAGTGCCTCAATGGGTAAATGTTAAATACAGTAACAACTTATGACTACAACAACTAAATTTCTCAATTGTTAAAGTTCATGTCATTAATTTTATTCATAAATGTATTGTGGGAAGGCTCCCACAGAGGATATTGATGAGGAGGAAATATTTTATTCGACTAACCCAATGACAATTGTAATGAAGGCCTTGAAGAAGGCTAACATAGAATATCTAGGTTTGATTAGCAAATGACCCTTGACACAGGAGGACATGGAAAGAATTGTAGAGATACAAAATACAATAACTAATTTTTGGGTAAGTGGCATCTTCACATATTTGTATTAGCTATGAAAATTTCATATCCTTTTTTTAGTTTTATATTTTGTATATGATTTGATAAAGACAAGTTTTCCGTTTGTAGGAGTTTTTAAACCTCATGCGTGGGGAACCTGTCAATCCTACAACTTCTATAGGTAGAAGTGATGGTCCAATGCAAAAAAAAGGTCGACATAGAAAAGTGCAAGTGAGGATTTTTGAGCCTCTTGAGGTTCCCCTCGAATCCATTGATGAGTAAAATGATTTTGACCGACATGACATGTCAGAGCATGATGAGTCGGAGCCTGGGACTCCACATGATGACTCCAGAGAGGAACATAGTGTAGATGGACATGATACTATTATGCATGGAGCAGAACGAGTTAAAAGCATTGGATCACTAGATGTCACCTTTCTGGTGGATGACGCATGTGTTCCGATCAAGATTCAAAAGATTGTAGGTAATTGTCCCATTAATTGATTCATTTTTTTCGTGAAATTGAAATGGATATTTGTTGATATTATTATAAATTAATGGATAACATGTTTCTGCAGGAAACAATGTTTTCTATAGAAACTTACATGACAAAGCATTGGAGTTATTTGTCCCCACCATTCACACACGATGGAATGGACAAGATAGAAAAAAGAAAGATGATTTAATAGATCACATGGTAAACTTGGTCTGAAACACTTTCAATAGGAAAGTGGTTACAAAGTTAGCTGATGAGAGTTTAAAATACACCAGGGCCCGGTATAGGGATAAATAGCAAATAGACCTCAAGAACGAGCGCCCTCCCATGGTTCCCGAGAAAGAGTGGAAGGCACTAATAGAGGATGCAAAGGAGAACTTGTTTAAAAAATAAGGACGACAACCACGAGTTGGTAAAGCAAGGTACAACACATGTCATATTATCCTTGAAATATGAGCATTTATGTTTTTATTTCCTATTTTAAGTAACAAGTCTGATATCTAATTTTTTTCAAAAAATCCATATGTAGGCTACTAGACACCTCCAAAGCAACAAAGGCTAGAGTGGAAAAAAACGACCAGCATAAACTAGGCCAGGGTGGCTACAGAAAACTAAAATCCAGAATAGTAATATTTATATGATTAACTATGGTTAATAGTTATTTAACAGTAGCCAACAAATATATGTTTTTCTTATTGGTATTTTTAATGGTGGTATGCATTGCAGTTAAATATGCTCGACACTACTGCCACGGAGGAGGACCTAAATCTTGGTTACAAGAATGGTTTTAAAAGTGTGATTGAATATAGAAAAATATTGGGCTAGAGTCCTATCTCCCCAACCACGCAGGTAAATCAAATGAATAAGGAAACCGTAGTAGCATGCTTGTAAAGTCTATTCATATTTTATTATATCACCCTTAACTAAGTATTTATGTTTGTTTTCAAGAAATAGTACTACCATGGTAGTGAATCAAGTGGTATTCAACAAACACCATGTCAAACCAGGGTCCACATGTCCATTGATAGTGTAGAGCAGAGTACCCATTACGGTATGTATGCTTCAGAATTATAAATATTTACTGTGATTGTATATATTTATTTCATGACTTATACTTATATATTATCTTCTCAAAAATGAAGAGCATGTAGCTCAGGAGGGTGAAATGTGAGAGCAACCAAGTGGACATGAAATTAATGAACCAGTTTTCCCAGCTACAGAGACAGGTAAAAAGAAATAGTGTAATGTTAATCAAAACAATGAATTAGTTATTTCAATTATATTTCAACATCTCGATATGATCATTTTCGTTGTTCCACTTCACGACCTTGAACAGATTCCAACTAAACCTTCTCAACGACGTACCAGAAGTATGGTACATGAGCGCACACAAACAATAGAAGGACATGGAACACAAAATACAATGTCCTTGGATGATGATGATCATATCCCAATTGTCAGTTTTATGAATGTAAAAAAACATAAATCAAAGAAAAATTACATGTATAAATTCATGACTTGTATTTGGATCTTTATCGATGTTTATATGTTCATATGTTTTGATGACTATCCTAGTTATGCATGAATGTCTATATGTTTTCTATATAAATAAAATCATTTGTTGGGTATGGGGAATCGAGAGCAATGTGAGGGGGGGGAGGGGCCATATGAGCTTCCACCTTCACATGGTTGGCCCTGTTCAGTAGAGAATAACCTATTCTTGAAACAAAGAGAAGCTCATTAAGGAATGTGACAATTTAATTTTTTTCTAGAGTATTTTACATAACTAAATGCATGCTTATTTTCTTGTTAATTATTTACTCATATAAAAAATTGTCTTTTATGATTCATCCAGGTCTTGGTGATGGAAATGCATCTCGTGGACAACTCTTATCAATTTGTATGGGATAATGGATCTGGCGAAAGGACAATGAAAAGGTAAGGGTTTTGACGTGTTTTTAAAAGTAGGCTACAACAATGAGGTAGCCCCTTTTTCTTCTATGCCTTCTCTTTTCCTTATATTTCTATTAGTTGTCAAAATCAACATTTGCTAACATTAAAAAGGTCCCATGTCTTAACGCACTTTTATCAAGTTGAATGAAGCCTTGTTCCTATTGGGAGTTTTTTGGGCTAGCTTAGACTTCCCATTATCAACTCTAGCCACTTCTTACCTGGTAGCACCCAATATTACCTAGTTCTCCCCTTGTATTCTTCCTCTCCTAGTGTTACATGCTCTCCTACATACTCTTCCTCTTTTCCTAGTCCTTCAAATGCTTGGGGAAAGTATCGCCTCTCCTCCTTAGATTTTCTTCCTTACACTTGTTTTTATCCATTTTGATTTGGTCATAATATCTATGGGTCCCTTATAGGTCATTATCTCAAGAAATACCCTACTTGAGATAACCTCTACCTAGTTAGGATCAACTATCACTTCTTTGGTCAGCTTTCAAATATGTCCCCCTTAATGGTCACATTACATATCTTGCAACTATGGAGCCCCTCCCAATGGTGACATCATATCTTCCTTTGATCCTCTCTCCTCCACTGGTACCATTGGTATTTTTCACCTCTAAGATTGCATTGAACTTAGGTTGATGCATGTCACCTCCTACGCTTGCATTGAACTTAGATTGACGCATGTTGCCTCCTACGCTTGCATAAACTACCCCATTGATGTATTCCACCTCTCATTCTTGCACTAAATCTAGGCTACCATGTGTTTTTTTTGTTCTTTTGATGACTCTATATTACTAGTTTATGATTCCTATTATGCTCACACTCTCTAGATTATCTTATGTCACATGGGATTCATGCTATGTCCTTGACTAGTGTATGGTGCCTTAATGACTACAGAAATCCTAGAACAATGAATGTCATATTACACTCACCTTAACTCCAAGTTGCCATATGTTACATTTATTATTGTGATAACCCTATATTAGAGTGTGTTTCATCTCTCGCTCATGTTCACTCATAGTTGGTTTATGTCAACTCGTGGCTTTTTCCAATGTCATGCCAGTGTCATCAACTTCTTTCTCTTGCCTTTGTTAGAACTACCCTAACACCACAACCACCCATATTTACCTTTTCATCTATCCTCCAATCTTTCCTTAAGATATCATGTTGCTAATCCTACCTCACTTGTGGTAAGATGCCAACCTTTGTGATGTAGGTATCTAGCTAAACATGTTCTTACGTTTCTCATTGCTCATTCTTGGAAATGAAAGTATGTATTAGTCTACCCCCTGTATACTGAACATATTCATGATGTACCCAAAATTTTGGACCTCATTATTATTGTCCTTTTTGTATGATCCAACAATTGTGCAAGTGACATCCACAAGTCTCTTCCTATTATATTAGTAATATTCCTCTTATTATTATCAAGGAAGGAGTTGATAACTATTCCTTATATACACTATGCCTAAATTATCTAGGCATCAAATAACATTATGTTTTTACAAGAATATATGAGTTAATGTCATAACAAACCTTTAGGTTCGTAAGAGTTTCCAATTCTTCAAGGTGTTAAGAGCCATTATTTCCCAAATCATTCAGAACATAGAAGAAAATTGACCAATAGCTTATACATAGGTGATGAAAAATATTTTACAACCTTTTCATAAATCACAACCTTTTTACTGATGGTGTCTTCATGGGTTCAAAACCTTACTTTACAAACGTAACAATATTTCTACCTTTCAACATTCTCATGAACCCTTGGGTTTACCATTACTCCTTGTGGGTCATAAATTTCCACTCACCAAATTCATACAAATTGAAAATTTTGTCACTTGCACAAGCCTATATGACATCACAAATATAT
>ML790105.1:193955-208392 GCA_009831015.1 Picea engelmannii | reverse complement strand
TTTTCGTGCTCGACGACATTTTATTAGGGAAATTATTTTAAAAAATTCTTATCACTTTATTCGTCCTAAGGCCATCTAGGTTCATTCATTTATCATTAACAATGTGACGTGCCCTTGAGGATGCACTAGGTGCTGCAAGGGTGCCACTCACCTTATTTGTTTCCCTTGGGTGACATGCCCTTCAAGACACACTACATGCTCCAAGGTTGCCACTCGCCTCTTTCCATTTTTCTTGCGCGATGTGCCCTTCAGGATGCACCACATACTCCAAGGGTGCCACTCGCTTCTTGACTGACTTCGTAGACATCCAAAACCCCTAGATTCAATACTCCTTTAGGTGAACTTGTGGGAGACTAAGGGACTCTAATTAATAAGGCCCCCACCTTATTGCACACCCCTTAGAATCATCGTGAGAGACTGTCGCAGTCTTCCCTCATGACATCATGGGTCCTTTCGAACTAGGTAAATGTTAACCTACAGTTTGAGCCACGACGAGAGTTATAGTAGGTTGTGGCAGGGTTGTTGTCCACACATCTCCCTCAACATCTCTCATAGTCATGCGTGACCCCTCTACTCCAAATGTGAGTCTGGTCGAGAAGATATCATCAGCCTGCATCATCAATGAATCATGTTAGAAATATATTCATAATCATATCATCTAATCAGATGCACTAATATCACATATAAAACAATCAAACCCCAATGGTTCACTCCCCGACTCGATCTGAAGTCCAAGGGGTTCCATCGATGCCTCTGCATCCTCGAGGTCCAAAATACTGCACACTCAGTAAAACCGAGTCAATAGCATATGTCTATGTCAATGCAGCAAAACAACATGACATCAACCCATAATGCCTCATAATCAAAATCAATGTTTTAATAGCATAATAATTCGGATCACTTGCGAGCAAGTGTCCTCAAAGAATAAGTTCTCTCAGTGCGCAAGAGCGATATGTTACAATTGATTCCCATTAGTGATAGGACCACAAGTAGTTAGGTTTTTTTGTATGAAATATTTGTTTAAAGAGAGGTAAGATATTGTGGAATGTTTGTTTTTTATTGTGTATTTCGATCTCTCCTCGGTGAAAATTCACCCCACTTTAAGAGCCAAGTGAACATTGTATTTTTCTTAGCATTATCAATATACAATAGTATCTTTAGAGATTTTATCTTATTATCTCTTGTTTGTAATTAACTATCTTGTTTAAGTTTATGAATATTCATGTTATATATGTATCATGATGTGTAAAATATTGTGATTAAATTATAACAATCATGAAAAATATTATATATGTATAATGATGTGAAAAATATTGTGAATAAATTATAACAATCATAAAAAAAAATCAAAAACTTTAGGAAACAAATAAGACAACTCATATACAGGCCAAGTAATTTCATATAGAAAGCATTTCTCAAATAAATCAAGAAAAATCATTTTTAAACATATTTTATGATAATTAAATGTTTAAGTATTATTCAATTTAAACATGCACACTGCAACGTAAGAAAAATGAAATCCTAGCAGAAGCAAAAGTACAAGATGACGACCATTAATGTGGATCATATTCCCAAATCCAATGGTATGGAAGAAACACAACGAGTTCAAGTTCAAGCCAATATTTTATTACATCAAAACAGAGGAATTCCGGATTGGAGAAGGCTAATTGTCCCCCCTAAATTTAAAAATACAGGAAACTTCATTTCCAAAATTGGATATTTTCTTTAGCTTCAAGAGATCTTCGTTAGCTCGTATATATTTATTGTAATTTTAATTTATTACGGGGTGAAATGATCAAACTTGAGTTTACTACGGATAAAGGATTCCTCGTTTAAAGGATCAAATTTATGGACTTGCAGATTTTTCTTTAAATTATTTCAATTAAAAAAAAATAGTTACCATGGACTTAATTCTTTTCCACTCATGATTGTATAAATTATAAATTTAATTTGGTTATATATATATATTTTGGATAGAAAACCTATAGCACGGGAGGGCCATGAAAGCCAGGGTTTGATCTTGGTAGGGATCTGTGTGAGCTACTTTAAGGATCTTAGGGGGATTTGGGAGAGGAGTTGGCTCTGTGCATAGAAGGCCTGGGTGATGTCAAGTGGATAAGTGGTTAGACTAGTGTTACAAACCTTTTTAGTGGATGACCTCGTAGCTACTAGGGTTTATGGTGTTATATGTTGTATTTTCAAAAGACGACCTCGATGAATATCAGTGGTGGAGCCACGGGTGTCTACTTAAACCTGTTGAGGTGTACAGGGAGGATTTAAGGAGGTATCACCAAACTTTAATAAAGCATGACGTGAGGGTCGGTAAGGTCGATTCAGAGAAGGAGGCCCGAGGGACACGTGGCGATTTAACTCATGGATCTACGGATACTAGATCCATTCATATCATAAATGAGATTTTTGCTCTAGAAGAGGAAAGGGGAGGTACATCTTGTGCATTTACGACCAACCTACTGATCCATTTATGGTTGAAGGTTTTGGAGAGAGGACAATGTAGTAAGGTCGTAGAAGACGAAGGACTCGATGCACTAGTTCTAGAATAGGGAGTGGTGAAAGGGTCTTTAGCCTTTGAAGCAAGGAGGAGAATTCAAGGTAGACCTAGTTTTAACAGGTCTGTGGAGGTGGAGCCAGAGTTCGGGAAAGGTAGGTTTTTACAGGATGTTGTGATAGGTGGAAGAAGGGAGGATTCTGTGGCGGAAGGGAAGAAGACAATAGGTGATGATGCTTTTAGTATCGGTTTAAACAAAAGCACGGGGGAGGAAAACCTTTGAGCGGGTTTAAAGGTGTGGAGGGTGAAAAAATTAAAACCTACTCTAACTCTCGGTCGGGATATTGGGATGAAGGAAGTTGGAATTTACTCTTTACGGGGGCTTTTAGGAAGATTTGGTTACTGGACAGTGGTGGCTAGGAATATACATAGTTGGGTGGCAGATAATTGGGGATTTGTTCTGGGATACTTGTCAGAGGTTTTTATTTTGACCAAAGGTTGGTACTCCTTCCTCTTTAAATCCCTAGAGGATGCAAAGGAGGTGTTGAAAAGGGTCTGGGTGGTGAATAATGGAAGCCTTATGTTAAAAAAATGGCACTATACTTTTAACCCAGAGAAGGAGAATATAGGTTTCAGACATTTATGGGTTTTTTTTGCGTGGGTGTCTGCTTGCAATCTTGAACTTGGAGGATTTTAAGGAGATTGGGAACACTCTCAAAAAATTCCTACACGTTGATTCAAAGTTACTGACAGGATCAGATATGCTGATGGGGAAATTTCTGGTGGAAATTGATCTGAATGAAGGTTTATTGACCGAGTTAGGTATTGTGTGGCATGGAACTAAGTTTTAGCAGAGGCTGAATTATTTGGGGGTTCCTTTCAAATGTGCAATGTGTAAGGAGATGGGGCACCTGCGACATCAGTGTAATGGGGTTGGTAAGAAATCAATGCCAAGAAGGTATGATGTGGTCGACGAAGTGGAAGTGAATATGAAACCATCAATCATGAATATATCTATTGAAGATTGGATAGAGACCTTGCATCCTTCGGCCTTGGATAGTGACACAACAATTGGTAAGTCAAACCTATTGTGCTCTAATATTTCTTCCAATCTGTCTGTCAGTGATGTTATTTGGAGGAAGGATTTAGGGGAGTTGTCCTCAAAGTTTCATAATGTTACTAAAGAGAGGTTAGGGAATGTTTGTAACCTTGATTTTGTAGATTATACTAAGGTATTAAGGAAGCTGTGTGAGGAGGGAGTTCAAAATGATTACTTGGAAGAACCTTTTGGTATTGGGGGGGATTCGGAAGGGAAGGGAGTAGGTTTCTCTGTGGGAGGGGGGAATTTTTCTCTTCCTGTGATGATTGTGGATTTTCCAAGTGAGTTGGTGAAGGGGGGTGAAACTACCAGTTTTGGAGGGAATTCTAATTTTGTGGGTGAGGCTTGTCCTATTTTGTAGAGGGTTTCTCTATTTTCTGAGATTGAGGAATATAGGTATGTTCTACGAAGCGAGAATCTGGTTGATTTTAATGGTGGGAGGAGTAGATCAGATACTCTTTGTTTGGCATCATTATTGAAGTCTAGCTCTTTAGTGTGTGAAGGTAGTTCGACCTGCCTTACTAATTCTTTGGGAAACCCTATAGAAAATCCTCTTGTAGGCTTGGAGGGGAGGGTTGAGCCCTCTCATTTAACTACAAAGGATGTACTTTTCAGTGGGGATATCAAGGATTCTATAGAAACCCATAGTGTTATTGGTTAGAATGAACTGATTGTTCTATTTGAGATAGATGAGTCTTTAATTAATTTTATTCCTACCTACAAAGATATTCTTACCCAATCTCCTCTATCATTTTTTGTTGGGGGAGAACATTTACCAAAGAATTTATAAAATAATGTGAAGGATGAGAATTGAAGGAGTGTTTCTGCTCAAATCTCGGTGGGAGAGGCTTCACTGTTGAAAGGGGTTGTTCATGGAGGTCTGGATAAATATTTTTCCCATCTAAAGACTAGAAGTGCAAGGAAGCAAGGGAAAGAGAAGGAGAATAATGCTACTACCATTTTTACGATGATAGATGGACCTAGGGTGCTTAGAGCTCAAAAATCCCCGGTGAGGGTTAAAAAATGATTTTTGCAACCCTAAATGTTAGGGGAGTGGGTGGAACTTCAAAGTATTTATCCCTCAAAAGGTTCCTAGAGGTAGAAAAATTGAATGTTTTATTTACCAAGGAAACAATGGTTTGTGAAGAAAAAACAAGAGAATTTTTTGTCAAATTACTTCCTAATTGGAATTTCTGTGGGGTGGATTCTTCAGGACTCTCAGGTGGGCTGCTAACTTCTTGGAATCCAAGAAAAGATGAATTTCCTTCTTTTTTGACCCCTACAAGGATAATGCTAGATGGATTAGTTAAAGATCTAAATAAAAGACTCGATTTGATAAATTTCTATGGAACTTATTCCGACATAGAGGTTTTTTGGGAGTTTATTAAAAGAGATGGGCTACTTAATGAAAAAAATATTATTGTGGGGGACAACACAAACTTTACTACTTCAAATAGAGAAGTGTGGGGAGACCATGCTATAGTTGATTCCTAACAAATTAATTTTATCCATTTGATACAGGTTGAGGGACTCGTGGATGTTGAGCCTTTAAAACTACTCCCTACCTAGAGGAATGGTATAGGAGGTCAAGACTACATTTCTGAGAGATTGGACCGATTTTTTATAGTTGAGGATCTAGCACTGTCAGGGTTCAGATACAAAACTTGGGTGTGTAATTTAAATATTTGTGATCATTTGCTTGTGATTCTCCATTTGGAACAATATAAAGGAAAGATATGTTATCCTTTTAAGTTTAATTATGTATGGCTTGAGGAACCATAGTTTGTTAATTTAGTGAGATCCAACTGGATTGGACTGTTGGGAATGGAGATATTAAATTCTATGGATTCATTGGTTAAAAATCTTAAGATACTTAAGTCTTTGGTGATCAACTGGGAAAGAAAGAAAAAGTGCGAAGCAAAGGATGAGCTGGTAAATATTGAAATTGAATTGGATACATTGTACTCTAATTTCCCCAGGGACTTTTAGAAGGAGGAAGACAAAGTGATGATATTAGAAAAAGAAAAGAGGAAATTGGTTATACTGAGACATGAGGAGGAAACTTGGAGGCAAAAGAGTAGGTTAAACTGGTTGGCTTCAGGAAACAGGAATACTAAGTTATTTCATGCTTATGCAAACTCCATAAAAAATAACAATACTATTTGGGATATTACCAAGGAAGATGGAACAATGATCACTAGTAATCAATCTCTACAAAAGGAAACAATTGGATATTTCTAGAATATATTCAAAGATCAAGATAACCTTTCTATATCTGATCAACTAGAAGTTTTAAGGAATTATCCAAGGATGTTTTTAGAGGAAGAAGGTCTCAGTTTGGCTCAGCTAGTAACTTTCTTAGAAATACTGTCAACTCTTAAAGGTTTTAAAGATTCAAAAATTCATGGGCGGGATGGTCGCACTGTAGAATTTTTTCTGGCTTTTTTTATCTTTTGGGTAATGATATTTTGGAGATGGTTGAAGAGTCTAGGAGGAAAGGTAGGGTAATTGTAGCTTTGAATGCCACCTTTCTTGCACTTATACCTAAGAGTGATAAACCCGAATCCTTTGGAGTTTATAGACCAATTGCTTTATGCAACTTGGTGTATAAGATCATAACTAAAATGATTGCTACTAGAATGAAATCCTTTCTGTCATTTGGTATTTCAAAGGAACAATTTGGATTTCTTGAGGGTAGAAAAATTACTGATGCCATTGGAGTAGTACATGAATCTTCACATAGTATCAAGGTTAAAAATATCAAATCACTGGTCCTTAAACTAGATTTGATAAAGGATTATGATAGAGTAGACTAGGGATTTCTAAGGCTATTTTTACTACAGGTGGGAATGAGTTTAGACACTACAGATTGGATTTTGGGTTGTGTGACTTCTACAAATTTTCCTGTGTTGATCAATGGTAGGCCCACCATTTTCTTTAAAAGTACAAGGGGATTAAGGAAAGGGTTCTCTTTATCTCCTTTACCTTTTATTGTTTCTGTACAAGGGTTAAGCAGAGCCATACATGAGCAGGTTAGGGAAAAGAAAATAGGAGTCTTTGGGGAAAGAGGGATAAGAATTACACATTTGATGTTTTTGGATGATGCATTTCTTTTTGGGAGTGGAAACATTACTGAATGGGAATATTTTAAGGAGATCCTAAAACTATTCTGCAAGGCGACATGGATGACCTTCATCCCATAGCAGTATTCATTCCTAGAAGCATGATGGGTAGCTAAGGACCTTGCATTGTTGAAGGAGATTTTTCCCTTTGAAGTAAAAGCAATAGATGTTGTTTTTAAGTACCTTGGGTGTTTTTTAAAACCTAACTTCTATATAAGAGTAGACTGGAACTAGCTGGAGAAAAAAATTGAAAAAAGAATTTCGAACTAGAGTCATAGGTGGCGAACTTTAGGGGGAAGGGTCATACTTGTTAAAGTTTTCCTCGAACGCATACGTGTGTATTGGATTTTTTTTATAAGATACCAAAAAGTATTCTAAATAATATTAGAAGGAGAATTTTTAGTTTCTTGTGGACTAGTAAAAGACTAAAAGAAGGAATGCATTTGATAAGTTGGAAAAATATTGCAAAACCAAAAAAGGCGGGTGGATGGGGTATTAAAAATATTTTTTCCTTTGGAAAATCCTTGGCGGATAAAAGTTTGTGGAGGTTCCTTATGGTGCTTGATCTATGGCATGAGGTGATAATTAAAAAATACTTTAAGAAGAAAATTGTTGTTGAGTGGTTTAGGGAAGGATGGAAAAATTGGACTCGTATTTCAAATATTTGGACAACACTCACCTCTTAAATAACAATTATAATTTATTGGCTGGTATGGAAACTCGGAAATGGGAGGGATATCAGAATTGGAGTTGTTCCAATGGTTGGGTATCACACATATTTTAAACTATCAAGGAATATCATATTTGCAATGAAGGCACAAGGTATAGAATTCCTTGCATAAGCTGGGACTTTTGATTTGGAGGACACAAGTCATGCAAGTTGGAAAAAGGTTTAGACTTTAGGGATGGAAGGAGAACAAAAAAAGGAATGGAATAATTTTGTTAAGCGATTAGTTGGTTCGGGGTTTGAATTAAATATTGAAAAAGATATCTTATTGTGGTCCTCAAATACTAAAGGAGGACAGGTAAATGCAAAACAAGCTTATGAAGTCAAATTGTTGGAGGATGTGGAGGTAGAACCAACTTACTGGTATACTAAAATATGGAAATGGCAGCTACCTCTAAAAGTCAAACTTTTTATTTGGTTAATGCTTGAGAAAACTTGGGAAAATTTGGTCAAAAGAGGTATTTTTGGGCCTAGTAGATGTGTTTTGTGTGGGAACAATGAGGAAACAATGTATCATATGTTTGTGGAATGAAGTTTTACCAAATACATTTGGTTTTCAATTATAAAGGATTTAAAACTATTGAGTACTTGGGAAGGAGGAAAAATTATTGAATGTTTACAAAATTGGTTAAGGAAGACAGGAAATTGGAAAGAAAACCCCTGTTATATTTGTTAGGAGGTTTTGAAGCACATGAATCTGGTTATTTTCGAAGATCATCCTCCTAATCTGGTCAGATTTTGCAATAGTATACTACATGACTTGGGAGAAAAAAAAATCATACATTCTACTAAGTTTAGTAGGATTGATAGGCCTCCTATACTTGACTGGGACCTAGAAGTGGGGTTCTTTGATGGTGCCTCACAATACAAGGGTGCTAAATGTGGGGTTGGAGCTTTGCTATAATATACAGTTTTGGGCACTTTCAGACTGAAGATGAATTGTGGTAGAGGAAATAATACTAGGGGTGAGCTCCTAGCTTTATGGTGTATCTTATTTTTTGCATGCTATAAAAAGGTAACAAGGTTACAACTCATAGGTGACCCAAAGATTATTATTGATTGGTTTTCTAATGAAACCAATCTACAGGTGGTCTCTCTTCAACCTTGGATGACAAAAAAATGAGTATTGAGCGAGAGTTTTCAACAACTTAAAGCTCAACACATATATAGAGATTATAACAAGGTAGTTGACCAGCTCTCAAAAGAGGCTTTGTCACTAGATGAGGATGGAATATATTTTGTAGTGGGTACGAAAGGACATTCATAAAATTTTGAAAGATTAACTATCAATTAAAATTTCATTGTTGCAAGGATGTCGAAATTGATCTTTTTGTATTTTGAACTAGATATGTAAAAACAAAGGTTATATACTACAGAGTATGTACCTAAAAAAATTCATCCTTTCTGGAGTATAATGTATTATGATCAGAACTTACATCCCTATAGTAAAAAATGAACTAAAAGTTTTGTTACAGATGACAGATTTTGTAAAAGAATATTTATATTTTCTAATAAATATATATATCACAAAAAGAATTAGGCATGTCTTTTATATTGAATTGAATAGCACACCATTGAAATGTTTTAACTATAAGAAATAATTGCTATATATATTTGATATTGAAATAATTTATTTAAAGTGAAGATTGAAATACTTTTTTGTTATTAAATATATTTTTAAATGTTATATTTCAACTCCATATTTTATGAAGCAATTAAGGATGGATTGAAAGAATTACACATCATAGTAATACCTAGTTGTAAAAATCACATATGATATATATATATTTCCTAATTACTTTTTATATATAATATTTTTTTTATATATAATATTTTTGAAGTTTTTAATTTTTTAAATACTACTTGCAAAATCCATCTTAATCATAAAAATCCATATTAATCATAAAAGCAATTAAACCACTTCTTAATACTAAAGTGTAAATGCCCAATCAACTTATAAATATCTTCTTATAAGCAAAAGAATATTACAAATGACAATGAAATTACCTATGAGATTACACATGGCAATTGCCCGGCTATTCCATAAAGCATAAAGAAGCTTTGAAGGACGATACCCTAAAGTAAAGAGGATTCAGAGCCGTTGCATAATCTGGGCCGAAGAAAACAATTCTAACTAAAATGTGTTCATATATATGAAGAAAATTGGTTTTAGTTTAGTGGATTAATACTATTAACTTAATTTCAATTCAATGGTTATCAGTTTTCTCCTTATTGAAATATTTTATTAATTTTAAAAATATTTTTTTTTATTAATTTATGATAAGCATGACAAGCATATTTAATTTTTTTTAATAATAATACGCATCAATTTAATGGTTATCAGTTTTCTCTTTATTAAAATATCTTATTAATTTTAAAAATTATTTTTTTTCCTTCTTATTAAAGTATTTTATTCATTTTAAAAATTATTATTTTTTAATCAATTTATGATAAGCATCACAAGCATATATTTTCAAAAACAAAAATATTTTCATAAGCATCACAGCCATTAATTCAATGTTTATCCATTTTTTCTTCGTATAATATTTTGTCAATTAAAATAAATTAAATAAATAATAAAAAAACAATTAAATAAATTATCTCATGTAAAAATTACTAACATAGTAAATTTATAAAATTTAATTAAAAAAATATTAATTATTTTATATAAAATTAACTATATTGAAAAATGGAAATTCATATTATATAAATGCATTTTATATATTAAATAAAATTATATAAAGCTATAAATAATCAAATAATTATATAATTATATAAAAAGAGATAACCAAATTAGGCCCTAATCTTCATTAGAAAATTTTAGTAGGAATTATTTAAACTACAAAGTATCTATTTAAAAATGAGTTCTACATATCAATCTGAAAGAGATGATCAAATTGAGGTGATAAACAAGTTCCTATAAAACAATTTGATATGTTTCACTTCTAAAAAAACATACCAATGAAAACAATAGCTTCCCCTCATAGAATGGTTGTACAATACCTCTTATCATGGACCTACATAAGTGAACCCATATGAAGTAGTTTATACTCAAAAATCATCTTTGATCACTTAATATTTACCGAGTGCTTCTAGGTTCAAGTAATGGATGATACTCTCGACACTAGAGAAGCCATTCTCCACCTGCTAAAGGAAAAAATGGTTATGGATCAAAACATAATGAAGCAACAAGTAGAGTGACATCACTTATAATGTTCTTTTGTAGCATGGGATTAGTTGTTTCTTTAACTTCAAGCCTATAAATAAACATCTTTCAAAGAAAAAACACCTCAGAAATTAACACCCAAGTTCTATGGACCCTATGAGATCATCTAGTGAATTGGACAATTTGTCAGCTACAAACCAGCTCTGCCAACCCACTCCAAGTTTCATCTAGTATTGCATGTGTCTTGTCTAAAAAATATGATGGGATCAAAGTGCAAGGTGAAAGCTAGCTTATCAGAACTCGATGAAGAAGGATCAATTTGTCTTCAAACATTAGTCGTATTAGATACTAAGAGCACCAATTATGCTAGTGCACAATTTATGAAGTATAGATCTAGTGGAAAGACATTCCTCATGGGAACAAACCATGATCCTGCAATAATTTCCTCATCTACAAACTTAAGGAAAACATTATTGTTAAGGGGGAGAATGCTAGGATCCTATCATAACCTCCATTCTTTAGGCTACATACAAGTTATTTAACTCTTCTATGTATCCACACTCTTTGAATAAGGTCCATTGGATAACAATGGATAGTTGTTCAATGTAAAAGGGTCCACTTTATAATGCCTACTAGTTAGTTGGTACCCATTAGTGACAAGACCACA
This sequence comes from Picea engelmannii, assembly GCA_009831015.1. NCBI lineage: Eukaryota > Viridiplantae > Streptophyta > Pinopsida > Pinales > Pinaceae > Picea > Picea engelmannii. The sequence goes on along the minus strand of ML790105.1, from coordinate 197,105 downwards.
AGTGGTTAAGGTTTTTTCTATGGAAAATTTGTTTAAAGAGATCGGAGATTGCAAAATGTTTGTCTTGTGTTCTATATTTGGAGCTCTACTCACTGGAAGGCCGCCCCACCTTAAGAGCCAAGTGGACATTATATTTTTCTTTGCATTATTAATATACTGATAGTTCTGCTAAAAGTTAGCTTTTTTCGGCCGAAAGTTATTTTTAACGAAAAATTGGTGTTAGACTTAAAATTTATGTTATATTTTTCAAGGGTTCCGTTAGATTTAAATTTCGGTCGAAAAATTCAAGAATTGGGACGAAAATGTTCCATTAAAAATTTTCGCGACCATATTCTCATGAAAGTGTTACCCAGATTCATGATTTTACCCATATACAATAGTATCTTTGTAGATTTTATCTTATTATCTCTTTTTTTTCTTGATTTAAAGTATGTATCAATGAATGACTTATTGTTTATCCCGAAATGTCAAAATATGCAAGAACACACAAGATAAAGAGACCATTGATAATTTCTTTATTGCAATGTATGCAACAATTTTCTTGCCATTATCAAGACCAATGGACAATAAGTTTAACACATGGGAAAATACCTAAAACTCCCAAATGTACCCTCTTCTTAATACAAGTATACTGAAATCCATGAAAGCATACACGTGAAAAAGTTCGCCATTTCATTTTTACAATGAACATGCCAGAATCATTAGAAAAAGGGATAATAGGAAAAAAAAATAGTTCTACGATGGAGCTTATTATCCTAAATGGAACACCTCAATTATAAAATCTAAAACTATAGTATGAAAAAATGTCAAGTAATTGGATTATAAGCGTAATGTGTATCCATAACAAAATAAGTAAATGTGTACCTCTCATAGATTTAGAGGTGGAAAAGAAATGAGAAGAGGATAAAGCAATGCTTTGGATAGGTAATAACATGTTTCATATAAGCATTATACAGCATAATTTACAAGAACAAAACCTTAACACCTAAATATTTTAATCGAGAAAGAAACAACTAAATATAACTGCATAATGGGTTACCGGGGTGCCAATCTTTAAACAAGATATAGAAACATAATTAGTAGTTACGATCAAGTTTTTGATAAACATTGTACACATGATGACAGTTTAATTTTTGATATATCCTAGATAGTCAACCCCAAGAGCATTTTTTTTTTTGTTCTTCCGGTCTTCCAAGTGGCAGGCCCACAACAAAACTTGTTGGTGTTCCGGTTTTTCCAAGTGGAAGGCCCACAACAAAACACCTGTAATTTTCCCATTATACCTTAATATATATTAGTTAGGTTACCGAAAAAAGGATTACAATATTTGGAAATCATTTAATAACAGACAAATTTCCATGGGATTGATTAGAAAATGCGACTAGAAATATGTAGGATCAAAATTTTCTCATTCTTTTCATGTTGGTTTCATTTCAAATACTTAATCTAAAATATTGTCAACAAAGCAAGATAACTTTACCAAAAAAAAATCAAAATACACTAGTAAAAATTCATTACAAAACCAAACATATTGGGACTTTAGGCATCATCTTTACACTACGTAGAATAACTTAGCAAAATATCATGGACATAAAATTCTATATATTTTATTAATAAATAAAGGACATTTATATAAGAGTTTATCTTTACACTACGTAGAATAACATAGCAAAATATCATGTACATAAAATTCTATATATTCTATTAATAAATAAATGACATATTTTGTAATGATCCCAAGACATTATGCAAGGATCATCATTGTTTTGGTGTCTTTTTAAAACTTTTTCTGAGTGAGGTATTTCGTCAAACACTTTGATGATCTACCTTTTAGATGTGTTTATATGTGCGTATGCAGCAAATAACAGAAATATATAACCATGGAACATACCTCAACCATATGCAATAAGATAGACAAGCCAAAACATCTCAATTCTTCTTTATTCATAAAATAGAGAAACCTGCTACAATGAAGATGCCGATCTGGAATGCTCAGCAGATGGCCAAGAAGATAGACAATAGATAAGAGTTGCTACAAAATGCTCCCGCTAATACAAAAGATGCCTCCAAAGTCTGAATAAGAAATGAAGATCAATACAAGCAGATCTGAATGCCAAAGTCTCCAACTGAAGAATGCCACGCTCCAATAGAAGGATGAAACCCTCAATAACTCGGCCCTGCTGCCAAAGGTGTCCAATCACCCTAATAAATATGACAACTGATAGATCAGGTGATGGTAAGAACAACCCAGGTGACCGAATCTCCAAGATCCCTCTCAATCTCTGTAGATCTGAAATCCCCCACTGAATGGTGCACCCCACTGGATGACTGAAACCCTAGATAATTTGGCCCTGTTGCCAAAAGTGTCCAATCACCCTAATAAATATGCCAACTGATAGATCGGGTGATGGTAAGAACAACCCCGGTGACCGAATCTCCAAGATCCCTCTCAATCTCTGTAGATCTGAAATCCCCCACTGAATGGTGCGTCCCACTGGATGACTGAAACCCTAGATAATTTGGCCCTGCTGAAGGAGGCCTCCAAATGCTCTGAAACTCTCCAGAAATATAGACCGGGACACTGCAAGTCACTAGGTAAAGTCTCAGGGTCAGATCTGAAGTGTAACCCCTCCAAACGGATTAGATATGGATCTCAAAAACACCCTCCTTCTCTTCAATTCGCCCCACTGCTCAAGAAATAATCTGATCCATAAAACTGTCTCAGAAAGTAGTAGATATGATGTCCAAGGCCATGCAATGAAAACCCAAGTGATAGAATCATCAACGGCCCTACCGATCCCCTACAACGAATCTCTCTCCAAATATGGTGCACCCCTCTGGCTGGAATCCCTCAACTGATGCGCCCTCTCTCTATCTGCACATGAAACTGATGTAGAATCCTCCTGCAACTGAGTAGATCTGAAACTAGAATGGTGTGGGAGAGTATTGCATCTCCGAGACCAAGCTTGGGACAAGATAGGTGGAATCTTTCACCACCGAATCTTTTTCTAGGGTTTGTTATGTCAAAACCCTCAAAACCCCCAATATTGGGCTCACTAGCTAGAAGCCAGAAATCAAAATAAGATCATACATGAATGCTGAGTAGAGGCCCTTGCCTTCCTTTTATACTTTTTGGCTCACCTTGTCCCT
>ML790105.1:152415-179536 GCA_009831015.1 Picea engelmannii | reverse complement strand
CTGGTTTTCTGACATGGGATAAAATGTGCCATCTTGGAAAATCTATCCACTACCACAAAGATCGAATCAAATCCTCTTTGTGTCCTTGGCAATCCCAATATGAAATCCATGCTAATTTCATCCCACGGCTTCTCAGGTATGGGAAATGGTTGATAAAAACCCACATTTTTCTTCCTTCCCTTTGAATGTTGGCAAATTCTACATCGGTTTACAAACCTCTTGACCTCTAATCACATCCTTGGCCAAAAGTATGACTCGCTCAACTTCGCGAATGTCTTAACATGACCGAAGTGTCCGGCCAATCCTCCATTGTGTTTCTCCTTTAGCAGATTCTCCCTCATGGAGCAATTCGAAATACATAGTTGATTGCCCTTAAACAACAATCCTTCTTGGATCATGTATTCGTCCCATTTGCTGCTATCTCTGAGAATTGGATTCTCAACTGCTTCATACACTTCCTTAAAGTCTGGGTCATCTGCGTACATGTCTCTGAGATCATCAAAACCTAACGTCTTGACTTTGAACTCCTGCAACAGCAAACACTTCCTGCTCAAAGCATCAACAACTTTGTTAGTAGTACCGGAAATATGTTTTATTACAAAAGTGAAATTCCGCATGTATTCAACCCACTTAACATGCCTCTCATTCAACTTTTCCTGTTGAGTCATAAACTGCAATGCATGGTTATCACTATATAAAACAAATTCCTTCGGAATCAAATAGTGCCTCCATTTCTTCAATGCCTGAATGATGACATAAAATTCCTTATCATACGTGGAATACTTCACCTTCGCTTCATTCAACTTCTCACTGAAATATGCAATTGGTATGTCATCTTGACTTGAGACTGCTCCTATTGCAAGCCCGCTTGCATCACATTTCACCTCAAATGTCATTTGAAAATCCGGCAACACCAAAATTGGTTGTTCCGTAATCTTTCGTTTCAACAAATTGAAACTCTTCTCAGCCTCTTCAGTCCAATGAAAAGATTTATGTCTTTTCTTCACTGTATCCATTATTGTTTCACTAATTCCACTGAAATTCCTGATGAATTTTCGGTAGAAACTATCCAAACCGTGAAAACTTCTCACTTCAAATATGTTTCTTGGTGATGGCCAATTCTTAATTACCTCCACCTTATCTGGATCCATCTTCAACTCATTCGTTGAAATAACAAACCCCAAATAAATGAGATTTGTCTTCATGAATGAGGACTTATTTATGCTTATCAACAACTTCTCTTGCTGTAATCTATTCATCACAATGGCTAAATGCTTCAGATGTTCAGCCTCTGTTTTACTGAAAATCAGTATATCATCCAGATATACGATAACAAATTTTCCGATGAACTCCTTCAGGACTTCGTTCATCAACCTCATGAAGGTACGTGGCGCATTTGTTAAGCCAAACGGCATAATAAGACATTCATACAAACCTTTGTTTGTCTTGAATGTTGTTTTCCTTTCATCACCTTCTCTCATGCGAATCTGGTGATATCCACTCTTCAAATCAATCTTTGAAAAAAAAAATTCTCCACTTAAGCAATCCATCAGATCATCCATCCTCGGTAATGGAAATCTGTACCTGATGGTTATCTTGTTAATGGCTCTTGAATCAATGCACATCCTCCAGCCTTCGTCTTTCTTCGGACTGAGTACCGTTGGAACAACACACGGACTCAAGCTTTCACTGACCAAACCTTTGTCCAACAAATCATGGACTTGTCTGTTAACTTCTTCATTCTCCTGTGGCGTCAATATGTACACGGCTTTGTTTGGCAAACTGGCTCCTGGTATGAGATCGATATGATGACTCACACTTCTCATTGGTGGCAACGAACGAGGTAATTCGTCCACTAAAATATCAGCGAACTCTTCCAGTAGTTCCTGAACTTCTTCTGGAAAATCGTCCACTCTTGTGCTAGTCAGAACAATCTTCGGTTTTCTGACCACAATGAACTATGGGTCCTCCTTCTTCTTAACCTCTGTAAGGATTTCCTTCCCACTCATGAGAAGTACAGTGTTTCTTACTTCTGACTTCACCTCCTTATCCTTTATTGGAAGCAACATATGAGTTCTCCCGTTCTTTTCTAGGGTGTATGTGTTCATCCTCCCATCATGAGTCACATTTCTATCATATTGCCACGGTCTACCCAGCAATAGATGACAAACATCCATAGGAATAACATCACACAAAATCTTATCATTATATCCTCCTATTTTGAATTCAACTAAGAACTATTTGGTGACATTTACCTAATGTCCCTTTTGTAGCCACGAAACATTATATGGATTTGGATGATCAGTCGTCTCCAGCTCCATCTCTTCTACCATCTCGATTGAAATGAGATTGCCAGTGCTACCACTGTACATAATGACCTTGCATGCCCAACCCTTGGTCTTGCAAGCTGTTCTAAAAAGTTTGGTCCTTTGGACTGAACTTTCCACTTCTTTCTCTAGTGTCAAAATGACTTTTTGCATCACTAGCGATCTTTCTCCTTCAACATCTTCTACCTCAACTTCTTGCCTCTGTGCCTCGGCGATGTGAGTCTCTCGTCCATCTTTCTTTTTCTCTGGACACTCGAATGATTTGTGCCCATTTTTTCCACATGTGAAGCATGTGATTACTCCACCTCTTCCTCTTCCTCTACCTCTGGTATGAGGAAACCTATTATTATCAACATATCCTCCTCTCTACTCAGTATGTTTTCCTCTCTGTTCTGCGTATTTCCCTCGCTGTGAACTTCCACCTCTCTCTATCTAAGTCTGAGTTTTCTTCCAGTCATCCCTGGGCTTCTGGGTTCTTTCCTAGGCAATTTCTTTGCCTCTGGGCTGACTTCTACCTCGGCCCCTCTGGCTTTGCTTTCGTCTCAGCTTCTCTTCCTCCTTCAAATCCATTTGATAAGCATCCTCTACTGTTCGTATGGTTTCCATACTTATCTCATCCTGACTCTCATATCTCAGGCCATTCATATACCTGGCCACTTTTTTGTCATTGCTTTCGCGATGACCTGCCCTGATATTCAACCTGTAAAATTCCTCAATATATTCCTTCACTATCATCATCTTTTGTATCAGGTTCTGCATCCTCCTGAACAGATAAATTTGATAGTCCCTGGGAATGAATTTTGCCTTCATCTTTGCAATCATCCTGTCCCAGCTCTTAATTTTTTGCTTGCCTTGGCAGCGCCTATCCGCTTGTAGTTCATCCCACCACAAGGTTGCATGTCCTTTCAATCTCGTGACGGCATGCCTGACTTTCTTGTCCTCTTCAATATCTTCATAATCAAAATAGGTGTCCAGAGCTCTAATCCAATCTAGAAGCTCTTCTACATCAAGATTTCCCTCATAAACTCGAATGTCCATTTTCACCTTTGCACCCATTCTTGCAACAGCTTTAAGTAAGCATTCATTTGCTGCATCTTCTGCTGGGATTTCTTCTCCTCCATGTCCAAGATCATCTTCATTTTCAGACTCACTGATATCTCCTTCATCAACTTTTCTCCTTTGTGATGTCTCCATGTCCTCCATTCTGGCACGAAGATTACGCACTTCTCTCTCCATGTATGGATTCTGCACTTGCCTACCCCTACCTCTGGGAATCTCACTTTCCTCCTCTGGATCGGGTGATTGTCTATCTCTTCTTCTCGATGGCATGGTGAATTTCCTTCTTCTCTTCTATAGAAAGAAAATAATTTTTCTTGCTCTGATACCACTTGACGTGTATCAGAGTGCTCTCTTATCCCCTACTTCTCTTGCCTAAAATATACAAGCAAGATTCAAGCTCTGATACCACTTGATGCAAGCGTGCCACCCAGACACGTCCTCTCATAGGATCCTTCCTCTTTCCTCAGCCCGAAGAACTGAACGGTTCTTCTATTTCCCTATCGGGAAATTTTCCACCCACAACAACTAAACACTGGGTCTCCCTTTCTTCTATCGGGAAATCAATGTTGTCATTTTACTTTGTTATCAGGGTTCCTCCTATCATAAATTTGGCACTTGAAATGTCCAAACAACTTGTTTTAACGATCCCCAATCCCCAATATGCTCCTCTGTTGTCTTATCCCTCAGGCTTTGAGTTTTGTCCACGTGACCCCCTCTTATACGACCACAGTCATATTCCCGTCAGGTTTTCGGACTTTCCAATGTCGAAATACACCCCTCTTCAGGATTCGCGATCCCCCGAATCCCGACACAGTCTTTGTGCGCTAGCTCTCCTAGCTAGGCTCCTGGCCCATATGACCGTTGTTCCTGTGACTGTAGTCTTATCCCTCGTTGGGGCTACGGGATTTCAAATGATGGAAAACACTTGTCCACGAGATTCCTGATTTCTTGAATCCCGACTCTTCGGCTTGCTGACAACTGGTCCCACGGTGGCACCTTCCTCCCTGTCGGGTTTTCGGACTTTGTGATTCCAAAATGCGTAAACACCTTGTCACCGGGATCCCCGATATCCCAATGACCCAAACGCCAATAGAAGACTCCCTTGTTGGGACTTTTCCCAATGGCTCTGATTGCTGCCACCTGTCCACGTCACCGACTCCACTTTGACCCCTCACTATTTCCTTAGCCTGTCGGAATATCGCATTTTGCGATTCCAAATTGTAAGAGGATCCTGTCCTTAGGACCTCCAATACGCCGATCCTCAACTCTCTTCAGATTTCTGACACATGTCCCAAGTGATGGACGGTTCAGGTCAACCCTCGAGTTTCGTCACTTTACAAAACCATGAACACTCACTTACCTGAACTCCGATGACCACGTTCCCGATCTGGATGACCACATGACATGTATCCTTCGTGAGGTCCTATGGCTGTGATCCTTTCGTTGTTCCGGGATTCAACCGGTCTCGGATTCTTGTCTCCTAAAGTTATGAAATGTCGATGGACTCTCGGTCCCTGCCACCTGTCCCAATAGATGGACGGCTCTGCGCTCATCGGAATTTTGAGAATTTTGATGTCCCAACTCTCACGACCTGAGGAACTCCGATTTCCCAACTCCTGACGCCTCTTGGGGTTCTTAATCTACTCATTATGGTTAAACCCTATGCAACTCCTGTCAGATCATACGGTTGACGGGTAACTGATCAACGATCCAACGACTCACGACCCCTAGAGCTTGAACTCCGAGCATTGTCGTAACCTCCTTGCTTCTTTGGCAGATCCAACGGTTGATGGGATTTCAAAAATCCACTCCTCAAGATCCTAACCATCAATCTCTTCCTCTTGGATGTCTTCTACGGGTGAACCCAGTATTCCTCTGTGAAAATTGGTCCTCCTGCGCATAACTTTGCAGCACCTGTTCAAACACTCCACACACAGACTCCCTGTGCTTCTTCTTGACGAGCTTGAAAGCCTTATCCCTCCTGAGCTTTCTCACACTCTCAACCTCAAAGAGGGTCCTTGCACGCACTCCTTGCGGAAGTTCTCTAACACTTCTAAGTGTTGAGTTCTTTCGACTCTGTGCACACCTGCAACAGCAGTCCTTCAATACTTCACTCAGATTCACAACTGAGACTCTCCTTAGCCTGCACACTCCTTGAACGACTCGTATAACCCAATTTCACTTCTGGGTGAACAAGAACAAGAGTTAAACTATCCGAGCCTTCTGTCAACGCACTCCTTTCGGAAGGCTTCAACTAAACTCCTTGTAGGAATCCTTGCTCAGAAAGAGAAACAATTTAAACTCGTTTCTTCTACTTCCTTTCAGACTTCAATATCACACATTAAATCACATACACAACATAACAACAAATGTATAATAGGAAGTAAATACTCATGAGCATATAAATCAACACACATACACAGAGAATAAACACAATGCCATGAATTTGGAATTAAACTCTTCTATTAATCCAAATGACTATACATGGGTGTTTCTGCACAGCTCTCTGCTTCTTTTCTCAATGCTCAGAATGCTTCTAACTATGTTACAATGCACAATGAGGGTGTCTATATCTGTTTTTCCCTCTTTTCTTCTAAACTGTCTAATCTAATATTCAATTCTACCTACTTACATTTACTACTATAAATGCCTCTATCTACTTCAGACGAGAGTGTATGGCTCGAGGTCTGATTACAATATATAAGTGTGCTTCATTAAATTTCCTCATTAATGTCCACGCAACAGTTTCAAGGTGGTCTTCAAAAATTTGTGTTGGACACCTTCTAGCTGTCTTCCACTTCCGCGCTGGCTCGCTTGACATGGGAGATGCTCCTGCATCATGAAGTCAATCGACTAGAGTATTTAAGGAAATTGTAAATACCTTCCAACCGACTCAAGGTATAAATACATAAGATCATGAATTTAAATGCATTGTGGTATTGATCATAATAAAAATATAGTTGTTGTTGATCTCACCATTACCTGTATCTTCATTCTCTTCTCATATGTGTTCTTGTGTATATTTCTATATAAAGATATATTACATTGTGTTAATTTCTACTAGTAACTTCCTTGTGTAATCCCATAGATGACAAAAATATCACTCATTTAAAATCAACTATTTTAGGATTTTATCATGACAACTCCATGGACTATAGAGCTCATATATTTTGACAAGGTGCTCATATTGCCACTAGATTGGTTCCATTGGATAGAGGATTTTCAAGGGTTTCATTTGGAATAATTTATGTTTTCCTTCCAATCGATATGCCATGCACTACAACCTATGAATCTTTTTTCTCTTGAACCCTCATGTGCATGAATAATGGAAATATGATAATATTGTTAGAAAAATCTCTCCAAGAATGGTCTTAGGGAATGTGAGATATTAAAGAGACAATCACTAAATATTAGGAGGCCTATATTATTGGGACCACATACCCTTGCATCGAGGAAGAATATAATTGAGAAAGATATGACTTGTATGATTTAGAGAATGATTGTGATGATTGGTATATGGATAGTTGTCATTTATGACATGAAAATTAATTTCATATTATATAGGATGACTCTACTCCACCTTATGTAGAAAACATCACTAAGGAAAATCAAGAGCCCCTTATGACTACTAGTATTCATCTTGCATATTTTGCAGTGGTATTGTTCCTTCCAGATTCATCCTCAACACTTTAAAACTATGTTGATGATATTTTTGAGGATTCTCTTTATTTGAATCCCCATGACATTGGAGGGTATTTGGAGCATATTGATTGACCATTCATGGATCTCAATAGTCATTAGTTGGGTGTCATGTTCAACACTTTTACATTGGAGTGAAGCTTATGGTGGATCTTGGACTACTTTAGCATGGTGGATAACACTTCTATATGGGACCTTATTTATTTGTATTAATTCATCATTGTGTTCAACACTTATCCATATAACCCGGTTTATGCTTATACCTCCTCACAACAAGCATTGAGGACAATGTTTTTCAAAGGGGTGTGGAATTTTGGGATTCTCCCTAGGGGTGTAATGGGGGGGCGAAGGGCCCATACCGATGTAATAATGGTGTGGGAAATTCAATTTAATATAGACTAGGTCCACTATACAATTAAACAAGGCCCACTATGGTAGTTATGTTTATTGAAAAGCTGTAATGGGCCTCATTAACCAAGGTCCAATAGGTAGTTAGGAGGTTGTTATGATTAGGGTTTTATTAATTATTTATAAATAACGATGGATTCGTCCTTATGAGGGGCGTTGGAGATTATTTTAATTAGAGATGATCTCATTAGGAGGTTTCCCCAGGAAGAGGCAAGTGAATAGGAGTGGATTCCTTTCATAAAATGATCTATTGTAAGGTGTTTCCATGCCTTAAGGATTTTGGTATTAATCAAGTAAAGGATTGTTTTCATATTATTATTTATATCTTGTGCATGCTTCTATTTTTGGACCTGAGGTACATAAAATTTGGTATTGGAGCTCTTTCTTTGGCCAAAAGAGGAATATTTTTTTCTTTTTGCAAATTTTTCAAGAAAAAAAAGGTGGTGGTGCACTTCAGATTACATTCTGAAAATTTAAAAGACGAATTTGTAGAAACTAATTTCATATTTGAGTTGTTGAAAAATAACCAATTTTAGAAAAAAAAAATCATCCAAAATGGAGTTCGAGAAGTGATTTTATTTGGAATTTAAAATCAACATGTTTTCAATGTTTTTGTGGGAATAAAGCAAGCATCAAGGGTTTATTTTCATGTGGAAACTCTATATTACAGGTTCATGGATGTATTCATAAATAAAATGTAATTGTTTCTATTAAACCTCGTTTCCATCAAAATTTTATCAATTTTCAATTCGTTAACATATTGCAAATTCCTACAAAACATATCCAAAACACACAGGTTGAGGGCGATCTGGTTCAAATTTTTAATTATTTGAATCTCACCATGGATAAATATGTGTTGCATTATTATGTTTGTTCCATATATATGAATGATATGCATGTTATTATTGGATATCCTTGGATGGAATCAATTGGTACAATTAGTGTTAATGTGTAATTTTTTTTTTTGAGTATTTGGTATAGTAAAAAGAAAATTGCATTGCAGGATATTTCTCTTCCTAATCCAAAAGGGACCACAAGGGACCCTAAAGAAGTTCTTGTAGGGAAAAAAAATGTATAATTCTATGTTGAATCATAAGAAGATCCTAGAATAACATATGAACAAAATACTCAGGAAGGACATGAGGAAAATCCTTAGGAAGGGCATAAAAAGGAAGAATAGGAAAAGGAGATAAATGACACCAAAGGGACCCCAGGATAAAGAGTCCAAGATAAAAGAATGGATGGATAAGGTTAATGTATATCGTGATCCATACCACCTCAAGAAACAACAATTATCTAGACGTGAGCATCAAAAATATTATTATGGACCAACATGGCACTCGAATATCGACAAGTCAAGAGGCACATGGAGGAAACACAAAAATGCATGGATATATCATAGTGGCATGGTGAGGATAAATTGAAAGGAAGAAATTTCATCCCATTTTCACATTTCACTAGGATGGATGGATGCACATGCTTGGTACCAACTGACTACATTTCTAAGAAAATAATATTGTATGGTTTATTCCCATGTTTTAAAGTGAAAACATGTGAATGGGGATGGAATGTAGTATACTTAGGGCGATAATATTGGGTACCTATAGAGGTATTCAATGTGAATAATAATATATATACGAATATTTATTTATATGTATGGAGACCATTTTTAATAAATAAGGCCTATGTAATAGTGTGAACACAATGAATGTTAGAAGGCTTACTAGAATGTTCCACCTACTGGAATCTTCATTCTCTAAAATATTCCTAGGAGGTAAATGAATGTAAGAGGGCTTACTAGAAGGTTCTAGCTACTAGAATGTTCTTAGGAGGTAGATATTACTATATAAATAAGTATAAAGAAGATAATGAAGCATGGTGAAGAGTATTGTACTTAATATTAAAATATTTCTGGAGGAGTGTTTCCTTCCTTAAGGAATAATACATGGTGTTACCCTTCCCCAAGGGTTTTCTCTCTAATTCTTGTGTTGATTATATTGGTGAATGATTTGGTTTCTTGTTGAAGTCAAGTATTGTTTTTCTAGATTAAAGTTTTATATATGAGGTGTTAGCACCAGATGTCACCTCTGAATTGTGGCAGAGGTAAGCCTGATACCCATCAGAATTTTATGTCAGAAATTATTATAAAATGTTCAAATGGGCGCAATCTCAGAAAATATTGTCTTAACTTAGAAAATTAGATTGGTATGCACAAGCAAGTGAGGTTTTAGTTTAAATTCAGTCAGTAGGTTGTAGTAAGGGTGAGTATGAGGAAGACTTCGGTGAGAAGGATGTAGAGGTCTTACACGGACCTCAGGTCTTCTAGCAGCCCAAAGATGAAAGACTTAAAAAACAAGATCTTCTTGAAATTAAAATCTCAGAGAAACTGATGGAAGTTATAACAACATTACAACCACACATTCATCATAACACAATCATAAGAATTTATGTGAAATAGTCATCATGAATCCTCTCAGTAATAGAGGCAAATAAGCTGGAGTAAGAAAGATGAATTTCGTTAAACAAGAAGTCTCAAAACAAATCATAGCCAAAAAAATAGAAGTTTCATTAAAACATTACAAATTGGGAGGTTTTCTCTACCATCGACCCTTAAAAAAATATCAAAATTGAGTATTTATACTTAGAACAAACTGCCAACACAAGGAGTGTGACGTGACCATAGAAATCAAATCTTTGTGTCTATATCTTCTTCTACCAGGCTGCACTTGCACTCCTCTGTCAGGCGCAAGATCATATCGATATGGCTCTAGGAGGGAAATCCATCCACAGGGGTACCACAGGTTGATCGCTTTAGAACCTCCATGTCTTCCATTTATGGATTGAGCCAAGGTTTCAACCACCTACTCAATTTACATTAACTCTGTTTCCCGGGAGAATGGCTGAGACAAAATGCTCAGGGGACGACCACGTGCCTTCTCTCCAAGGCTCGAAAGCTAGCCTCCTTTCCTTTGGCCCCTCCTCAATGTAAGCCAGGGATATGAACCTGTGCTAATGAAATCCCGACATTTCACATTCTGTGGGTTTTCATATGGCTTACCTTTAGATTTCCCCATATCAGAAATGGTGAAATCGCTTATCTGACTGACGATAAGATTTTCTTCTCAACCAACGGCTGCGATGATTCCTCTCGACTCCAAAATAGTCCTCCATATACAAATGGGGGTTGAATTCTTCTCTTAAAACTTACTTTTGCATGACCATGGTTCATGACCTAGCGCCTATCTCCAAAGGCATTTCAGGATTTTTCCTTTTGGGGATTCCTCCATGCTAGACTTCATAATTCCTTATCCACGAAACCGTGAAATCTCTGATCAGGCTTCACTTGCTCCTCTGGTTTTGATGACCCAGATTGATTTCACGATTTCGTGCTTCACGACATTTGCTTGTGGCTCAAATCAAAACCCCCAAAACCTAGCTCCATGACATTTCTTAATCCACTTCCACCTGTCCCCACTGGATCAGATGGCTCCCACGAATCCCAAGTTTCGGGACTTTGACATATCAATGCATCAACACATTGGCAATCGACACATCGGGACTTTCATGCATTCCTCACTTAAATTCTACCGAAGCTCATTTCCCCGAATACTGGGATCAACTAACACATGTCCCCTTCAAGATCAAAGACTCATGTTGATTTCAAGTGTTGGGAGTTTGGATCCTCAACGAAAAAATTTAACAATATTTCGAACTCCCAAATCTCGTGATAATTTTCCACCGTTGATCTCTCCCAATGATATCCATGACCCATATTTAATGTATGCTTGACCTTTGATTTCGACCCGCTCTGGTGCTAACCTTCGCACAAATTTAACCTTCCGAAAGAACACGAGTCGTCGATCGATAATGCTGACTCGATCTTCATCATTGAAAGGTTAAAACTACCTTCTGCTTGATTTAATTCCATACCATCTCACTCTAAGTGGTGTGATTGTGCTTATGGTTGTGGTTTCTGTGGACAATTACCTGGATGATTAACTGAGGGCTCAGGAAAACAAATGATCAGTGACAGAGGTGGTAAAGAGTGAAGTGATCAACTTAGAGAAAACAAGAAATCTTAGGGTTGAGACTTATCAGGTAGGACAACAGAGAACAAAAGGTCGCTCAAATGATTGAGGGAATATGTAGAGCGAACTACAAGCCGAAAGGGAAAAACCTCATAATGGATCTGCAAAAGGAGGATAGACAAGCAAAAATACAGACTTAGGTGGAAACCACAAACCCCTAAGTCTTTTAAAAGTTTATGTGATAAAATTTGGCTCCACAGGGGATGGTATGCTCCCTGCGAGCTACTAAGAACTAGTAGTTCCAGTGCCTTAGATGTTGGGCTATGTATTCTAGCTCAAAACATTCACAAAAGAAAACAGGGAAATATGTACACTGCTTTACCTAAAAATGAAAACAAACACATGGGCTCCAGAAAAGATCTTATTTATGTACAATCCTAGGCTAACTGATTTTTACAAAATGCTAGGTGAAAGAAAACTTCCAGCATAGCCACCCAGATTGCTCGGTAAAACAAATCTTCTCTTCACTGCAAATGATCCACAAAAGGTAAGGGAAGTATGAAATAAGAACGAGAACATGATTTGGAACACCAAACATACCCCTAAGTGATGATAATATGAATATCCTTGCAGGATTCAATGATTTTGGAAAAGATAGCTCCATATACAACCCCAAGGCGTCACACAATTTATAATCAGGAAAGTTCAACTCGAACGAAATTACCTCCTATGCTTCTTGGTTGTTGACCTATCATTTGATGTTCTTAGAGTGCACAGGTGGGTAGAGGACAGATGCGGGTCGGCTGATTTAGCTCCTCCATTAGCTCCTCTGCACCTTTATCTCCTCCATTAGCTCCTCATGGGGGGCTGAAGGACCCAACCTGATGTAATAATGGTGTGGGAAATTCAAGTTAATATAGACTAGGTCCACTATACAATTAAACAAGGCCCATTATGGTAGTTATGTTTATTGAAAAACTGTAATGGGCCTTATTAACGAAGGTCCAATAGGTAGTTAGGAGGTTGTTATGATTAGGGTTTTATTAATTATTTATAAATAATGATGGAGTTGTCCTTATGAGGGGTGTGGGAGATTATTTTAATTAGAGATGATCTCATTAGGAGGTTTCCCCAAGAAGAGGCAAGTGAATAGTAGTGGATTCCTTTCATAAAATGATCTATTGTAAGGTGTTTCCCTACCTTAAGTATTTTGGTATTAATCAAGTAAAGGATTGTTCTCATATTATTATTTATATCTTGTGGGTGCTTATATTTTTGGACCCGAGGTACATAAAATTTGGTATTGGAGCTCTTTCTTCAGCCAAAAGAGGAATATGTTTTTCTTTTTGCAAATTTTTCAAGAAAAAAAAGGTGGTGGTGAACTTTAGATTACATTTTGAAAATTTAAAAGAAGAATTTGTAGAAACTAATTTCATATTTGTGTTCCTCGTTGAAAAATGTCCAATTTCAGAAAAAAATCATCCAAAATGGAGTTCGAGAAGTGATTTTATTTGGAATTTAAAATCAACATGTTTTCAATGTTTTTATGGGAATAAATCAAGCATCAAGGGTTTAGTTTCATGTGGAAACTCTATATTACAGGTTCATGGATGTATTCATAAAGAAAATGTAACTGTTTCTATTAAACTTCATTGCCATCAAAATTTAATCAATTTTCA
Source organism: Picea engelmannii (assembly GCA_009831015.1). NCBI lineage: Eukaryota > Viridiplantae > Streptophyta > Pinopsida > Pinales > Pinaceae > Picea > Picea engelmannii. Next base: position 166,336 of record ML790105.1, on the reverse strand, counting down.
GTTAGTTAACATATTGCAAATTCCTACAAAACATATCCAAAACACACAGGTTGAGGGCGATATTGTTCAAATTTTTAATTATTTGAATCTCACCATGGATAAATATGTGTTACATTATTTTTTTTTTCCATAGATATGAATTATATGCATGTTATTATTGGATATCCTTGGATGGAATCAATTGGTACAATTAGTGTTAATGTGTGATTTTTTTTTTTTTGAGGATTTGGCATAATAAAAAGAAAATTACATTGCAGGATATTTCTCTTCCTAATCGAAAAGGGACCACAAGGGACCCTAAAGAAGTTATTGTAGGGAAAACAATTGTATAATTCTATGTTGAATCATAAGAAGATCCTACAATAACATATGAACAAAATACTTAGGAAGGACATGAGGAAAATCTGTAGGAATGGCATGAAAAGGAAGAACATGACAATGAGATAAATGACACCAAAGGGGCCCTAGGATAAAGAGTCCAAGATGAAAGAATGGATGGATAAGGTTAATGTATATCTCCACCCACACCACCTCAAGAAACAAAAATTATCTAAACGTGAGCATCAAAAATATTATTATGGACCAACATGGCACTCGAATATCGAGAAGTCAAGAGGCACATGGAGGAAAAACAAAAATGCATGGATATATCATAGTGGCATGGTGAGGATAAATTGAAAGGAAGAAATTGCATCCCATTTTTACATTTCACTAGGATGGATGGATGCATGTGCTTGGTACCAACTGACTACATTTATTAGAAAATCATATTGTATGGTTTATTCCCATGTTTTAAAGTGAAAACATGTGAATGGGGATGGAATGTAGTATACTTAGGGCGATAATATTGCGTACCTAGAGAGGTATTCAATGGGAATAATAATATATATACGAATATTTATTTATATGTATGGAGGCCATTTTTAATAAATAAGGCCTATGTAGTAGTGTGAACACAATGAATGTTATAAGGCTTACTAGAAGGTTCCACCTAGTGGAAGCTTCGTTCTCTAGAATATTCCTAGGAGGTAAATGAATGTAAGAGGGCTTACTAGAAGGTTCTAGCTACTAGAATGTTCCTAGGAGGTAGATATTACTATATAAATAAGTATAAACAACATAATGAAGCATGGTGAAGATTATTGTAGTTAATATTAAAATATTTATTGAGGAGTGTTTCCTTCCTTAAGGAATAATGCATGGTGTTACCCTACCCCAAGGGTTTTCTCTCTAATTCTTCTATTGATTATATTGGTTAATTATTTGGTTTCTTGTTGAAGTTAATTATTTTTTTCTAGATTAAATTTTTAGATATGAGGTGTTAGCACCAGAAGTCACTTCTGAATTGTGGTAGAGGTAAGCCCAATACCCATCAGAATTTTATGTCACAAATTGTTATAAAATGGTCAAATGGGCGCAGTCTCAAGAAAATATCGTCTTAACTCATAAAACTGGACTGGTATGCACAAGAAAGTGAGGTCTTAGTTTAACTTCAGTCAGTAGGTTGTAGTAAGGGTGAGTAGGAGGAAGACTTCTGTGAGAAGGATGTAGAGGTCTGCCACGGACATCAGGTCTTTCAGCAACCCAAAGATGGAAGACTTAAAAAATAAGATATTCTTGAAATTAAAATATCAGAGAAACTGAAGGAAATTATAACAACATTACAATAAAACATTCATCATAACGCAGTCACAACAATTCATGTGAAACAATCATCATGAATCCTCTGAGTAACAGAGGCTAATAAGATTTAGTAATAAAGATGACTTTCGTTAAACAAGAAGTCTCAAAACAAATACATAGCCAGAAAACCAAAAGCTTCATTAAAACTTTACAAATTGGGAGCTTTGCTCTACCATCGACCGTTAACAAAATATCAAAGTTGAGTATTTATACTCAGAACAGCCTGTCAACACTAGGAGTGTGACCTGGCCATAGAAATCAAAGATTTGCATCTGTATCTTCTTTTGTCAAGCTGCAGTTACACTCCTCTCTCAGACACAAGATCATATCAATATGGTTCTGGCAGTGAAATCCGTCCACAGGGGTAACATGGGTTGACCACTCCAGAACCTCCATGCCTTCCATTTATGGATTGAGCCGAGGTTTCAACCACCTGCTCAATTTACATTAACTGCTTTGCCCTGGAGAATGGCCAAGACAAAATGCTCAGGGGACGACCACGTGCCTGCTCTCCAAGGCTCGGAAGCTAGCCTCCTTTCCTCTGGCCCCTCGTCAATGTAACCCAATTCCATGACCCTATTCTAATGACATCTTGACATTTCACATTTCAGGGGTTTTCATATGGCTCACCTTCAGATTTCCCAATATCAGAATTGGTGAAATCGCTTATCTGACTGATGATTAGATCTGCTTCTCAACCAAGGGTTGTGATGCTTCCTCTAGACCCCAAAATGGTCATCTATATGTGACTGGGGGCAAGATGATTCTCCTAAACCTTAATTTCACATGACCACGAGTCGTGACCTAGAGCCTATATCCAAAGGCATTTTTGTATTTTTCCTTTTGGGGATTCCTACATGCTAGAATTCATAATTCCCGATCCACAAAACCGTGAAATATCTGATTAGGCGCCACATGCTCCTCTGGTTTGGACAACCCATATTTATTTCATGATTTTGCGCTTCATGACATTTGCTTGTGGCTCAAATCAAAACCCCTGAAACCCAGCTCCATGACATTTCTTAATCCACTGCCACCTGTCCCTGCTGGATCAGATGGCTCCCACGAATCCTGAGTTTCGAGACTTCGACATATCAACACATCGACACATCGACAATCGACACATCGAGAATTTTTCGCATTCCTCACTTAAATTCTCTCGAAGGTCATTTACCCAAATACTTGGATCAACTGACAACTATCCCCTTCAAGATCAATGAATCATGTTGATTTCAGGTCTCAAGAGTTCGGATCCTCAACGAAAAACTTTAACAACATTTCGAACTACCGTCTCCTGTGATAATTTTCCATCGTTGATCTCTCCCAATGAGATCCATGGCCCATATTTAATATTTTCTCGAACTTTGATTTCAGGCCCGCTCTAGCGCTAACCTTCGTGCAACTTTGACCTTTTGAAATAACACGAGCCCTCGATCAATAATCCCGATTGAATCTCCGTCGTTGAAAGGTTAAAACTGCCTTCTTCTTGATTTAAGTCCATACCAGCTCGCTCTAAGTGCGACGCTTGTGCTTATGGTTGTGGTTTTTGTGGACAATTACCTAGATGATTGATTGAGGACTCAGGAAACAAATTATCAGTGACATAGGTAAAGAGAGAAGTGATCAACTTAGAGAAAAAAGAAAGATTAGGGCGGAGACTTCTTAGGTAGGACAACATAGAAGTAAAGGTCGCTCAAATGATCAAGGGCAGATGTAGAGCGAACTACAAGCCGAAAGGGAAAAAATTAAGAATGGATCTGTGAAAGGAGGATAGATAGGAAAAAATATAGACTTAGGTGGAAACCGCAAACCCCTAAGGATTTGACCAATTTATGTGATAACATGAGGTACCTAACATGGAGGAGTTTCAAGGAATCCTAAAATATTTTTTTTAATCATGAAAAACTTGCAATGTGGCATGACCTAATGATTAATTCCATTTCTCAAGTCATGAAGATTCTTATGTTATTGATCAATTTGCATTCAAGGAATTCTTGGTTTGGCATGACATGGGACAACACTTGGATTCATCCATGGGGGTGTGATCCCAAGAAGCCTATAGTTTAAAAAATCTCATTATGCTTGGAAGAGAGAATTTATTGATAAATAAATCTATTTATGGATGGAATTTTAAAACTCATGGATGAGGGTAGGGTTCACATATATTTTGAGAATTTCTTTTACCCTCTAATCTTCATTGATCCAAGTAGGTGGTGTCCAAATCCAAGATGTTAAAGGAAGAGGAAATAGAACAAGGTTAGTTAAAATTTTGAGTTCAAAGCATGCAGAGACATTCAAGCAACCATCACAGTCCCATACCTTTATGATAATAGTAATGCAACCCATTCTAGAATCCACTACACTTTTTAGGAATAAATTCACGAACTGTTTGAATATGATGCCTAATATTTTGAAGGGTGAAATGGGGAAAAAGTATAATTTTTTTATCCTTTATCTAGTTTCCACCATATATTCTCTCTTGGCATAGCCATAATGTGCTAGACTCTATTCCAATTGCAACATAATGTAACATCCCTCTCTGGCGCACTAAGCGAACTTATTCTTTGAGGACACTTGCTCGCAAGTGATCCAGATTATTATGCTATTAAAAATTTTGATTTTGATTATGAGGCGTTATGGGTTGATGTCATGTTGTTTTACTGCATTGACATAGACAGGTGCTATTGACTCAGTTTAATGAGTGTGCAGGGTTTTGGGCCTTGAGGATGCAGAGGCATCAATAGACCCCTTGGACTCTGAATCGAGTCAGGGAGTGTACCATTGGGGTTTGATTGTTTTGCTATGATATTAGCCCATCTGATTAGATGATATGATATGGATATATTCTGACATGATTTTTTGATGATGTAGGCTGATGATAGCTTGCCGACCAGACTCACATATGGAGTAAAGGGGTCATGTACGACTACCATATATGTTGAGGGATAGGTGTGGACAACAACCCTGCCACAACCTACTAGCACTTATGTCATGGCTCGAACTGTAGGTTAAGGATTACCTAGTTCAAGAGGACCCACAATGCCATGAGGGAAGATTGCGACAGTCACTCACGATGATTCTAAGGGGCATGCAATAAGGCAGGGGCCTTATTCCTTAGAGGCCCTTAGTATCCCAGAATTTCACCTAGTGGAGTGTTGACTCCATGGGTTATTGATGTCTACCAAGTCAGTCAAGAGGCGAGTGGCACCCTTGGAGCACGTAGTGCATCCTGAAGGGCACATCACGCAAGGGAACAGATGAGGTGAGTGGCCCCCTTGGAGCACCTAGTGCATCCTGAAGGGAACGTCACATTGTTGTTGATAGAGGAATGAACCTAGATGGCCTTAGGACGAATAACGTGTTAAGAAATTTTTAAAACAATTTCCCTGATTAAATATCGCCCTGTACGAAAATTTAAGGTTTAAGTCTAAACTATGCTAGTGGTAAAATTTTATCTCTCTATAAAAAATAAAAATAAAAAAATAACAACAATAATAATAAAAATAAAAACCACATAAATGATAATTACGACCTTAGTTAAATCTTGTAACACTAAGGGAATAAGAAATTTAATTTATTAATAAAAAAAAAAATTATGTTGGATTAAAATTTAAAAGAAAAAGGGGAATTAATGGTTTTATTATTTTGATAATTTTAAAATATTAATTAAATGAGAAAAGTGAAAAAGGGTTAATTCCCACACCTGCCTTTTTGAGTTCTAATTAAAAGGGGAAAGAGGGAAAATCTAAAAATTTAGGAAACTAGGAAAAGAGGTAAATATAAAAAGGGAAAAGGGGGAAACATAAGGGAAAAAGAGGAAAGTCAAACTTAGAAAAAGTATCTACCATTTAAGAGCTTTCTAATTTAAACTGAACTAGCAAATTAATAATAGGGAAAGCCATTAAAACCTGTAAGAGAATTTGGGGACACCTAGGAGTGATTCTAGGAGTAACTCTAGGTGGGTGAGGGAAATAAAGATAATTAATTAATTAAAGAAATTAGTTAAGGAGGAATGTAGGGGATGGGGGACACTTGTACAGAGAGGAATATTTAGGAAATTAATTATAAAAACTTAACTAAAAGAGAATTTTTGGAAATTAAAGAACCACAAAACTCTATATAATGAGGGGAGGTGAAGGAGGTTGGATCATCTTCTGTTTGTGTAGCGTTACACTGCAAAAATATCTACTTGAATGATTTACTTGTGTGGGCTAGGATACCCAGTTCAGAGAGGAAGGGTAGCTTGGACTTGCAAGGCGAGCTGGGAGCTAGACGAAATCTCTGGTTAGTGTGCGTGGCCCCTTTGCGGCTCGGGGGGCTAAGGGGGAAGAAGAGTACCCCTAGCATTGGCTGGGAGGTACCGATGAAGTCTTGACGGTCAGCAAGAGGGAGTTGCATGGAGTGCGCGGACTTCACTCAGAGAGGGAGAACATGCAATGGTACGCTTTCTTCGTTTGATTGGTAGATTTTTGTAGGTTTTATGATTGGATCTGCATGTTAATTATGGAAGTAGATTAGATGTTTAGTTTGATGGATGGATTTTTCTTAGCCTAGCTCGACGATTGTTGACTCTCATGGCCTTCGTTTACCTGCATGTCTTGACCACCTAGTTGCATGTGATTGTGACCTTCATGGTTGTTAGCCTTCGTCCCTAGCTCACCAGTCCTCGCTTGAGAAGTCGGTCAGGAGCTTGATCTATGGTCGTCGCCTTAGTGTTAAAAGACCTATGGATCTCAACACCCTTCTTTTATGTGCGAGGATGGCAAGCAAAGGAAGTTCTTGTCAGCCGTATACCCCTTCTGATTGTTCTTGGTTGGTTGATTGTGTTGTACCCTCTTGTGATTGATTTTTTCATGATGTGATCTTCTACTGCTTTTCCTTTTCACCCTGGAGTCTTCGCCCACACTCTTCTTGGCCGAATGGTTATAGTTTAAGGGTTATGGTATCCAGAATCCCATCCAGGTATTTTAATTGTTGAGAATTCGATTTCGTTTTTGTCGAATGACCTATGACGAGTTGATTTTTCATTTAGTTTTACTGGCGTTAGATAGAATCCTTGAATTAATCCTTTCGTGTGATCCTTTTGTTAGTCCTGTAAATTTATTTATTGAATCCATCAATTCGCATCATCCCTTTGAATCAAGAAGTTCGTTGTTTTTTTTGTTGAGTTATCCCTTGAATAGTTTCTCTCTTGGAGCTACCCCTGCCAAGGTGGTTTACTCGATTCAGTAAATGGCTTAAGCCATTCTATAAAAGAGACCTGTTCAACTGTTGCATTCTCGAATTTTCTGGACAGTCTGTGTTTGTCTTAAGGGCATGTTTTTTTGCTCTTTTTGAACCACCATTTATACCAACGGTTTTATTAAGGAACCTTAGTGCTTGGTTGGGAAGTATCTGCGATCTTATTTCTGCTATTTTTTTGACTGGTCATTGGTTGGGGTCAGGCTGCGTTGCAAGTTGGGTGACCGCGCAATTTTAATGACCGGTCAAAGGCATTCTCTTCACTGACTTGGCATTGTGTTTTAATTTTAATTTGACTGTGGTTCGTTACCTTGGCGGCATTGGGGAATGCGTTCAGTAAATATTTTTTTTACTATGCATTTATTTTAACTGAGTAATTTATTTCGGGAAATTTATCTCCAACGATTTTTGTTTTTGACTTGAGATCTCCATGCCTATACCTACATTTTTCTTCTTTGTTGGACTGAGATGGAGACCGTACGTTTACTGAACTGTTCTGGACAGTTTTTAAACATTGGGCCTTTACATTACCTCTTTTATTAAATCAGATTTTACCTTTTACTCTAAAATATTGGAGTTTTATTCAAGGGCATAATTGTGTTCAGGACAACGCTCCATTGACTGGTGTTTTCCCTCATGGCATTGATTATTTGTTAGAATTTATTTTACCTCCAGTTGCCTTGAGCAACGTTTAATTGATCTACAAAGAATATCAATTGATTATCCATGGATATCATGTTGTACCAACTACCATTGCAATCTATGTATATATTGTTAACATTATCCTACAACCCACCCAAATTTTTTGAAAGGTTCTACACCCTTGGGCTACGATTGTCACATAGATTGGTAGGGAATTGCCACACCAAAACTACCACAGCGAAATTTTATCTTGCAGGGCGTGACAGTGGGTTGGCTCATGCGTTGTAAGTGTTATTTTTACATTTACTGGATAGCATTGTTGTTGTCGGAAGTTTTTCCCTTAATAGATCCACTTTGCCTGCATAGAGAGTGTACCCTGTTCTCGATAGCCCGCGTTGACCGCCAGGTTATTAGACCGCCTGCAACGATGCCTACGAATTCACAAGTTTGGTGTAGACATGGTATTGATATGCTTTATGACAACTCATCTCTATTGTCATGTATTGTAAATGGTGAATTATTGTTGCAGACTAATTTGTGTTGTACTTTTGCAATGTCATAAGTTTGTTGCCCAAATTACTCACGGATCTTGTAACTGGTGCTTGACTTTAGCTTAGACAACCAGCTAATGATTCAACGATTATTCTTGAGTTTTCCCCCTGCCTTGAGTCCTTACCTTTACTTTTACCTGACAGTGAATATTATTATTTTCTTTACGATAAATGCCTTGTTATTTGCTTTACGATAAATGCCCGGTTATTTATTATTAAATACCATGTTATTAAATGCCTTGTTAATTTGCATTGTGATAAAGGCTTTTGTTATTTGCTTCATTATTTATTTTAATAGTAGCATTCTAGTTTAAAATGGTTGCTATTGTTATCAAGATTAATGGCTAGTTGGAAGGAGTTTTGGATTAAAGATGGGTTTGCATATTTTACTTTGCTAGACTGGTTGCCTCTAATGTCTATTTGATTGTAAATTAATGGCTAAATTATAATTTAGACAATCTAGTTAGATTATAATTAATGATTAATTATGTTTTTAATTATTAGCCAAGTCGAAGTCCAGACTTGCCTATTGATGTTTATCTAACGTTGATTTAGAGGGTACCTTGATGACAAATTGTGATTTAAAGTTGCGCAATGGATTGGTTTTAAGACTAATGTAGATTGCACCTTATTGTCATGCATTTTAGACATGCTAAGTTGGGCTCGCAATAGATGATTAAAATAGACTGTGATTATTGACTAGCTTGAATCGACTATTGATCGGGGTTTTGGCGAAGTCATTTTTAGCTTGCACTTCCCATTGAGGGTGTTGTGGTTCCTTTTAAATAATGTTTGTACTTGGTTTGTAAACATTTAATGTTCTTGGTTTCTCACTGTAAGGGTTCTAGTTACTTGTGTAATTAATTTTGGGTTGTTAGGATGATTTTTCTTAGCTTAGTAGGCTTGGTTTGCTTGTGTCAGGCAGGATGTAGACACCTCCTTTCTCCTCGGAATAGTCGCCATCCTTGAGACCTTAAATGGTCAAAATCGATGGGAACCTAGGCTTGAGCTTTGCTTATGTGTCCTGGAGGTCCTAACCATTGCAGGGTAGGACGGGCGGGTAGTCATTCTTATTCTTCGTCGGTTGAATGTCATACATTGCTTACAGGTGCTTGATGTGATTTTATGTTATGTTTTTATGTTTGTTGAGGCGTGAGTTGCATGCGTTGTGTTCGTCGTTGTGTTGCGATGTTGATTATAATGTCATTGTTACCTTCCTTTACACACACAAAAAAAAATAAAAAAATTCACTTGTTATGTGAGGCTTGTTGTTGTAACGAAATGGGAGGTTTGTTACATGTGGTATCAAAGCTAGGTTCAACCCGTGACTTGGGATCGCTACGGATTTCGTTGATATGATTTGAATATACTATTGTTAATCAAGTTGACTTATGTGCATGCAGGTAATCATGGTTAGAGGTGCCGCGGAGACAGACGACAGGGTGCTAGAGGAGGAGGCGTCACGCCTCCAGTAGCATCCATGCCTAAGGTGTCTAACCCCCAGGGAGACGAGCAGGTTCTCGGACAGGAGCAGATAGCAGTTGGTGATGTAGTCAGAATGATAATATCTTTTCAATGCATGTATGAGGTACTGATCATCCGTTTGGACAGAGATGAGGTCAGGGTGCCGGAACCCGCTAAGGTTCCACTGCGCACTCCGGTTGGTACTGGTAGCGTTCACCATGAACTCGATAAGGTCAAATTTCCCAAGTTCTTTGGTGCTACGGTCGGCGCAGCTGCTGAGGCATGGTTGGAGAAAATGGATATTTGCTTCGCACTTCGCGATTATACCTCCAACATGAAGGTTTGCATGACAGTCTTTCAACTGAAGGGGAGCACTCTTCTATGGTGGAAGACGCTCCTACCGCAGCTGAACATGGTTGTCGAAGACGTGTCATGGGAACTGTTTGAGGAACGATTCCGAGAGAGGTACCTTTCAGAGGAATTCATTGAGCGTCAGCTCAATGAGTTCAACGCCTTACAACAGGGAGGTTGTACGATGCCCGAATAGGAGGCTCGTTTTATGGAGCTACTCTGGTATGCTTCGCACCTTAACACTGAGAAACTTAAGGTCAACATGTTCATTTTCAGCCTTAACAAAATCCTATGTGAAAAGGTTAGGATTTTGATGCCTCAAATCTTGCATGATGTCGTCCAAAAGGCCCTCATAGCAGAGGAGGAGCTTATCAGCGGGGGTCAGACCAAGACTCCAGTGAGACCCGCAGGGTAGGTTTCATCTGAAGCATAGCAGCATCGAACACCAGCCAGACATACACTGGGATATCGTGGCTTCCAGAGGGGATCTACTTTCACTACACCTCAGCGACTGACGCCTCAACAGCGGACACCTTATCAGTGACGACATCATCCGCAGCAACGTCAACCACAGCAGCAGTAGTTTAGGCCTGTTCAACAGAATAGACCAAGATTCTAGGCCGATGGGATGTCATCTTCTACTTCGGGTACTAGGACTACTGGGTCAAAGAAGGGGTGTTGGACGTGTGGGGAGCCACACTACCAGCGTGACTGCCCTGTGGAGAGGACTAGAGCATCCGGATCAGGCGAACCCACTACCATTGGAGATATGGGAAAGGCCCATCGGATTCATGCAATGGTGAATAACCGCCAGGCAAATCATTAGTCAACTGTGCTTGAGATGACAGGTACCATCGTTGACCATACCCTTAGTATTTTGAAAGATCCTGGTGCTACCGAGAGTTTCATTTCTGGTGCAGTGCTAAAAAGGATTAAGGTAAAGGGAGTTTACCATAGACCTAAAACTGGGGATTGAACCGATAGCAAGAACACCTTATCGGATGTCGACCCTGGAGTTACAAGAGTTGAAAATGCAACTGAAGGATTTTTTGGACCTGGGACTGATACGTTCTAGTGTGTCACCGTGGGGTGGACCTGTTATTTTCATATGAAAGAAGAATGGATCGTGGAGGCTCTGCATTGACTATCGTCAACTGAACAAGGCCATGATGAAGAATTAGTATTTGTTGCTGAGAATTGATGATTTGTTCAATCAAATGAAGGGTGCGAAGGTATTCTCCAAGATCGATTTACGATCAGGGTATCACCAGTTACGGATCAAGGAGGATGACTGATCCAGGGGATCAAATTTTGCTCAAAAATTCAAAGTTCTCGTAATCACTTCAAATAGAATGGGAGCATAGGCCTCATCATCACGAACCCAATGCAACTCATTTGGGTTCAAACAGACGTTGGATGAGAGAGGTATCGCATTCTGTTCAAAACGTCAAACAAGCAAAAAAAAAGGATGTTGACTGTAAAGTCCGTACAGTCTGTAAAGTCCATACGGATGATGACATGGCATCTCCGTATGACACATGGTAGAGATGAATTGGTAGGACCGTATGACACATGGAATTCATTGGCTAGCATATGTAGACGAATGATATTGTGACATGTGGCAGTTTTTGGTTGGTTGTACAGTGCCACGTTGCACCTTGTTATTGGTTGGTTGTATAAAATTTATTTGGAGTCCACCGGATTCGACCCCGTGACCTCCACCCACATGCAAAGCCTTTGGAAATTCCGCATTGCCAATGCGCCACCATAGTTGTTCTTACTATGTAATAGTTTTAAGTTTATTTGAATTTGCATTTGTTGATAGTTGGGGCACGTCTGGGCTGGGGCATAGCCCCAACCCCCGGTCATATATACCATACCATAGGACCCTTGGTCATACCATTGGCGTGTGTGAATATTTGTATTGTGGTTCAAATGGTTATACAACCAACGCCCGCCACTTGTCCATTATTTGTTCTCCTTTGAAACGGAGTCCGTTTTTCACTTGCACATGGTCACATGACCCTTATGACCATAGCCTTGGCGGTTAGGGGCTAGGTGCCCCCATAACCGTCCTATAGTTCGCATTGGTTGTGCGGTTGTGCCCGGTGTTGGGTTTTTCCACATAAATGTGTGTGGGGGCTAGGTTGAGGCAACAAGGATGCATTTTGGCAATCCTAAGAAAAGAAGTTTGAAGGGGAACTTCCAGGAAGCCTATCTTCTTCAATTTTTGGCCAAACAAGGTGCCGAAAAAGCCCAGCTAGGGGTTTTTGGACATTCTGAAGCCATTGGAGCCATATATTTGGCATTTTGAGCATTGTAAAGAACATATTTGATCACTTTGAGAAAATAATACAAAATATCCATTGGAAGCTGGACAAGGAGATGTAGCCCAAGAGAGGGGTGAACTCCTTTATCATTTGTTGTGTTATGTTTTCTGTTCATTGTTTATTATTTTTGTTTATATGAATCTTGAATGAGTAATTCCTATAATGTTGTGTTGCAAAATCGATCCATTTTCATTTTAACACATAAATTAAATCTTGCAAATAATTTCAAGAATACAAGTCTTCTTCATTTTTAGATCAAGTTGGTATCAAAGCATATATTTTTGAAGACTTAATTATTTGCAAGTGTTTTGTTTTCTGATGCTCACAAGGTTGAAACTCATAAGAAAAGAAGGTCAACTTGTAGATCCAAGTTCTCATCCTTCAAGGAGGAGGCTTATATCCTCACCTCATGTTTCAAGGACACATTTACCAAGTATGGCTCATGAAGAGATTCATGAACATATTCCTGCAGAAGATGAAGATCTCAGAAAGGATTTCATGGAAATGAGAGGAATTATGAAACTCTTGATGGAAGAAAGGAATACAAGGTTGCAAGGTGAAGGCTCCAACCCTTCAAAACACAAGGGAGACAATGGTGATAAAACTCCAAATGGAAATGGAGGGAATGGTGCTTCTCCACCACCCTCACCTTCATCTTCTTCTTGTTCTTCTACCAGTTCAAGACCTCTTCCAAATTCTCAAAAAGGACATGGTAAAACTCCTTCACAAATTCCTTTGTTAAAGCTTGATATTAAATTTGAATAGCCAATGTACAATGGAGAAGTAAATGCTGAGAAATTAGATAATTGGATTCGTCAGATTGAGGTGTATTGTAGGATACAAAAAAATCAAGATGATGAAACTAAGATTCAGCTTGCTTCTTTAAGATTGGATAGTGCAACACTCATTTGGTGGGAAGCCAAGACTTAAGAGGACATGAAGAAACATAGTAAAATTTTAACCTCTTGGAATGATTTTATTGTTGCAATTAAAAGACAGTTTTACCCATTGGCATATATGCAAAAAGCTACTATGGATTGGCAAAATTTTATACAAGCTAAAGGACAAAATGTGCAAAGCTTTACTCAAGAATTTTGGAGAAGAACTTTGGTTTTGGGAGTATATTTGTCTTCTCAAGAAACTTTACACAATTACATTGGAGCTTTACATAGTTATTTGAGACATACAATACTCATGTTTAATCCTTCAAATCTAGATGAATTTTGTGTTCAGGCCACTCATTTGGAAGCAAGAGGAAGGAACGAAACTCATGATGGTAACAAGAAGCCTTTCAGTCATGGAGACAAAGGAAAGAGGAAGTTCAAGGGAAATGGAAAAAATAATGCTACTGTTAAGAAAGAGGGAGAAAAATTCACATGAAAACATTGTTCAAAAGATGGCCATGATGAAGACCATTGTTGGAAACTTCATCCTGAAAGAAGACCCAAAAAGTTTGGCAACAAAGGGAAGTCAAATACTGTTACAACCATACAACATGATTTAGGTTCTGATTTGAGTGATGAAACAAAGATCACAGCCATGGGTTATCAAGGTAATGGTTCTATTGCAAGTACTAGTTCTTCAAGTAACAATAATCTCAATGTAACTCGACAAGAAAAAGAGAGAATCAAACTTTTTCACATAAGGGTTGTTTCAAAG
>ML790105.1:106571-149552 GCA_009831015.1 Picea engelmannii | reverse complement strand
CCTAAACTTTGGGATGAGCATTTACACTACATTCAACATGCTTACAATCGAGCTAAGCACTCTTCAACTCAAACGTCGCCATTTGAAGCATGTTTTGGCTATTTGCCCAAATCTCCTTTAGATTTTATCTTTGGGAAGGATATAGCTATTGATGGTCAATGTGACATTGATAGGGCAGAAAAGTTCATTGAACAAATTCAGTCGATACATCAAATGGTACAAGAGCAGTTGGAAAAGAGTCAAGCCAAGTACAAGACAAAACATGACAAGAATCGTGTTGATCACAGTTTCCAAGTTGGAGATGAAGTTTGGATTTACATTAGTAAGGAGAGGCTTAAAGGAGAAGGTAAAAAATTGAAACCAATTCAATATGGTCCTTTCAAGATTATTGACAAGATTGGTAACAATGCCTTCCATTTAGATTTGCCTCCTTATATGGAAATGTCTTCAGTTGTTAATGTTGAGAATTTGAAATTGTATGATCCTCCTTTGATTGATGATCAAGGAGAGCATGTTCAGATTCCTTCTATAAATGATTTTTCCCCAGAATATCTTACAGAACTACATGAAGACACAATCCTTGACAGGAGAATGAGAACTTCAAAACGAGAAAATGTGGAGTATCTTCGAATTGGTATTAAAGGTACAAATCCAAGCAAAGCCAAGTGGATTGAGGTTGGAAAGGTGAGGGAGATATACCCTCATCCTTAGATAGACTAAAAATAGTCTTTTGGAGGTCCAAAAGCTTTCCAATGGGGAGGTGTGATCTAGGGGATCAAATTTTGCTCAAAAATTCAAAGTGCTCGGAATCACTTCAAATCGAACGGGAGTGTAGGCCACATCGTCATGAACCCAACGCAACTCATTTGGATTCAAACAGACGTCGGATGAGAGAGATATCACGTTCTATTCAAAACGTTAAATAGACAAAAAAAAGGGATGTTGACTGTACAGCCCGTACAGTCCGTACGGATGCTGATGTGGCATGTTAGTATGACACATGGCAGAGATGAATTGGAAAGACCGTACGACACATGGAATTCATTGGCTGGCAGATGTGGATGAATGATATTGCAACACATGGCAGTTTTTATTTGGTTGTACGGTGCCACGTGGCACCCTGTTATTGGTTGGTTGTATAAAATTTATTTCAAGTCCACCGAATTCGACCTTGTGACCTCCACCCACATGCAAAGCCTTTGCAAAGTCCACGCTACCAATGTGCCACCATAGTAGCTCTTACTATGTAATAGTTTTAAATTTATTTGAATTTTCATTTGTGGATAGTTGGGGCGTGTCCAGGCTGGGGCTTAGCCCCAGACCCCGGTCATATATACCATACCATATGACCCTTGATCATACAATTGGCATGAAAACGCATTTGTATTGTGGTTCAAACGGTTATACAACCAATGCCCGCCACTTGTCCATTATCTATTCGCCTTTGAAACGGAGCCTGTTTTGCACTTGCACGTGGTCACATGGCCCTTATGACCATAGCCTTGGTGGTTAGGGGCTAGGTGCACCCATAACCGTCCTACAGTTTTCACCGGTTGTGCGGTTTCACCCGGTGTTGGGTTTTTCCACATAAATGTGCGTGGAGGCTAGGTTGAGGCAACAAGGATGCATTTTGGCGATCCAGAGACAACAAGTTTGAAGGGGAAGTTCCAAGAAGCCTATATTCTTCAATTTATGGCCAAACGAGGTGTTGAAAAAGCCCAGCTAGGGGTTTCTGGACGTTCTGAAGCCATTGGAGCAATATATTTGGTATTTTGAGCATTGTAAAGCACATATTTGAGCACTTTGAGCAAATAATACAAAATATCCATTGGAAGCTGGACCAGGAGATGTAGCCCAAGAGAGGGGTGAACTCCTTTATCATTTGTTGTGTTATGTGTTTTCTGTTCACTATTTATTGTTGTTGTTTATATGCATCTTGAATGAGTAATTCCTATAAAAAGTTGTGTTGCAAAATTGATCCATTTTTATTTTAACACATAAATTAAATATTGCAAATAATTTCAAGAATACAAGTCTTCTTCATTTTTAGATCAATGACATCCATAAGACCACCTTTAAGACGAGGTTTAGACATTACAAGTTTATTGTTTTACCGTTTGGACTGAGAAACGACCGAGGGGTATTTATGAGTTTGATGAATGAGGTGTTCTGCGAGTAATTGGATAAGTTCGTCCAAGTATTCATTGAGGATATTTTGATCTACTCTCGGACAACGAAGGAGCATGAAGATCACTTTCACTTGGTACTACAGTGTTTGCGAGAGCACAAATTGTATGGGAAGTTGTCCAAATGCTCATTTTATCAAACAAAGATTCACTACTTAGGGAATTCCATCTTCGGTGAAGGTATCGCTGTGGATCCAGCGAAGGTCAAGGCCATTATGGAATGGCCTGCACTGACGAATGTCCCAGAAGTGCGTAGCTTCATGGGTTTGGCAGGATACTATCGACGGTTCATCAAGGGGTTTTCGAAGATATCAAATCCGATCACAGAATTGCAGAAGAAAAACAAGAAGTTTGTTTGGATCGAGAAATGTGCGGAAGAATTTCGGACGCTCAAGGAGTTGTTAACAACAACACCGATACTAAAGGTCCCTGACATGGACACAGACTTCTTGGTATGCACTGACGCATCCAAGGAAGGCTTAGGCGGAGTCTTGATGCAAGATGAAATAGTGATCACTTACATCTCGAGGAAACTGAGAAGGCATGAGGAGAGCTACGTGACGCACGATTTGGAGTTGTTAGGCATCGTATATGCCTTGAAGGTTTGGAGACACTACCTTGTTGGAAAAACATTTGAACTAAAGACTGACCATTGTGGACTACAACACATATTTACGCAAAGCGACCTAAACGCGCGACAATGACGTTGGTCGGAATTGCTTAGCAAGTACAACTTCGAGATTACTTACATTAAAGGAACAGTGAACCAAGTTGTTGACGCATTAAGTAGGAGACCGTGCATCTTTTCGGTGCTGCCTCTTCAGATGAATCTACGGGAAAATATTCTAACCTTACAACGTGATGATGACTGGTACAAAGAGGTCGAGGGTTTTATCGGACAAAACACAATGATGGTACCACGATTTGAGGGATTTTCATTTGATAGTGATGGTTTATTGAGGTTTAAAAATCAGATCTACGTACCGCCGAACAACGAGTTGAGGATGTTGATCCTGAGCGAGGCTCATAGAGAACTTTACATGACTCACCCGGGAGTCACGAAGATGAGGGAAGACCTTAAACCCTTATTCTTCTGGAAGGGAATGAAGGCCAACATAGTCAACTATGTGGACAGATGTCTAGAATGTCAACAGGTAAAGGTTGAACATAGACACTTAGCAGGATTACTACAACCACACGCTATTCTGAAATCAAAATGGGAGGTTATTTCGATTGATTTTATTGTTCGATTTCCACTAACGGAAAGGAGACATGACTCGATTTTATTAGTAGTAGACACTCTGACGAAGAGTGCTCACTTTATTTCTATGCGTACGATGTATCAGGCACCTGACATAGCTAGAGTTTTCATCAGTGAGATTGTGAGGCTGGATGGCGTGCTTAAGAGGATTATATCTGATCGAGGATCGGTGTTTACTGGATGATTTTGGACGATTTTTCAAGAATCCTTGAGAACCAAACTTAACTTTAGTACTGCGTATCACCCGGAGACTGACGGGTAGACCGAACGAATGAACCAAACCTTGGAGGACATGTTTCACATGTACGTGATGGACCAACAAAAGTGTTGGGAAGAATTCTTGCCACTAGTTGAGTTCACTTGCAACAATAGTTACCAGAGCACCATTAAGATGACGCCTTTTGAGTTTCTTTACGGGCGACCGTATCAGACACCTTTGAGTTGGGATAGGCTTGAGGATAGGATCCTAGTGGGCCCAGAAGCGATCCAAGAAATGGAAGAACAAATGAAAACAATAAGACAAAGGATTAAAGAAGCATAGGATTGACAGAAGAGTTATGTCGGTGCACGCCATGTCGACTGTAGTTATGAGGTTGGCGATCGAGTCTTCTTGTGTGTTAAATCACATAAGAGTTTGATCAAGTTTGGTAAGGGAGCTAAACTCTCTCCTAGGTTCATGGGACCTTTCGAGATTGTGGAGAGAAAGGGGCCCGTGGCCTATCGAGTAGCATTGTTGGATTCTTTGAGGCATATGCACGATGTTTTACATGTATCTGTTTTGAGACATTATATCAGTGATCCTACACATGTTATTGACATGAGTTCCTTCCAGGTATCAGACGAGGGGGCGCTCATGGATGAACTGGTCTGCATCTTGGATCATCTCTTTCAACATCTACGATGTCAAATGGTAGATCAGGTCAAGGTCCAGTGGGACAACTATAGTCTTCACTCGACGACTTAGGAGGACACATATGATATGCGCCAACAATTTCCATTTTTGTTTGATAGATAGACATATGATACTGTGATACACTTTATTTTGGCATATATATACTATGAAACTTCAGGATGAAGTTTAGACTAAGAGGGTGTGTATGTAACATCCCGCTCTGGTGCATTGAGCGAACTTATTCTTTGAGGACACTTGCTCGCAAGTGATCCAGATTATTATTCTATCAAAACTTTTGATTTTTATTATGAGGCATTATGGGTTGATGTCATGTTGTTTTACTGCATTGACATAGATAGGTGCTATTGACTCAGTTTATTGAGTGTGCAGGGTTTTGGACCTTGAGGATGCAGAGGCATAAATGGACCCCTTGGACTCCGGATCAAGTCAGAGAGTGTACCATTGGGGTTTGATTGTTTTTTCTATAATATTAGTGCATCTGATTAGATGATATGATATGGATATATTCTGACATGATTTGTTGATGATGTAGGCTAAGGATATCTTGCCTACCAAACTCACATATGGAGTAAAGGGGTCACGCATGACTACCAGAGATACTAAGGGAGAGGTGTGGATAGCAGCCCTACCACAACCTACTAGCACTCTCATCCTGGCTCGAACTGTAGGTTAACGATTAACTAGTTCGAGAGGACCCACGATGCCGTGAGGGCAAATTGCGAAAGTTGCTCACGATGATTCTAAGGGGTGTGCAATAAGGCGGGGGCCTTATTCCTTAGAGGCCCTTAGTCTCCCACAAGTTCACCTGGCGGAGTGTTGACTCCATGGGTTACTGATGTCTACCATGTTAGTCAAGAGGCGAGTGGCACCCTTGGAGCATGTAGTGCATCCTGAAGGGAACATCGCGCAAGGGAATAGATGAGGCAAGTGGCCCCCTTGGAGAACCTAGTGCGTCCTAAAGGGAACGTCGCATTGTTGTTGATAGAGGAATGAACCTAGATGGCCTTAGGATGAATAACGTGTTAAGAAATTTTTAAAACAATTTCCCTAATTAAATGTCGCCCTGTACGAAAATTTAAGGTTTAAGTCTAAACTATGCTAGTGGTAAAATTTTATCTCTCTATAAAAAAAATAAATAAAATAAATAACAACAATAATAATAAAAATAAAAACCACATAAATAATAATTATGACCTTAGTTAAATGTTGTAACACGAAAGGAATAAGAAATTGAATTTATTCATAAAAAAAAAAAAAAACTTTTCGAATAAAATGTAAAAGAAAAAGGGGAATTAATGGTTTTATTATTTTGATAATTTTAAAATATTAATTAAATGAGAAAAGGGAAAAAGGGTTAATTCCCACACCTTCCTTTTTGAGTTCTAATTAAAAGGGGAAAGAGGGAAAATCTAAAAATTTAGGAAACTAGGAAAAGAGGTAAATATAAAAAGGGAAAAAGGGGAAACATAAGGGAAAAGGTGGAAAGTCAAACTTAGAAAATGTATCTACCATTTAAGAGATTTCTAATTTAAACTGAACTAGGAAATTAATAATAGGGAAAGCCATTAAAACCTGTAAGAAAATTTGGGGACACCTAGGAGTGATTCTAGGAGTAACTCTAGGTGGGTGAGGGAAATAAAGATAATTAATTAGTTAAAGAAATTAGTTAAGGAGGAATGTAGGGGATGGGGGACACTTGTACGGAGAGGAATTTTTAGGAAATTAATTATAAAAACTTAACTAAAAGAGAATTTTGGGAAAGTAAAGAACCACAAAACTCTATATAATGAGGGGAGGTGATGGAGGTTGGATCAGCTTATGTTTACGTAGCGTTATGCTGCAGAAATATCTACTTTACTGTTTTACTTGTGGGAGTTGGGATACCCATCTCAGAGAGGAGTGGTAGCTTGGCCTTGCGAGGTGAGCTGGGAGCTAGACGAAATCTCTGGTTAGTGTGTGTGGCCCCTTTGCTGCTAGGGGGGCTAAGGGGGAAGAAGAGTGCCCCTAGCATTGGCTGGGAGGTACTGGTGAAGTCTCGACGGTCGGTGAGACGGAGTTGCATGGAGTGCGTGGACATCACTCAGAGCGGGCGAAGAGGCAACGATACACTTTCTTTGTTTGAATGGTATATTGGTGTAGGTTTTATGATTGGATCTGCATGTTAATTATGTAAGTACATTGGATGTTTAGATTGATGGCTCAATTTTTATTATCCTAGATTGACGATTGTTGACTCTCATGGTCTTCGTTTACTCACATGTCTTGACCACCTAGTTGTGTGTGATTGTGACCTTCATGGCTGTTAGCCTTTGTCCCTAGTTCACCAGTCCTCGCCTGATCAGTTGGCCAGGAGCCTGATCTATGGTCGTCGCCTTAGCATGAAAATACCTATGGATCTCAACGCCTTGCTTTTCTATGCAAGGATGGTAAGCGAAGGAAGTCGTTGTCAGCCGTCTACCCCTTCTGATTTTTCTTGCTCGGTTGATTGTATTGCGCCCTCTTGCAATTGATTTGTTCATGCTGCGATCTTCTACTTCTTTTCCTTTTCACCCTGGAGTCTTCACCCACACTCTTCTTGTCCGAATGGTTATAGTTGAAGGGTTATGGTAGCCGAAATCCCATCTAGGTATTTTAATTGTTGAGAGATCGATTTTTATTTTGTCGAATAACTTGTGATGAGTCGAATTTTCATTTAGTTTTACTGCCAATAGAATCCCTTAATTAAGCCTTTCGTGTGATCCTTTTGTTAGACCTGTCAATTTATTTCTTGAATCCATCAATTCATGTCATCCCTTTGAATCAAGTAGTTCATTGTTTTTTTTTGTTGAGTTATCCCTTGAATAGTCGCTCTCTTGGAGCTACCCCTGCCAAGGTGGTTTACTCGATTCGATAAATCGCTCAAGCCCTTCGATAAAAGAGACATTTTCAACCATTGCATTCTCGAATTTTCTGGACAGTCTGCATTTGTCTTAAGGGCATTTTTTTTTGCTCTTTTTGAACCACCATTTATACCAGTGGTTTTATTAAGGAACCTTAGTGCTTGGTTGGGAATTATCTGCGATCTTATTTATTCTATATCCTTGACTGGTCATTGGTTGGGGTCAGGTTGCGTTGTAAGTTCGGTGACCGCGAAATTTTAATGATCGGTCAAAGGCGTTATCTTCACTGACTTGGCACTGCGTTTTCATTTTAATTTGACTGTGGCTCCTTACATTGGCGGTGTTGGGGAATGCGTTATGTAAATCTTTTTGTTACTGTGCGTTTATTTTAACTAAGCAATTTATTTCAGGAAATTTATATCCAACGATTTTTTTTTTACTCGAGATCTCCATGGCTATACCTGTGTTTTTCTTCTTTGTCGGACTGAGATGGAGACCCTGCATTTACTGAACTATTTTGGACAATGTTTAAACATTGGTCCTTTACATTACCTCTTTTATTAATCGGATTTTACCTTTTACTCTAAAATCTTGGCATTTTATTCAAGGGCATAATTGTGTTCAGGACAATGCTCCATTGATTGGTGTTTACCCTCACAGCGTTTACTATTTGTTAGGATTTATTTTACCTCCAGTTTCCCTCAGCAACGTTTAATTGATCTGTAGAGAATCTCAATTTATTATCCATGGAAATCATGTTGTACCGACTGCCATTGCAATCTATGTATAGATTGTTAACATTATACTACAACCCACCCGAATTTTCTGAAAGGTTCTACACCCTTGGGCTACGATTGTCACATATATTGGCAGTGAATTGCCACACCAAAACTACGACAACGAAATTTTATCTTGCAGGGTGTGACAACAGGCTCGCTCATGCGTTGTAAGTGTTATTTTTACATTTATTGGATAGCGTTGTTGTTGTTAGAAGTTTTACCCTTAATAGCTCCACTTTGCCTGCATAGAGAGCATACCCTGTTCTTGAAAGCCCGTGTTGACCGCCGGGTTATTAGACCGCCTGTAATGATGCCTGCGACTTCACAAGTTTGGTGTAGACACGGTATTGAGATGCTTTATGACAACTCATCTCTATTGTCAAGTATTATAAATGGTGAATTTTTTATGCAGACTAATCTACGTTGTACTTTTGCAATCTCATAAGTTTGTTGCCCAAATTACTGACGGATCTTGTAACGAGTGCCTGACTTTAGCTTAGACAGCCAGCTAGTTATTCAACGATTCTGCCTGAGTTTTGCCCTGCACTGAGTCCTTAACTTTACTTTTACCTGGCAGTGAATATCATTAAAGGCCTAATTATTTGCTTTTCATTTTTGTGCCTTGTTATTTTCTTTACGATAAATGGCTGGTTATTTATTATTAAATGCCATGTTATTAAATGCCTTGCTAATTTTCTTTGTGATAAAGGCTTTTGTTATTTGCTTCATTATTTATTTTAATGGTAGCATTCTAGTTTTAAATGGTTGCTATTGTTATCAAGATTAATTTCTAGTTAGAAAGAGTTTTGGATTAAAGATGGGTTTGCATATTTTACTTTGCTAGACTGGTTGCCTCTAATGTCTATTTGATTGTAAATTAATGTCTAAATTATAATTTAGACAATCTAGTTAGATTATAATTAATGATTAATTTTTATTTTAATTATTAGCCAAGTCGGAGTCCAGACTTGCCTATTGATGTCTATCTAACATTGATTTAGAGGGTACCTTGATGACAAATTGTGATTTAAAGTTACGCAATGGATTGGTTTTAAGACTAATGTAGATTGTACCTTATTGTCATATTGCATTTTAGACATGCTAAGTTGGGCTTGTAATATATGATTAAAATAGACTGTAATTATTGACTAGCTTGACTCAACTATTGATCGGGGTTTTGGCGAAGTCATTTTTAGCTTGTGCTTCTCGTTGAGGGTGTTGTGGTTCCTTTTAAATAATGTTTGTACTTGGTTTCTAAACATGTAATGTGTTTTGTTTCTCACTGTAAGGGTTCTAGTTACTTGTGCAATTAATTTTGGGTTGTTAGGATGATTGTTCTTAGCTTAGTAGGCTTGGTCTACTTGTGTCGGGTGGGATGTAGACACCTCCTTGCTCCTCAGAACAGTCACCAGCCTTGAGACCTTAAATGGTCAAAATCGATGGGAACCTGGGCTTGAGTGTTTCTTATGTGTCCTAGAGGTCCTAACCATTGCAGGGTAGGACGGGCGGGTAGTCATTCTTATTCTTCGTCGATTGAATGGCGTACATTGCTTCCAGGTGGTTGATGTGCTTTTACATTAGGTTTTTATGTTTGTTGAGTCGTGAGTTGCATGTGTTGTGTTCATCATGGTGTTGTGATGTTGAGTATAATTTCATTGTTACCTTCCTTTACACACACACACAAAACAAGAATTTCCCTTGTTATGTGAGGCTTGTTGTCGTAACGAAACGGTTGGTTTGTTACATGAGAGCCAGGTTAGTTAAAATTTTGAGAATTTATTGATAAATAAATCTATTTATGGATGGGATTTTAAAACTCATGGATGAGGGTAGGGTTCACATATATTTTGAGAATTTCTTTAACCCTCTAATCTTCATTGATCCAAGTAGGTGGTGTCCAAATACAAGATGTTAAAGAAGAGAAAATAGAACAAGGTTAGCTAAAATTTTGAGTTCAAAGCATGAAGATACATTCAAGAAACCATCACAGTCCCATACCTTTATGATAATAGTAATGCAACCCATTCTAGAATCCATTGCATTTTTTGGGAAGAAATTCATGAACTGTTTGAATATGATGCCTAATATTTTGAAGGGTGAAATGGGGAAAAAGTATAATTTTTTATATCCCTTGATCTAGTTTCCTTCATATATTCACTCTTGGCATAGCCATAATGTGCTAGACTCTATTCCAATTGCAACATAACTTGATTCATCACAACAACCTACTACATTTGGTTCATTCTTTTAGGACCTTGTGGATTTTGGAAATAAGAATGGATTATGTATTGTAGAAGATATTATCCACTCCTATCATACTTTTGAGAATAAAAGTACTCAAACATTTATTCTTTATATTGTCGATGATTTTAAGGAATAGAATTTGAATATACATAGAGTCCTTATCCAAAATGAAGTGATGTAACATATTGATTCTTTCATAGGTGAATGGTAGCAAAAGGTGAATAATATTTCTATAGTTCCCATCCTCACAACAACTAAATAGATAGTGGAGGGAGAGTTAGAGAAGGTCACAAATGATTTCAGGGTGGCATTAGGATTGATTCAAAGTGGTGTTAACCACCTCATTTTCCTTATGGTTCCAATGAGTGTTTTGAGTGTCGTAATAAACTAGAATATGTATCCATGGAGGACGTTCATGCTAAGGAGATGCAAGAATATATTCCTCCTCTGCATTCACCACTTAACAATTTGTTTATCATGGATTAGTTGGATCAGTTAGCTCAAGATCATCTCCGTTAATAGTACATGTTGTACAACTTTGAGGGCCACATTGATGTACTTCCATTTTTATTGTAGCTATAAAAAAATGAGTTGTGGAGGTCTATCAACTAGACATGAACTTTTTAGAATCCAAATTTGATACACTATTGCATTCAATGACCTCAATTGTTAGTGGCCAATTACTTAGTAGGATGCCATGTATGTGACATGTTGATTCATGGTAGAAACATACATACATTTTCACATAGGTGTATGTGTCTAGACGCATGGAAAACATCCAAATCCTTATATCCTTGACTTCACTTTGACTAAAGGAATTAATAAAGTAAAGTGATTTTATTAATTAGTTGAGTTATTTAAGGAAATGCTAAAAGTTATTAGCATTGAATCTTATCCATTGATCTCAAGTGAGGTGAGAAATAATCTCAATCACTAATCACTTTGGATATTAGGGTTAGGTTATAACTCAAAATTATAAAATAAAGGTTAGGGTAAAGAAGAAGACACTTGACATATTCTTGACAGTAGATAAGGACTTTTTCTTTCGAGAGAGTTGGATCATGAAGGACTATGATCCAATGAGATCTTGGATAGGTGGAGAAGGAATTCCATATAGATATTAGGTCAAAGAGAAGAGAGAATAGAGGTAGTTGCAAGTGGATTTCAACAGAGTGAAGCCACACAAAAGGTAAATAAAGGTTCTCTGATTGTATCACAATAAAATGATCTAAGTATTGTTTTTTACTCTAAGGTTTTTCTAGGGTACCTACCTAAAAGTATTGGTGTTTATGTGTGCATGATTTTGTTTCCAGTATTACTTCTGCTATCTTTATTTTGAGTTGAATATTTGAGTAGTGTGTTTTTGTTTAGATGCTAAATTCAATTGTAGTAAGGAAATCACTAGATAAAAAGATACCTATGTGTCAGGGTAAGGATTTCAACATGGCATTAGAGCGCATTCTCTAAGGGGAAACCATATATTATATCCATATCATTTATAACAAAGATATCATATCTCTAGGATATCATAGAAATATCCATAACCAGTATGCAAAAATTGAAGGACAAATTTCAAGAAAATAGTCATACCAAGGAAGAACTATAATCTTGTATCTTTAGAGAGTTGCGTGCATGTTGAATAAGGGATAGGCATGAATATGTGTGGGCTTCATTGGACACAACTGCATATATGTGATTAGTAGTAATCACAAGTGCATACATACATTGGTTTCAATAAAGGAAGTCATGTACATACGTGGGGTCTAGTGGTGATAGGAATGTACAATTTTGTACATGTTAGTACAAGGGAAGTTTTAGTAGTAGGTTATTTCTAGGGATGTTTTTCAATCCCGGGGGATGGGAACAAGACCTATGAGATTTAAATATATATTGAATGGATCATTAAACTTCCTATTATAGAAATCAAGAGTGACTTTGGCATTAAAGGAGTATGACCTTTGGGATTTAGTGGAAAAATAAATTGTTCCACTGAAAAATCCTACATATTTTGTAATTCACCAGAAGAAGGAGATCAAAGTCTAGAGGGTACGCTTGGATTCAATGAAGGATCATCTAATTCCTCACATATATAAGAAGAAGACAACCAAAGAGATGGTTGATGCCTTGTTAGGATTATTCCATAGCACTAACATGAACATGAAGATGGTATTAATAAATAAACTTAGATTGGTGTATATGTCTAGATCCAACAATGTTACTATCTATTTCATGAGAATAACTCAGGTACGTGATTAGCTTGCAAACATAGGGGAGAAAAATGAGGACGTGAATCTCATGAATTTTACATTGAATGGTCTTCCCAAGTCATGGGAACCATCTTCCAAGGGAGTATGTGTTGAGGAACATCTTCCAAACTGGTAGAGGCTTTGGGATGATTTCATATAGGAAGAGACTTGAGAGGAGTCTAAGGGAAACAAGTAGGAAAGTATTTATGACAAATTTCCTCTTGTTAGTAAGACAAAGAATGGAGGACAATGATGGAGGATCATTACAACCAGGGATGAAGAAGGGAGTATTAAGTAAAACAAAGTGATTCTCATGTCATAAGAATGGAAATTATGCATCTCAATGTATAGAGAAGAAGAAGGGTAAAGGAAAGACACAGACAATAACATCCACAAAGACATATCTTGATGAGTTTGCAATAAAGTTTGAGAAGGATTTCTCATTGGTTTCTTTCCTTTCTACTAGTACAACTACCAGGAGTGTGTGGTTGTTGAATAATAATGCATCTCATCATATCAAAGAAGCTTGAGATATTTTCGGTAGTCTGACAGAGAGGGAATCCTATGTTCATGTGCAACTTGGTGATGATGTCAAGTATGTAGTGCGAGGAGAGAAAATAGTTACATTCCATCTTGAGTTAGAAGGTTTGTTGAATGTCGAGGATGTGTTTTACATATGAGGACAAAGAATAATTTTCTCTCAGCCTTAGTTACGGAGGAAAGTATTTTCTCCATCATGTTTTATAGAGGGAAAGTACTCATATGTCTAGATACAACTATCATGGACACAACAATGGTTGTTGGGGTTCGAGAGGGCACCTTGTAAAGGTTGCATGGAGATTCTATTTAGGATTTGGTATATGATATTGACAACCTATGTCAATTACGACACGGGAAGTTGGGACACCTACATTACAAAGAATTGTCTATTATGAGGGGTATTGTTAGATGTATTCCAAATTTTAGTATTGAGAAGTAGAGAGTGTGTAGAGGGTCTACACTTGGAAATAATTCCAAGGTTGTTTTTCTAAGAGGGGAGAGTAGGTCCAAGGGGATATTAGATCTTATCTATTCAGATGTGAGTGGGACAATATCAATAGCATTAGTATAGGGATCATCAAACTATGTGATGTTTAATGATGACTTTTCTAGGAAAACATGGAGCTTCTTTATGAAGACCAAGGATGAGGTCTTTAGTCATTTTTAGGAGTTTAGAGCCCAGGTGGAAAACTATATATGAAATAAGATAAAGGTATTTAGGTTGGAGAATGGGGGAGATTACACCTTCATTGACTTCAAGGATTTCTGCAAGGAGGTATATATCAAGAGGGAGATGATATTCTCATATAACCCTCAATAAAATGGGGTTGCAAAGAGAATTAATTGTTCCATCATTGGTTCTGCTAGGGATATGATCCATGACCAGAATTTTCCTATGTTTATTTGGGAAGAGGCCAGTAAAACAATAGTCTATGTAAAAATCAAGAGTCATAAAATAATATTAGGGGAAAACACACCATAGGAGGCATTCTCAGTAGTGAATCCAAAGATAGGACATTTGAGGATATTTGGTTTTCCAGTCTACATCTGTGTGTTTGTTGAGAATAGGATGAATATGGAGACTCTAGGATAACAGGGTATATTTGTGGGGCACATCAACACCTCAAAGGATTATTGGATCTTCATACTAGTGAATACGAAGACAATTGTGATTAGAGATGTTAGGTTCGAGGAGAACTTGGAATATAGGGGATCTCATGAGTCATCAACACTGATAGAGGCAGAGGAGCAACATGCTCCAAAGGATGAGAAATAGTATGTATTTCATACTTCAGGTGCAAAGCAGGAGTTATTCCCTTTCAATCATGTCATGAGAACCAAGTGGCTACTACACACACTGAGGGATGTTGGCGAGGCTCATAGGAGTTTGTTCAAAGAGTTTAGGCCTTCGAGGATGTTTTTGTACTATATGGTACTTATGAGTAGCATAATTGATGTTGAGCCTTCCATTTTTGAGGAAGTAGAAGATAAGAAAGTATGGTAGGATTCCATGGGAGAGGATTACACCTCTATTATGAGGAATGATGTTTGGGACATATTTTTGAGACTAGAAGGGAATTTATTTGTGAGTTTCAGGTGGATCTACAAGATCAAGAATGTTGCAGATGGTAGAATCAAGAAGTTCAAGGTGAGGTTTGTGGTGAGAGGGTTCTCCCAGAAAAAGGGAGTGGACAACAAGGAGACATTTTCTCTAGTATCCAGGTATGCTTCTATTCGAGCTATTATTTATATTTATTCATTTATGAGGTGGCAAATACATCATATGGATGTGAAAATAGATTTTTTTGATGGGATCATTGAGGAGGAAGTGTATATAGAGAAACCTTTGGGATTTTAGGTACATGGGAGGTATTCACATGTGTGTAGGCTTAAGAAATATTTGTACAGACTCAAAAAGGCACCCAAGACATGGTATTAAAGGATTGGCAGATACTTCCAGAGTATGGGCTTTACCAAGTGTGAGAAAGATCCTAAATTGTACTTCATACTCATTGGGTCAGATCCTCTCATATTTGTTATGTACATAGATGATTTTTTTGTCACAGTGTAGAGGATTTTATTACAAGGTGAAAATAAGATTTGGCTACTTAGTTCGATATGAAGAACATTGGATTCATGCATTATTTATTAGGGTTATAAGTATGAAATGTATCAGGAGAGATATTCCTCGGTTAAGGGAAGTAAGTAGTTGAGATATTGAGGAGATTTAGGATGGAGGATTGAAGACCAATGGCTACACCTATGGTTACCAATATGAAGAAAGTTATCACTTTACATTTAGAGTTGGTGGATCCCAGGATATATAGGTAGTTGATAGTGTCCTTGATGTATCTAGTCAATACCAAGCCAAAATTATTTTTTGATGTGAACACCTTGAGTGAGTTCACAGTGGAGCCAAGGAAGTTGCATTGGATCATAGTGAAGAATGTGCTCAGGTACTTGAGAGTTACAATGGAGTATGGATTGAGGTATCTTGGAGGAGATGGAGTGGAGTTGTAGGGATACTTAGACTCTAATCGGGAAGGGAGTGTGGTAGACAGAAAGAGAACCTTAGGGTGCTCCTTCAACTTGGGATCAATAGTGATTGCTTGGTTCAATAGGAAGCATAATTATGTAGAAATCAGTTCAATAGAGATAGATTAAATGGAAACGAATTTGGCTAGCTGTGAAGCCATTTGGCTTTGGAAATTTCTTACAAGTTTACTTGATCATAAATTGGAGCCTACAGTGATATACTACAATAATCAGAGTTGTATAAAACTCTTGGAGAATCTAATATTCCATGATAGGTCCATACCTATAGAGATCATATATCATTTCATTCAGTATAGGATACATAAGGGAGCAATGAAGATTCAATATATTTCAACATATGAGGAGGTTGCAAATATTCTGACCAAACCCTTGGTAAAATGGAAGTTTTCATTATTAAGAGACAAACTTGTAGTAGTGCACAATAAATTCCTCACTAATAGGGAGTTTTGATGCATGGTAGCAATGGAAAATTATTTCTA
This sequence comes from Picea engelmannii, assembly GCA_009831015.1. NCBI lineage: Eukaryota > Viridiplantae > Streptophyta > Pinopsida > Pinales > Pinaceae > Picea > Picea engelmannii. The sequence continues at coordinate 133,469 of ML790105.1, read as the reverse complement.
CATAGGTCTATGTGTCCATATTTGTCGAAACCATCAAAATCCTTATATCCTTGACTTTACTTTAATTAAAGGAATTATTAAAGTAAAGTTATTTTATTAATTAGTTGAGTTATTTAAGGAAACAGTAAAAGTAATTAGCATTTAATATTATCCATTGATGTCAATTGAGGTGAGAAGTAATCTTAACCATCAAAAACATTGGAGATTAGGGGCCTTGATTTTATCATAATAAAATCATATCAGTATGGGTTTTCCCCCAACGGTTTTCGAGGGGTATCTACCCAAAAATTTTGTATTTATGTGTGCATGATTTGGTTTCCAATATTGCTTCCACTATCTTTATTTTTAGATGAATATTCTAGTAGTGTATTTTTTTTGTGTGAGTTGCTAACTTGATTTGTGGTAAGAAAACCATTACATAACAAGATAACTAGGTACCAAAGTAAGGATTTCAACATGACAATGCACTTAGGATGAATTCAAATGAAGTGGAGTAGTGGATCAGTATACTGGAGCATGGAAAGGAAGAACTGCAAATTTCCCATTAGAAATTATATGTGCATCTTGAAGAGGTCACTAATAACCAATACATTTAGAGGAAATATTGGTAGCAATCATTAGATGAATTAGAAGCTATTTGGGTATTCTTACAGAACATATGGCCTTATTTATGGAAAGTGTATATGAGTAGATATGATTCCATTGTAGAATGTGAGCCCTCTAAATTAATTGATTTTTTTAATAAGTCATGGAGATAAGTGCTTTAGTGGGTTTATGGGTTGCATATACAGTTGGATAGTGCTCAAGCCCAGGGGAACCAATAAATAAGAGACAAATAATGATTCAAGTGGGCCCCTTGGTTGAGGAAGTTGAATATACAATGAAACAACTACACCAAGCTAGTAAAGAAAGTCACTTGATCATCACTAATCTCAAGGATTGGATGGTTTTGATATAATAATGGAATAATCCAATTGAATATATATGAGAACGGATTAGAGAGATGAATGAAGAAGCTAAAGTCCTTATTAAACCTATAAAGTAGCAAGAAAATTTTCATGAAATTTAGGTTGTGGATGAGAAATTGGATGCACTCCATGAGGTTGCAGTATTTTACAAGAAAACATTAAGAGAGTTCAAGCTAACAACATAGTTTTCCTACTTATCCCTCCAATTTATTGATCAATTTTTTAATTAAGAATGATAGGCCATTGTGTAAACTCAACCTATAACACAAAATATCAAGAAGGAATAAGAATTCATTACTATAGAAGGCATAGGCATTCATTACTAGAGCCACCATAATTTTTGGTAAGTGTCACACACATTGTAATACCCCTAGGTTGGACATCAATTGTAATGTAAATATAAATGTACATATATAATGGTGAGCTAGGACATTTTGAGCCAGCATTCCTTGTATATATCTATTTTGAGGCCAAAGTGCATCTGTGATTAGACCAAAGAGAATAGATGTTAAAATTACATCATCCCCATCATTGCAAATGTAATCACACATTCAAATGTTAATGAAAAATATCATTACATGCAAAGAAACTAGACATAAGAGTATGGGGGGATAAAACTCCACTAGAAGGGAAAGGGGGCGAAGACCCTAGGAAGAGGGATAAGCCACGGGGGATTAAGCCAATGAAAAATTATTAAAATATTCCTAAAGTCAAAAGGAATGGGATATAGTTTTATCCTAAGTTCTTAGAGGATGGGAACGAATCACCAAGTGGCTTCAAAGGAGATTCATAAGGTGACAAGTGTCAATTTATGAATATACAAATATATTGGTGAAAATTTAATGTAATTTTCCATCTTAAATATCATTCTCACCATCATTTATACCATCACTCATTTTCTACCATCCATACCTTGCTACCATCACGGTATCTACATGAGGAAGATTTGGGGTGATTTTGTGGTAATTGAGCTGAAGAGGCGGGTTGTCACGCCCATGTTTTATGAAGAAGAGGGTTGTATGGCCTTTGTGTTGTTGAAGAAGCAGGTTGTCAGGTCCGTGAGACATTGAAGAAGAGGGTTGTCATGCTGATGGACATTCTCTCCGGGTGAAAGAACTGTTGGAAATTGTATTCCCAAGGTGAAAAACTCCATCAATAGGGATTTGAGATTTCCTTTCAGGCTTGTTGTTGAAGCCTTGGAAGGGAAGTGGAGCATTAGAAGCATTGTTAAGGATAGAAAAAACACACTTCCTAGGGTGGGAAAGGCATGTGGGGAATGAGAAGTTGTATGTTCTCTGCTAGAATTGGCACTAGAGGTTGACCCTTTATGTTATTTGAGAGACCTTATCCAGGGTTAGGATTACCTTTTCCCAAGTGGATATTTAGCCCCGAATTGGGGGTGACTTGTTATTAAGCTTATGATAATGAGAATATAAGTTTGGGAGGAAATTATGAGGTCTACATGTAGTTGGTGGCTTAATTATACCAAATAAGTGTCCACTATGTGCTTTCTTAAATTACTATGTAAATGTTTATGTATTTTTGTTATGGGTATATGTTGTTCTAATTATGTTTCACTATAGATGTTGTTAAAATTTCATAGAAAATGTAATTGTGTATTTAGGTCAAAGGTAATTGATTATTTAATTATACTTAAGTATAATGTTGTAAGAATTTCCTAGAATTATACATTTCCTTACATATGCAAAGTTTATGTAAAATAAATGTTTTTTTGGTTTGTCTTTAATGTGACTTAGCCCAAATTGGGATGGGAATTCCTCTCTCCTGGTATGGAAATTTCACAGGAAGAAATTATTTACATAACCAGTGAAGAGGGAATGTCGTAAAGGTTTTTGAAGCGAGATGAGAGTTTCGACGGTCTGGTAAAAACCTAACAAGGGATCTGGGTGAACTTCCTGCAAGTGAAGTTCTGACTCAGACTAATAAATGAAGGTAATTCTTGAAGAACCCTTGAAAAATTGGCTAAGTCCGAGATCAAAATGTTAAACCTAAGAAAATCGTGTTTTTTCTTTAAAATATTGCAGTCATTGACTCATGCAGTGATTTCATCCTAACAATTAGTCAGTGCACATAGTCATGAAAGTGATATAGGACAAGTTAACTCAGGACTCCGATGAATGGAACTTTGAGTGATAATCCAAACCGTTGATCCATTAGAGAGGGATTATGGGAGATCTGATCCACTGGTCACAGAGGGGACTATCAGAGTATTGTTTGAAGTCAGAGTAGAGACCCTCCTATGGTATAGGTTCCAATAAATGATCGGGACTATGGGATCCATTCAGAAGGGCTTTGGCGGATCTAGATCATGTATTGGTGAGTGGACAAGAAGTAACCTCACCTATAGATCATTGTGGAACCTGCATAGCCAAGGCTAAGAAGAAGAGTGATGCTATGTTGACACATAGTACTAGTGTGTCTAGCAGAGGATACATGGAAGTCTGTAATTTGTAGAATATGACAAGTGTGGGTCCCTATCAGTTTTAACCCTTAGTATAGGTGTCAAAATCCTATCCCTTTGATCTAGAGGTTGAGAGATATCGACCATTCATTGGAGGAGTGTTGGTTGGAGTGAGTGGTGGTTCTAGAGGGAAATGCAATTCTATGGGAGGTTCTTCGGGGAATAATATGGACCCTCGATCGAAGATAGACATGATGAAATGAAAATAGTTTATTTGTCATGGGGCCCAAAGATTCGAGTATGAAGAGGTGGGAAGGAATGGAATTAATCAAAGTCATTGATTATTGAACTCATAGGGTCGTTAGACTTTTAATAGGAGGATGATATCGAATCTGGGTTGTCGGAGGGAGTGAGTAATTTAGGAGTGGAATCACTCCAGTGGAAAGACTCTAATGATGATGAAGGTATTCGAGTAGACCAGATTCGTTGATTTGGAATTCTTATAGGATGAGGATCCGACGAGAAAGGCGGTGGCTACCACATTAGTGCCTCATTGGTGCCACTTAAAATGGCACAAATGACAAGTGGGTTCCACGTGGTGATGAGGTGGATTTGTCTACCAAAGACCCAAAAAATTTGGAGGGCTATAACTTTGAATCCAAAGATCAAATTTGATCATGGTTAGGAAATATCATGACAAACAGAGTTAATCTAAGAGGTTTATTAAGAGAGATGAACTAGTTGGTGAAAGCAGAATTTTTTACACCTCATCAATCTAAGTGAGGACTAGGGGGTTTGGGTGTGTTATAAAGTGGTATCAGAGCTGAGTACAAACAAAAGGTCTATATGGGACAAATATTAGTTACAAAAACTATGTATTAAGGTTAATATGAGTACAGTATTTACATATTTGATAAATTTTTGGTCTAACAAATCTTGTTGCCTACACATTTTGCACAGTTGAGAGAAAAAATATCGAAACATAATCAACAAAGAGGCAAGGGTCATGATAGGCACGGATGATGAAAATAGGACTTATATCCAAGAGGAAGAAGTATGTGGGATATATGTCAGAATGGGTAATGAAAGCAGTGAATCAAATGGACATAAAGAAGGTAAAGAGGAAAGCATGAGCTGTTAGAAAAAAATGATCACAGAGCAATAAAATAAAACAAATGTGGAAATAAAACACATAAGATATAAAATACAATAGAGACACATATATATGTGGTTCACCCAGTGTGGGATACATCCACCAAAGAAATTTCTAGGTCCTTCCTTTATTATTATCCACCAAATGAAGGGATACAACCTACAACACACTCATTGTAAATTCGTCTTCTTTCTCTCACAATCTCCTCACTCAGAATAAATTATTTGCAATGATACATAGCCGCAATACATTTCCCTCATAAAATAGGGTCTCCTTCTAGGGGAAAAAACCGTGACATAACTTCTACCGTCAGATCTACGACCTTATAATGAACGGTCCATATTTACAATGAAATTACAATATACATTTACAAGAAAACATTTCCATCTAGGGCTTCGCCCCTGAACCCTCGCCAAGGGCCCTCCTTTCCCCAAACCCCACAGAGGGGGTAACCCCCCTCCACACTCCCCCACGTGGAGGATTGTACATTCGTGTGGGGTGTAAAGTATTCATGGGGTATAAACACAACTGAAAACAAATACCTCTTAATCAGGAAGATAATCAGGATCCACAACCAACACGAACTTGGTGGAGACCTTTTATGAGTATGTGAAAATATGTATGAAGTTATAAAGATGATAATGAGAAGATTATGAAAGCCAAGGACTAGAAATGTGGCTTCAACATCAATACATTATAGATCTTGGACAAAATAGAGAAGAAAATGGATCAGGAGACAAAAGAAAGAAAGTCAAAAAGTCAAAGGTCTCATGATAGAAGAAGAAAATAGAGGAGTGTTGATAGACATCATCATGAATCAACTAGGGTATCACACAGTAGATCAATTTCATCCCCTCTCATAAATCATAAGAAGAGTTCAGGGGTATATGAGCTACAAGGATAGATAAATAAGATTAATCCTCCTACTTTTAATGGTGAGCAGAAGAAAGATGAAGATGCAGAGAAATGGATTTTGGGAATGAGAAAATACTTTCATTTGTATAATTACTCCTCATAAGAATAAGGAAGGATTGAAATAAAACAACACAAAGGAAAATAATCAATGTGGTGGGACCGATTTCTACAAGTGCAACACATTGATGAAAATAATGTTACTTGGAGGGAGTTCAAGGGATATTTCCAAAGGAAGTATTTAACCAAACAGTACTACGATTAGAAAATGAAAGAGTTATTTGAACTCAAGACTGGGAGCATGATCGTAGATGAGTATGAAAAGAGATTCTTAGAGATACTCAAATATGTTTCTTTTACCGAGGATGAACTGGTTAAGATTCAGTGATACCTACGTCGACCTCCACCAATATCCAGCGATAAAATATAGTATGATGATCCCAAGATGCTAAAAGAAACCATAAACAAAGATAAATTCATTTATGATTAGAATAAAGGAAGACCAAACTTCCAAAAGGATTGGTAAAAATAAAATTAAATAAGGTGGAATAGAGAAAGAAGGGGAACAAACCAAAATTGTTCAGAAAAAATACTCAGGAACAACCATTTTCTAAAGAGCCCAGAATGAAAAACAAAAATGGGACAAAGACGAAGGCAAAACCCAATGAATTGTTGGGATCTTTATGGAGACCACATGTATCGAGATTTTCCTCATAGTTCGGAAAAAGAGAAGGTTGTTCACAATGTACAACATGCTGATACAATTGAAAATATGGGAATAAATGTACGAAGGATCTACGCAACCCTTGGTAACAAGCAAGTTGAGTTTTAATCCCACATGATCAAAGTGGAAGGTACTATCAACAACCAATCCATTGCTATTTTAATTTATTAAAGAAACAGTCATAGTTATATATGTCTTAAGGTGGTGGACAGATTTCAATTGCTAGGAAGCAATATTGGAAAACCTTGGTTGGTACAACTAGCTACATGAGAAAAAAGGAAAATTAATGAGATGGTTAAGACATGTCCAATGGACATGAATGGGATGAGTACAAGGGTAGATTTGAGAATCATACCTTTTGGATCATATGATTTCCTCATTGGTATGGATTGGTTGGATGAGCATCATGATGTCCTAGACAATTATAATAAAGTTTTTACTTGCTTGGATGATGAAGGAACTTGATATCAATATAGGGTATTCCAAGGGTTGTAATTGTCAGACAAGTTTGATCCTTGAAGTTGAAGGAAATATTATGGAAAGGATTTCAAGTATTTGCAACATATATGGAGGAGGATACTAAGGATAAAGTGCCAAATATTGAGTACTATGGAGTCCTAAAATAATTTGAAGACATATTTCGATAAATCCTTGGGTTACATCCCAAGACAAATATTTATTTCTTTATCAATCTAATGCCTGGAGAAACCCTAATATTCAAGAATCCTTATAGTATGCCATACCCAAGTTGAAGGAATTAAAAATGAAGCTTGAGAAAATTCTAAAGAAGTGGTATATACACCCAATCATGTTTCCTTGGGGTCCCCCAATATTGCTTGTGAAAAAGAAGGATGGTACCCTGACACTTTGCATTGACTCCAGGAAGTTAAACAGGTTGATGGTAAATAAAAAGTATTCGTTGTCAAGGATAAATGATTTATTTGATTAGATAAAGGATGCAAAGATATTTTCCAATATTGATCTCAAATATGGATATCATCATGTGAGAATTAAAGAAGAATACATTATCTATACAACCTTTAGAATGAGGTATGGCCACTATGAGTTCAACATTCTTCCATTTGAATTGTCAAAAAGCACGAGTTTTCTTCGTTTCTTTAAGGAATTGTATTTTTAGAGAGTATTTGGAAAAATTTGTCATTTTGTTCTTGGATGATATTCTTATCTACTCCAAGTCTGAAGAAGGGAATGAGAAACACTTGAGGATGGTGCTACAAGCATTGAGGAAGCATAAAATATATGTGAAGTTGAGCAAGTTCTCATTTTATCAAGGGAAGATACATTACTCGAGCCATATCATTTCAGAGGAAGGGATAGTTGTGGACTTGGGAATGATAAAATCCATTGAAGGATGGTTAGTACCAAGGAATGTCTCCAAGGTGAGATATTTGATGGGACTTGCAGGTTATCACAAAATATTCATTAAGGGGTTCTCGGAGATTGCACATCCAATCACATCTTTTAAAAAGAAGGGTGTGATATTTGAATGGACTATTCATTATGAAATAAGTTTTCAACACTTGAAATATGTATTGACAAGTGCACCAATTTTGTGAATTGTTGATCCTAATGAAAAATTCGTTGTATGCAAATATTCTTGTAAATTAGGGCTTGGTGGAGTCCTTAGTCATAATGGGCATGTGGTATTCTATGAATCAAGGAAACTAAAGTATCATGAGAGATTCTATGGAACACATGGATTAAAATTGGGAGCCATGGTGCATGCCCTGAAGATGTGGAAGCACTACCTCATGGGAAAGAGATTTGAGCTGAGAACAGACCACAATGTTCCAAAATATCTGTTTGGACAACCATGTTTAAATGACAGAAAAAGAAGATGGTTAGAATTCCTCAATGGAGATTATTTTTATATAAATCATATCAAAGGTAAAGAGAATAAGGTGGTTGATGCACTCAACAAAAGAGTGCACGAGACACATGCTACAACCATTAGCCTATACAAATCAGATTTGAAGTACAAAATTTTAGAGGATGCAAAATTAGATCAACAGTACTTGGAAATAAAATAAAAATTACAACAAGATAAAATGTAGTAGAAAATTGATGACTATGAGCTGAGAGAGGATGAAATACTTATGTACAGGGGTAGAATTTATGTGCCAAATGTTCAGGAATTGAAAAATATGGTATTAACATAAATGCACAATGTTCCTTATGTTGGGAAGCCAGGTTACCATAAGACAATTGAAATTGTCAAAAAGTAATATTATTCTCCAAGTATGAAGACGTAAGTGGCTGATTTTATTGCCAGGTGTTTAAAATCTCAAAAAGTCAAGGATGATTACAAACACCCAGCTGGTTTTTTACAATATTTGCCCATTCCTAAGTGGAAATGGGAAGTTGTAACAATGGATTTTATCACTAATCTTCCCATAACCACCAAACAACACTATTCGATCATGGTAGTTGTGGACACACTGACTAAAGATTCCCACTTTATTTTAGTAAATATCACTCACAAGGAAGCCAACATTGTCGATATTTATATGAAGTAAATTTCCACACTTCATGGTGTGCCTAAGACAATTGTGTCTAATAGGGATCCCAAGTCCACATCAAATTTTTGGAAGGGGATATTCAAAGGATTTGGGACAAATCTAAACTTCAACAAAACTTATCACCTTGAATCAGATGGGAAAGCATAAAGAGTCAACTAGGTGATTGAGGACATGCTCAAAATGTATGTAATGGACAAACCATCAAAATAGGAAAACTATCTAATGGTTGACCTCGCTTATAACAATGACTACCGAGAATCCTTAAATATGATCCCATTTGAGGCATCGTATGGGATAAATTGTAACACACTAGTAAATTGGGACGACCCAACATGCAGAGCACTAGTTGGGCAAAAATCGCTCAGGGAAATGGAGGAACATATAGTGAAAATAAAGTAGATAGTAAAGGATTCCAAAGACATGAAGAAAAGCTATGTTGATACAGGCATAACTCAAAAATATTTTATAGTGTGTGATCATGTGTTCTTGAAAGTGAAGGAAAGACAAAGTTCCCTAAAGTTGGGAAATTGCTCAAAGCTTGTAGCAATGTATTGTGGGCCTTTCAAAATCCTGGAAAGGATTTGTCTTGTTGCATATATGCTTGCACTACCTGCATCCATGTGTGTGCATAATGTATTCCATGTATCTTCTCTTAAAATCTATGCGCCTGATTTTTACCATGTCATTGATTTAAATGTGATTCAGGTGGACCTAGAAGGCGAATTTCAAGTGAACCGAGTTTGCATATTGGACCAGAAGGCCAACCATCTCCAGAATTGATCCATCAGGATAGTAAAGGTCTAATGGACCTGGTATGGTCATGAGGATGCAAATTGGGAACACAAGGATGCTATGCAGGTGGAGTATCCACATTGTTTTAGAACCTTTTGAATTTTTTTATCGTGTATGTGTATATACTGCATTAAGGATAGTGCATAAATAAGGGGGAGGGAAATGTTATTCCCTAGGAAAAACCCCAATTGTAATGTAAATAAAAATGTACATATAAGATGGTGAGGCACTAAATTTTGGGCCAGCATACCTCATATATATGTATTTTGAGACCAAAGTGCCTATGTGATTAGGCCATAGAACATATGTGTTAAAACGATAGTGTTCACATCATTGTAAATGTAATCACACAGTCAAATGTTAATGAAAAACATCACTGTGTGCACATCAACTAGACAGAAGAGTAAGGGGGGATAAAACTCCACTAGATGAGAAATGGGGGTAAGATTCTAGGAGGAGGGCTAAGCCATGGAGGATTAAGACAAGGAAATATTATTAAAATATTCCTAATGTCAAAAGGCATGGGATATGGTTTTATCCTAAATAATTAGAGGATGGGAATGAATCACCAAGTGGGTTCAAATGGGATTCATAAGGTGATAAGTGTCTATTTTCCGTACCTTGGTTCCATCACCATACATGCATTCATGAAGCCTTGGGGTGGTTTTCTAGATTTTGTCGTTACTTAGCCCAACTCGAGCTAGAAATGGCCCTGTCCTGGTATGGACAGTTTATAGGAAGAAATTATTTACGTAAGAAATGAAGATGGACCGTCATAGAGGATTTCAAAGTGAGATAAGAGTTTTTAGGATCTGATAAAAACCTAAGAAGGGATCTGGGCAAATTTCCTAGTAGTGAAGTTTCGATTCAAACTGATAAATGAATGAAATTATCAAAGAACCCTTAAAAATTTGGCTAAGTCCTGGATCAGACTGCTAAACCTAAGAAAAACCATGTTTTCTCTTCAGAAGATCATAGTGGTTGACTCATATAGTGATTTGATATTGAAAGTTGGTCAGAGCATGTAGTCATTGGAGTGATTTGGAATAATGTTGATGGGTACTTTGATGAATGAAACTTTAAGTGATAATATAGACCATGGATACATCGGAGAGTGGATTGAGGGAGATATGAACCATTGGTCATGAAGGGGATTGTTGGAGTTATATGGTTGGAGTATTCTGGGATGTCGGAGTAGATACCCTTCGAAGGGATAGGATCCAAGAAATGAACGAGACCATGGGATCCATCGGAACTGACTTCAAAAGATTGGTACCATAGTGACATTATACTAACGTGGAGTGTCAGCATGTTTAGATGAGGACACATGGAAGCCTGTAATTTGTAGAATGGACCAATTATGGGTTCCTGGTGGTGTTAACCCTTGGTACAGGTGTCAAACTCCTAGCCCTCCGATCTAAAGGTTGAGATATCTTTAGTATTCATTGGAGGATTGATGGTCAGAGTGAATGACAGTTATGGAGGGAAAATCACTCTGATGGGAGGTTCTCCAAGGAATAATATGGACCATTGAATAGAGAGTGGTGTAAAGACAAGATTAGATGGGTGAAATTTTGACCCGGTTATAGTCGGGTAGGGGACAAGTGCTAGTCATAAACCTAGCTACAGAAAGTAATACGAAAATATAGATTACAAGGACAAGAATTCTAGGAGGGTGTTCTATTTGGAAATAATTTTTTAAGGGGGAACACTCGGCTACATAATTAGTGTACAAAAATACTATCATAAAGGAACTAAGTTTAGCCGAACTAAGGTAATAATTGATGAAGAATATGTCCATATATTTAACCTAAACACAAATTTTTTATATGGAAATTTTGATTTGTTACATTAAGGGTCCAACATTATCAGTTCCATTGATTTCCAATCTCCCATTACCACTAGATCTTTCACAGGAGGATTCCATCAAACACAAGTTGTCAAAGGGAGCGACGAATTTGGGAGTGGAAGCACTATGATGGAAATACTTTGATCATGGAGAAGGGATCTCTGACTAGACTAGATTCGTTGATTTGGAATTTCAATAGGACTAGGATCTGATGAGACATATGGTGATTTCCACATCAGTGTCACATTGGTGCCACGTCAAATGGTGCAAATGACAAGGATCCACATGCATGTGGTAATGATGTGGATTTGTCCACTCCAAACTTGAAAATTTCAGAGGGATGTAACTTTTCATCCAGAGATTGGATTTGAGCATAGTTACAATCATTGGAAAGCTTTCAACCAGAAAAGTAATTTATTTCGAGAGATGAAGTAGTTAGTGAAAGAGTAATTTTTGACACCCCATCAACTTAAGTGAGGACTAGGAGGATTGGGTGTGTTATACACATATAGGAAAAATTTCAAAATTCCCTAGCCATGCATTAGACATCATTGTTAATTTGGCCCCTTATTTTGAAGGGAAAGTAGAGCAACCAAGTTGTCTTAAGGGAGAGTCGATGAGTGTGGTTGGGGCTTGTTAATCCCGTATTTTTTGGAGACTTGCAAAAAAAATGGAAGGATGAGGTTGTTCCACAACAAAACGTCGAAATTAGAGCATATGGAGTAATAATGTATAAAGTAACATCATGGAGGTTGATTACAAATAGCTATAACTTAAGGAGGATAATTAATAATTGATGCGGGTAATGAATTGACATAGTTATCCTTATCTCTTTTGTAATTGTATTGGAAAGGTCAACTTTAGCAACTATATTTGTATAAAGTACTTCAAGGATAGGGTGCAATTGTTTTTACTAATCCTTTGATGATTGGTTTGTTGATTGTTATTACTCTTGCTATTGATGTGATTTAAGTTTATCCATTATTGTGTTGCAAAAATCCATTATAATACTTGTGGAATGAATTAATAGAAAAGTACTTGGGGTCCCTTTCAAAACCATGTGTATCTGTTTAATATTAATGGTGAATGGGGTTATTTATTTTCCTTTATTTATTCATGAATATTGCATCTTCCATATATGATCATGGTTTAATTTTCCATTTCCAATGTTTAATGTTAAATTCCACATACATATAATGAATGGATGTTGGTAAATCAATAGAAACGAGGTTGAGGAAGTCTTGTTATATCTCCCTATATCTTTAAAATATCGACTTCTTTTTTATCAAAACATTCTTCCCTTTGGGAAGATTGAAAATTATAATGACTTTCTAGACTGAAACAAAGCCTTTGTTGGTATTTTATGAGAACCTTGATCTCCATCAAATTCAAAAATTATTCTTTATATTAATCCTTTTTCATAATTATAACATGATAAATATATGATTAAATGCTTGACTCAATCTCTTACTTTACTGTGTTGTAATACATATATATTGTCATTGCATCAAGAGGCACCTTCTACAATCTAGTATGAGGGAGATGTATAACCCTTCCATGCTCAACTTGGAGCTAACACATGAAACTCATTTTTTTTTATAAAATATGAAGTGAACATAAAATATACAATATAATTCATAATCTAAAGTTTAAACTAAAGAGGTGTGTGTGTAAGAATACAAAAATTAGAAAACACATAAAAATCATATGAGAGTGTGATAAATAAGATAGAACTCATAATAGATAAATTAAAAAATGACTCTTATTTTACATTGATTTGTTCAATTACTTGATCATGTCCTTTCATAATGAGGAAATGGACCATGAAAAATGGAAGAAATTTAGTTTAGTGTTTTTGCAATGGTTTCAATATTTGTTACATTGATTTCGATATATTACCCTCATTTTAATGTGCATGCATTAGTTTTAGTGTTTGCTGCATTAGTTTCAACACACTACCTTCATTTTCATGTTTTTGCATTGCTTTGAGTGTCTATTGCGTTGTTTTCATCCATGACACATTGTAAAACTGTAAAACAATAGAGTGCATTGATTTCAATGATGATAGAATGACAAATAATTTAGAGTAATTAGGTAATTTCATTTATTTCATCTATGATACAATGCAAAATAATAGGGTACATTGATTTCAATGATAATATTATGATGACAATTGTTTCAAGGAATTAATTGAAGAAACAAGAAAATTGATTGAATCTGCTTATCAAGTGAAATGGATTGAACAATAATGGAATGAAAACCAATTGCAAAATAAATATTATTATGTTTCAAAAGAGAATATCGGTGATAAGTTCAAGTTCATCACTTTGTTTGATTGAGTGTGATTCCTCTTCTTGTATTTTCAAATTAAAACTATCATAATGTTAAAATATATAGAATTCATTATAACCAAAATCATGGAAAATAATAAAAAATAGTTATGAGGAACACAAGAGACTCAATAAAAAGACTATTAATATTGCAAAGAAAGAGGGAAAATCTATAATATTTAAATGTTTGAATGGTTTTCAAAATCAACTTTCTCTCTCATATGATTAATATGAAAAGATTGAAAGATAGATTCATGTCAAAAATAGAGATACAAATAATTTTGATCCTCTATAATTTTCATGTGGTAGCTCACAACTAGAACTATCCTATATCCATCTTAACTTTGGATCTACCAAGTTTTGAGAGGTATCCAATCATTTAAGGTGTAAACCTTTCCTCAAGTTTTTCACTCAAAAAAGAAATGCACTTCGAGGAATTTGATCCCTTGGCAATGCTCGGGAGATATAAATTTAAAATCGATCTAGGTTGGTTTAATAATATTATTATTCTAATTATCCCCAAGGGTTAGCTCAATTGGTCTTAATTATAGACATGTGTACTCTCTCTCGAATTCATGGAGGTCATGATTTTAACTCTCATGCTCCTTGGGGCTACGATTTGCACTCCTTAAAAACAACATTCATATAATTATGTTCTTATATTTTATATATTAATATTTTTTTCATAATGGTTAGTTCTTGGGTGTAACCTACACACATGAACTAATTGGGAATAGAAGAGAAACCTTGTTGGGTGTAATATACACAAAAAAGCTAATTGAGAATATAAGAGAAACCAGGTCTCTCAGTTTTATCTTCTTCATTGTTAATAAACAAACAAACATACAAGGCATGGTTGTACAACCATCTAGTGAAAGGTAGAAAATTCTTTACAACCATCTAGTGATAGGTAGAAAATTCTTTATTCGAATATTGAATTAGTAGTTGGTTTATTTCCTTTGGAAAACCCAAACCAATCAATGGAAAATAATCAAATTTTGACAACTCACAACACTTGAAATATGTTTGCAGAATATCTTTCAAGCATTGTATTAAAATTTCCTATTGAGGGTAAATTCTTGTGGTCTTATATTTGAACCTAGAGCTCCAATTGTGATCATGTGTATCTACACATATTACATTCCAACATGTTTTCCTCAACAAACCACTTATAAAATAAACATATAGTGCTCCAACAATAATAAAGAATCAGACCACTTGGTTGAATGAAAATTTTAGATGAGTTGCGAGTTGCAAAAGGTGCTTGCATAAGGCTTGGATGTGGTCCTATAGGAAAAGGGGCTCAAGAGAGGGGCTTACACCTTATCCCATTTGCATTTCATGTTTCAGTTATTGCCAAGGGCCAGGGCATAGTATTCGAAGCACCCCAACTCATGAGACTCGAAATCCTTCGTGGGCTTAGGCAAGGATTTCAGTTAACCCTTGTCGAGGTTTAGAGAAGATCCTGCGCAGATCTTGGCCTGAGGGCAGGAGGTCTACACCAAGGTGTCTGCCCCACAATCTCGTTCATGTGCAACATACTGGGTGTAATGTGGAATGTTGCGTTCGGCTGCAGTATTGTGTGGAATGTATCTCGCTCGCCTTATTCTAGTCTTTCTCCTATTTGTGATGTTGATGGCCTTGTTCCCATGTTGTTGCCCATTATCTGCACTTCCCCAATCTTCTTGAGGAAATGTCACATGTATGGAATCTCCTTTTGAATTATGTCCCTGTAGTGCACAACATTGTCAAAATCCTCAGATATACAATCTTGAACCATTTGGGCTATCATCTCTGCATCATCCTCTGTGATCGTGTATTCTAGAGGTGTTCTTTGTACCTTCATTTTCTTGCGCGCAACTCTTGTCTGAGTGGATGGCCTCTTAGTCAAGCCTGGTTCTTGTGGATTGGGAATTGGTTTCATCCTCTATGCTACCTCATCCTGTTTCTGTTGCTCTTGGGTCGGCTACGTAATATTATTCTTCCCCTTATGGGTCCCTATCTTAGTTGTCCCTTCATTTCTCTGCTTTGTTTTTTTCTGGCATGTCCTTCGCTTCTTTGGCACTGGGACTTCTTAAGGCTGTGTTTCTCCCTGCCTTGCCTCCTCTTCTATTGTCCTTTCTGGCAAGTCTTGGGTGAGCACTAGAATCTTCCACTCGTCTTCCGAGTATTTGATGACCATATCGATGTCACCCTCGGTGATATAGTAGCGCATTTGTAGCCACTTCTTATTGGGGTGCTTTCGTTCTTGTATCCATATCGCATGTCCCGTGGCCTTGAATTTGGCAATGTCTCAATACTTTGCGACATCCTATGGTGTTATTCTCCACATGATGGAGATGGCCTGTTGCAGGTCACGGAGGTATCCTTCAAATACAACTGCGTTCATTTTCTTGTTATTGGCATATGATGTGACGCCAAGTGATATACCTCACTCTAGAATTCATCTTGGGTCTAGTGTCGAAGAATGTGTAACTCGGTTCCTTCCATCCCATGATAGCTATCAAAATGAGTAGCCATGAGTAGTGAAATTTTTTTCCTAGATCCCGCGCATCCTTGTAGTCATCTAGAAACAAGTTCAAAAGATAGGGTGCCCAACTAACTTTGGTTCCCTTCTCACACTAAGTTGAAACTGCAACAACCCCAGCCAGAAATTCCTCCCTATGGCATTTTCTCAGTAGTTTGCAGGCCAATATTTTTGCGGCCATTTGTGTTGCAACATCATTGATCCTCTCGATGATGATTCCTCGCGTCCCCCTGTCATTACTGTATTTATTCTTTATCTCCTTTGCAAGTGATTTATCCTTTGTCTTATCATTAAGGAATTGCATGGGATCCATGCCCCGGGATGGAAACCCTGTGACGTGCCCAATGAGCTCTACGTCTATTAAGACAAGGTTTTCCAACTATATATCCCCACCATGTGTGACTGCCATCAATTGTTTGATGCAACTGTTTGCGTATTGTCCTCTGCCAAAGTGTGGTAGATATAGAAAACCTAAAATCCTTGTTTTCTTCAATCCTGTTACCCACTAGACTGGTTGATCAATCGCTTCCCCAACCACATTTACTCCCACAGTCTGTAAGTATACTCTCTTTGTTAATTCTAGGAACTTGTCTGTGTCTGTTCCATCATGGTCCAAGTATTTCATCTTCTTGACATGCCCTATAAAACACCATTCCACCCATACCCCATCTGGTATACGCAGTAAACCAAGGGCTATGATGGGTTGCTTGCGAGGTGACCTAGGCACCTATTGCTTGTGTTTCTTTGGTAGTGGCTGGCTCGAGGTTCCAACCATCGTCGTTTGTACTTCAGAATACCATTCTAGCCAACCCGTGACATCTTCTAATGTTCCTTCCGGTGGGTGGTCTGACAGGTTTGTTTGAGATTCCTTTGGCTCGACTGCTTCTTCCTGATTTATCTTTGTTCCATTGACTCTCAGAGTTGCTTCAATGTTCTCTGGTTGTGCCTCCTTCAGGGTTTTTGTGTCCTGGTTCTATTTCTCTTGTGCCTCTGCCAAAATATCTATATCCATGCCCTCTGGTATTCAATGTTGGGTTTCTTCCACCATGGGTGTGGGTTTCACCGGTGTTGTGTCTGGTGATGGGATTTCATTGACATTGACGATCTCTGATGGTTTTTGTTTGCCTTCTTCCAATTGTACCCATGCCCTAGTTCTAACTCTGGGTTGTCTAGCAGTCTGGAATGTTTCTTATTTCTTTGGTGATGCCATGGTGGTGAGTATCGAACGTTTGCTAAGTTTGAATGGTCTCTGTGCCCTTTGTGAAATCCTCTTTGTTCTCCTTAACTGCTATCGCTCTCTGTCTATTCTCTTTTCTCAAATAGAATATTTTCTCCCATGTCCATGCATTGTATGGGCATCACATGAAGCTTGTCGAGGAAGCTACCTTAATTATGGGTTCAATGAACCTCTGGTTATTTCGTACTTTCCATTACTCTCCCTTTCTGTCTCGAGTTGGTGTGATTAATGTGGCATCCCATCGATCCTTTCTTTCATTCAATTCTGTATACCTCCATTGTTTCATATTGATTTTATCATATTTAATTTTCCTTCTTGTTTCCATCATGACCTGGCCATTGGCCTTGTCCTCACCAAGTTTTTGTTCCTAAGTATGCGTTCTCTTTCTTATTTCGATGCATTGTTCCTCTGTTCGTATTGGTTTTTATTTGTTTATTTTTACTCCGTGGTGGGTGGTTGATTGTCCTTGTATAGCTTCAGTCGGCTCCCGTTGATCATCCCTCAGAGTTCTGCGCCTAATAAGTCTTTAAAATGTACAACTTCTCCATCTATGACATTTTTTACTTCATATGATCCTAACTAGTGCATTCTGAGATTTCCTAGGTGTTGAATGGATTTGTTCTCATACATCAACACTAAATCTCCTTCATTGAACGTTTTCTTATTGATGTGTCTATCATGCCTAGATTTTTCCCTTGCTTTATGAACTTGTTGGTGGAACCCTGCTAAGATCTAGTCTTCCTCCATGGTCATTAACTGATTTAGTCACTCTAGTATTGTGCCTCATTCCATCATGTGTGTAATTGCTTCTATGTGCAAACTGGGTACCAGAAATTATAATGGCACTACTGCTTCTTGACCATATACCAATCTAAATAATGGATTCCTTGTCAGCTTATTGCACATGGTCCTATATGCCCATAATACGGTTGGTATTTTGAGGTCCCAATCATCCATGTTGACATTACATATCTTCGTTAGTGCATTCTCAAGGATTTTGTTAAATGCCTCTACTGTGCCATTTTCTTGTGAGTGATATGGTGTGATCTTCTGATGATGGACTTCAAACTCTTCGTTCATGGTGTTGATAGTGTTGTTAATGAAGTGCGTGCCTTTGTCACTCATCAAAAATCTTGGGCACCCAAATCGAGTGATTACTTGTTCAAATAGAAAGTGGGTTATTTTTTCTGCACTGCAATCCTTTACTGGAGTTGCTTCCGCCCATCTTCTTAGGTACTCCATCATGGTGATGATGTACCTTTCTCCTATTATTTTTGTTGGTGAGTTGATTGGTCCCACAAAGTCTATTGCCCATTTATCGAATGCCTGCAATGTTACATGTGGTTGTAATGGAATCTCGTTGCTTCTGTTGGGTTTACCTACCCTTTGACAAACATCACATCTTTGACAATACTCCCTCGTGTATCGGTGAATGGTGGGCCACCATAGTCGTGGGCACAATACCTTCTGCGCAGTATCTTTGCCTGCGTAATGTCCTCCTGCTATTCCCTCCTGCGGTTTTGCTAAAATTCTTGATCTTTCATGGTCTAACACATATCTTCACAAAATGTTATCTGCGCCCATATTGTATAAGTGTCTTGCAATCAGTTTATAGTATGTAGCCTAGACTACGAGGTTTTTCTTCTCTGCGGTGTTGTATTCCTGTGGCACAGTACCTGTGCTCAAGTACTGAATGATATTTGCAAAGTATTCATCAGCGATCTGGACTAAAAATAATTGTGCATCCAGGAAGTTGTCTTCTAAATTCGTAGGTTCTTCTCCATTTGTGACCCTTGATAGGTGGTCAGGTCATGCATTCAATTTCCCTTGCTTGACTATGACTTCAAAGTCAAATTATTGAAACAGTAGTAACCATCAACATATTCTCCCCCCCAACACTAGCTTGTTGACTAGGTATTTAAGGGCTAAGTGATATGTGAACATCTTAAAGTGTTTCCCCAATAAGTAATGTTTGAACTTCTATAGTGCATAGACCATAGGTAGGCCTTCTCTCTCTATAGTGTTATAGTTCTTCTCTAATTCTGATAGCTTCCTACTTGCAAAAGATATGGTGTGATCCAAATACCCTGCTTCTGGATGCGCCAAGATAGCTCCAAGTGATATGGATGATGCATCTACATGTACGTGGAATGTCTTTTCCTAGTCTGGAAATACCAATATTGGCGTGATGACAATATTTTCCTTTAGAGTATCCAGACTTTGTTGGAAATCGTTGTTCCACTAAAACTTTGTATCTTTTCTTAACAATTTTTCCATTGGCGTAGTAATCTGCGCGTATCCTTTGATGAAATTTATATAGTACCCTGTGTGTCCCAATGTTGCTCTTAGCTCACAGAATATTTTAGGTTGTGGAAATTTAAAAATTACTACAATCTTTGCAGGATCTACTAATAAACCTTGTTTCCATACTATATGTCCGAATAGTATCCCGAACGGTGTTATGAATATGCATTTCTTTATGTTTAATGATATCTGGCACTTCCTACATCTTTTTAACATCATCTGTAAGACTTCTACATGGTCTTTCAACAAAATATAAATTATCCAATTGTCCAGGTATACCTCAAGAAACTGGTGGATGAATTCCTTAAATGCAACAATGAATACTCTGGAAAATATTGTTGGTGCATTCTTCAGTCCAAACAACATGACTGTGTACTGGTAGGATCCCCATTCTGTTGCAAACATGGTTTTGTATCTGTCTTCCTGTGCTATTGTGATCTGATGGTAGCCTAAAAATCCATCATTGAATGAGTAAGCTTTGTGTCCTCCTACGTTGTCTAACAATTCATCCATGAAAGGTGTAGGGAACAGGGCATGTAGGCATGCATCATTCAACTTCCTCAAGTAAGTGCATATCCTTATCCCTCCTTGGTTTTTTTCCTGGACTACCATCAAGATTATCCATTCTGATTCTTCGATCAGTTCTATGATTCCGACTTCGAGAATTCTGTCGATCTCAGCTCCGACTTTGTGCTTATATATTGGGTTCAATATGTATGGTCACTATCTGATCGGTCTTGCTTCAGGTCTGAGTGGTATCTTCATTTATCCTATCTCTCCTCCTATACCCTTCATCTCTGTAAATGTTGTGGGAAACATGTCGTTGTACCTGCGCAGTAACTCTGTTATTCTTTCTATTGTTTTTTCATCCCAGTAGTCTCTAATGCTGGCCATTTTAGGATTCCCAACTATCCCAATGTTGATTTTCTTTACTTTGATCCATGCAGAAATAACTTTTGATTCTATGGGCGGTCCCTCCACTTCTCTTTCGCCTTATGCTTCCTTGATCTGAATATCACACGGATCATCTTCATTCGATGCTTCTTCCTGCACATGGTAGCATGACAAAAATTATTTGATTGTTTGTTTGTTCTGCTGTTGTTCTTCTATTATGAGTTTGACTTCTGGTTCTTTGATGAATATCACTCCTCTTATCTGTTTAAGAGCTGCATCTATGTTGGGGTTCTCATGCTCAAATGAGAAAGTGACTGTAAAATTCGGTCGCAATGTCATCCAAGTCGTAGTTCCTGGTCTATATACCAATTCACCGCTATGCCCTCTAGAGTGTGTATGAAATGATGAGGCCATTCCTCTTGGAGTGTCATCTTCCACAACATTCTTCACTTCTCCAAGTGTTTTGATGGTGCTCCTTTTCCATCATACTTTTGTTGTTTTTTGTTTTTCTATTTTGCGACGAGCCTTATGCGCTGTAACCACTTACATTGGTACCAATCTGTGATTGTCTCTTTGTGTGCACTCCACCATATTGCAAGTGTGGCCTTGAGTGATATATCAAGTTCTAAGAGTCTATGATTCTTTGAAATTTCATCTTCGTACTGTTGCAATAATATTTCCAGATCGTTTATTCCATGGAAACTGGGTGGTTCGCTATCTCTGTGCCTACCCATATTACTGTGTGGTCTATTCATGCACATATTCGCATGGAAACTTCGTGTAAATTTTGTTTCCATTTCTCTAAACTGGTATCTGAGTCTGTCGCATATGAAGTAATGCTCCGCCAACTGAGTATCCCATCTGCATTTGGGTTTACGTAATCCTCATCATGCGCAGTTGTTTTGTACAACTGGATGATTTCCTCTAAGTTTGAGCAAGTGGGTTCTACAAAACTTTCCCCTTCTAATGGGTCAAATGGTGAAATGACCTTGTATTCACCTAACTCAAATGTCATTTTTTGCGTCTTTAGATTGATTATGGCCTATTTTTCAAATGCCCAATCTAGACCAAGAAACGTTGGGTATGGTGTTGTGTCATCCACTATTTCAATCACTTCAAAGTCTTCTTTGGTGCACACCCCATCCAGGTCTATTTTCACTCCTTTTAGTATACCAATTGGTAGGACTCCATGTTGGTTTTCTATTTTCAGTTGAACCGGTGAATATCCTAATGTGGTCTCTCCCATGCATTTCCATGTCTTCTTTGGTAATACATTCACTTCATATCCTAGATCTAGTATGATGTCTCCCATGTTGAAATCTTCAATGTTTTCATTCAGTATAAACTCCCTACACATTCTTCTCCTTGTATGTAGGTGATTAACTATCTTTTGTTCCAGTTTTCCTTCCGACTCTATACTACATCTTTCTAATATGTTTTGAAATATTTTCACAGATGATGGATCATTTAATACTTTTACACATGATTGAAAAAATCCTTTGATTGTACTTACTTTTCCCGTAGATTGGATTTCATTGGTATGACCCAATAATGGAGACATCTTGTATTTTGGCACTTCCTTGATTTGTTGTGCAGTTGAAGTCATTGCCATGTCCTCCTTCTGAAACTCTTATCAGGATTGCTTAAATATATCCTCCTTTTTTTGTGTGTCGAACTGCTTCCTTGGTTCGATGTTATTTTTCACCCACTGGTGTTGTGTTGGTTCTTTTAGACGTGCGTCATTCCCTATTGTAGCTTCTCCATAGGTAACTATGTTGATGTTCCATCCTTCATCCCCCTCCTTAGCTGAGATCCATTGAACATTCTGGTTGTTCTAGTTTTTCTTTTCCTGAATATTTACTAATAGTGTTGGACATTCTTCCGTATCATGGTCTGTTGCACGACAATACATACATGTTTCTGGTGAAAGTGGACATTCCCTTGCATAATGTCCCAGTTGTCAAAAATTGTGACATAGCACTAGTCCTCTACCTTGTCCAAAACCTCCTCTCGCTCATCCTCCACCTCTGTAGCCTACTCGATCTCCTCTCGGCATGTTATACTGAGGTGCTTGATTATACTGTGCGGTATATATATCGAGGTTGTGTTGTGTTGTACTGTGGCTGTGTGGTATTATATGGTTGTTGCGCAGTATAATACTAATATTGCATAGTGTTATATAGGGATAGAAATGGATTAAACTGCGGTATGTCTTGCCCCATCATCATTTCTACCTGCACTCTATATGCATATTATGTCCTCTCTCGCATCAATTCCATAGTTATAAAATCTTTCTCGTCATGGACTGACTTGAAAAAGTTACAATATGAACTCTTTGGGATTGTCTGGTATTTCTGCATCATTGAGAAGTGATATGGATCATGACCTGGTTTCTTGTAGATTTCGCACCATAGTCCTCCTGCTAGTAACAGATTTGGCACTCCTGCTTCCATATACTCCACTAATGTTGGAAAATTGTTCTTATGGTGTCCTTCTTTCCTAGATGTAGTACACCAAACAACTTCTTGTTTGTCCTTACTCCTATTCTAGTTTAGCTGGAACGTTAAGTTCTTCAAATCCTCCTTCATTTATTTGATGGGTGGATCTATTTATTGATATTGGTTTTGTTCCATTTGTAGGGATACCTACAGAGCCTCTTCCTACATTTGAAACTTTTGTTGTCGCAATGGATATTTTTAAGTGTGGTAGTAGTGAATTGATGAATAGGTGCCTATTTTGCATATCGGTCATGATATATTTCAACTTTCCCTTCAGTAGCTTGAATCTATGGTCAATCTCCCATAGATATTCTCCTAGTTTCTGTCTAATTTTGATCATCTCGTTCATGTATTGATCCTCTGAAGTCATATTTTGGAACTCATTTATTAGAATTTTCTTGATCTCTGCAATTGTTTTGGTTGTCCCTAGTGTATGTTTTGTAGCTAGGCTCATGTACCAATCTAGTGCGCAATCCCTTACTGTAATCACTAGCTGTGCCAGTTTAGTATCTTCGTATGTGATATGTTTTTCTTCCCAAATATTATCACATATGAAAAAATGTTTTTACAGGTCCTCTGAAGCCTCTCCTTTGAATTCTTGTAACTTGATGGTAGGATCATGTCCTGCCATTCTGAATGTTGAAATACTACCTCTGCACGGTGTAGATACTTGACTAGTGCTTCCTGAACTATCCAGTCTAGTTGTTTCTCCTTGGGTAGATGTACTTCTTGTTGTCTGACTTCTTCTGAACTTTGGTTGTCTAAAAGGTGGTGTTATCTTTGGTGTATTAGTCGCACATGGGTTTATGGGTTCCACATTGACATTAATATGGATAGGATTGCTTCCTTCTCTTCCCGTTCTTGGACCTCTCATCTTCCTCTAATATCTTGCACACATGATTTCCTCAATATGATCCATGGCCCAGATATCCTCTACTTCTTCCTCGTCAGTCTCCAAGCCTTCCCTCACAGCTACGACTCTCTTCTTAGTATTCACCTTGTATTGGTAGGCTACCCCGCTACACGTATTTCCAATTGCTGCCATGATCCTCTTGATATTGTCGTCATCCATCATGATTGGGTTTGAGGGTTCCTCCATCTTTCCCTAATCCTTTCCACCTTCCATTTCTCCTTTCTCTCTCAGTGCTTCCCCCCTTCCCTCATGCACACGAGGAATTTTAGCTATCCGACTCCATTGTCATTAGACCTTTGTTGTATAGAAGTATCTTGATAGAAGTATACAACGATATAATGTACCTTCCTCGTGGTCCGCATAGAAATTATTTCTTCACTGCACTATATGACTTCGATGTGTCTACTGCAAACTTTGTTATAAAGTCTCCCACAATATTGTCGAGCCAAAAATCTACTGCGCGGGTGAATTTGTTGTTCACCTGTTGTAACTACTCAATTTGTACCGGGGTCCACTCTAACTGTTGGATCCAATTCATTGCATGGTTATCCTTCAACCATAGTATCCACTCCTGCAATAAATGTGGAAAATCATATAAAAAGACTTCATGCAAATCAGTAAACACGTATTTCTGAAAATATTTGCGGGGTGTTATTCTACGGTTTTTGTTATCTTTCTATGCAAAATCCATCTCTTTTACTCTTATCCAAGTTTCAATATCTTATTTTGTGGGATTCCATGGTCTCAACATCCCCTTCTAGTAGCTCATTGCTTTCTTTTTTGCTTTAATATTCTTTTGCTCCACCTCTTCGCATCTACTTAATCCTCTCATGTTCCTCCCAACGGCAACAGAACCATGTGTTAGTTTAATATCTTATTTTGTTTGAGTTTGTATTGAGTGACCCAGGGTTCATGTATGTCTGGGTTTCCAACAAAGACTCTAAAATTATTGACCCTGCTAGTAAACCAGAAGGAAACACACTGCACAGGGTGCACTGCATCATCTCACCCGAGATAGTCATAATGGGTGGCTGAAATACTCAAGTGTTTACAGCCTCAGATTGAGTGAGAGGACTAATAACTGTGTATTGAGAGTGCTACTGTAACTCATTAATGCAGTACATTGTTATCATGATTTATGCAGGAAATATACTAACTCATTCATTTATCTTATAAATATCTACTAAAAGACAATAAAGAAACACATGCATTCAATCACATAACACAGATGTTACCGTGGTTCACCCCCTCCTTGGCTACATCCACAAAGATCTAGCTCTTCACTCTTTTATTATAGCAGTTCTTAACTACAGTGCTGCACACTTACAACTCTTCTCAAATTGGGTAAGATCTATATGAGGCGGACTAGATCACACCATGCTCCTTAGCCTGCGGTCTAACCCTCAATATATACCCTCCCACATCCTCTCTTTTCAACAACTTACAAAAGTAGGTCGTACAAAAAAATATTACATATCAACTCTCTACAACAATTCTCTCTATATCAACAATTAGTCCCCTCTCTGAGACCTAGGTATATCTATTTATACGTTTCTGTCTCTTCATCGATTACAATACATTAACAACAACCCTAACCCTAATGTCGTTAGGTATTCCCTACATGCGTGCGTGCTTCTCTCCCTTCCAGTTGTCACTTTCCTCTTGCATGTCGTCTTTCCCAAAATCACCTTTCTTTCCACTTTGGCCTGTGTCCAACAGGACCCCTTGAAAAACATGGTAGACATTTTAATATATGAAACACAGTGTCAAAATAATAGAACGAGACTTGGAAACTTACGCAGCGAGATTTCAACGCGAAATTGACATAACATAGAAGGGGTATGGGAAGGAATTGTATAGAGATCAAACCCATGGTAAAGTGATTACTTACCTTTCAAAATACAACATATAGAGTCGACTCATCATGCTAAACAATTACTTATATATATATATATATATATACACACACACACACACACACACACACACACATAGAGAGAGAAGTGCATTATACAAATTTGGAATAGAGAAAACATTTTGCACACCATGGAAATGTATTATATAGAGATCAACCCAACAAAGTAAGTGCAGGTAAAACCCATAGAAATATATTATACATAACTCGACCAAACAAAGTAAGTGCAGGATAAACCCATGGAAATACATTATACAGAGTTCAACCAACATAGATATACAATGTAAAGAATAGGGAATTATAAATCAATAAATCTCGTAGCACAGAGAGCATGCATACAACAAACAATAGTTAACCCATATTAAAAAGAGAGGAATGTGTTCTCCCAGGCGTAAGTGCCAAATCCTTTGAAACAACACATATGGAAAGTTCATACTGAGGGAAGAATCTTACCACTTACAGGCCGAGAGGAAGAAAGTGAAATCGGTGTTGCAAAGGAAACTTACTAAATTCCTTGACACTAGTCCTAGCCAGAGAGACAAGAAGACTATTAAGGGAAGTGGCCATTCCACCACCACAGTCTCTTAACCCTACTGTAGCTACACCATGTTCCTATTGTTAACTCCCAAAATAGCACCATTATTTTGCTAACTTGTCACAAAGGTTCGATTAGAGTTTTTGAATTACGAATGGAAAAATGACACTTAAACTTGCAGGCAACTTTTCGATCCCTTCCTAAGCTCCAAATTAAGATATGACGACACCATTTGAAAGCATAGATTCTGTAGATGTCGATCGACTATTCATATGTGAAAAATGGATTTTTTATGACCGAGAAATTCAATTTTGAAAATCTGTCCGCTTTCAACAGCACAGAAGGCAGAATTTTTTACCCGTTAGCTGTTGAAAGTGGCGCTTTC
>ML790105.1:59435-95740 GCA_009831015.1 Picea engelmannii | reverse complement strand
TAGGACAACACCAATTCCATTTCCCGAGGCATCACATTCCACAATAAAGGTTTTTGTGAAGTTTGGAGTGGTCAAGACAAGAGATTTACACATCACCTCTTTAAGTTGTTCAAAATCTTTAGTTGCCTCTGGATTCCATGAAAATGCATCCTTCTTAGTTAGTATCGTTAAATTTGTTGCTATTCTTCCATAGTTCCGAACAAGCTTGTGTTAGTAACCTGTCAAACCCAAAAATCCTCTAAGATTCTTCAATGTTTTGGGAATTGGCCAGTCCATCATGGCCTTAATCTTGTTAGGGTCTACCTTGACACCTTCATGAGATACAATATGACCCAAATACTCTACCTCCTTTACTCCAAAGAAACATTTGGATGGTTTGGCATATAGTTGTTTCTCCTTTAGTAGTTGTAGCACCTTGTCAACATGTCGCACATGATCCTCCCAAGACTTGCTATAGATTGGTATATCATCAAAAAATAATAACACAAATTTTCGAAGGAAGGGATTGAAAATGGAATTCATCAACCCTTGGAATGTGGAAGGTGCATTTGGAAGGCCAAAAGGCATGACCAAAAATTCATAATGGCCTTCATGAGTTCAAAATGTTGTTTTTGGGATATTTTCCTCCTTCATTTTGTTCTGATAATACCCTAAACGGAGATCCAATTTTGTGAAATAGATTGCTCCATGTAGTTCATCTAAAAATTCATCAATGACGGGAATGGGAAACTTATCTTTAATACTGATCTTGTTGAGCTCTCTATAATGTGGACACATACGCCATGAGTTAT
The DNA here is from genome assembly GCA_009831015.1 of Picea engelmannii. Lineage (NCBI taxonomy): Eukaryota > Viridiplantae > Streptophyta > Pinopsida > Pinales > Pinaceae > Picea > Picea engelmannii. The sequence goes on along the minus strand of ML790105.1, from coordinate 94,949 downwards.
CTTTCACGAATACCATTACCACTGGTGCAGAGTAAGAACTTTGGCTAGGTATAATAATGCCATCCTCTAACATTTCTTCAACCATGTGCTCAATTTCACTCTTCTGAGCGTAAGGGTATCTGTATGGCCCGATTTTAGGAGGAACACTCCTACGAATTAGGTGAATTTCATGATCATGATTTCGAGGGGGTGGAACACCTTTGGGAATATATTCAAATACTTTGGAATGATTATCAATGATCCTTTGGATATCTTTAGGAATATATGGCTTAGATGTTTGAACATCTAGTGAGCATAGTTGTGTAATAACGCCTTGATTCCCCTTTTTAAATAATTTTTTCATGCCATTAGAGCTTATCACCTTACCGGGTTTCCCTGTGATACCTCTTGACTCAATTTATTTTCCTTCCAATGAAAATTTCATGAAAAGTTATTGAAAATTAAAAGACATTGTTCCTAATGATTGTAACCATTGGATTCCTAGTACAACATCTGCACCACCCATGGGTATAGAAATCATTGGACTATTCATTACATATTCTCCCATAGTAAGATTGATATTATTGCATTTTCCTTAGAAATTGATAGTTCCTCCATCTGCAATCATTACTTGAAATCGTGGTGCTTGATATACAAAGCAATTGAGAGCTTTGGCTAATTTATAGTGAATGAAATTATGAGTACTGCCATAATCAATTAGGACTATTACCTTTTTCTTTTTGATGTATCCTTTGATCTTGAGGGTTTGAGTGCTAATTCTAGCCAATGCATTACATGATATCATGGGATTCAACTCTTCAGATGAAATTGCTTCTATGTTTTCATCTTGATATGGTTCTTTTTCTTGTTCTTCTTCCTCTTCACAATCTATGTAGAATAATTTCTTCTCACCACACTTATGTCCCTTACTGTACTTGCTGTCACAATTAAAGCATAAACCTTTTTCTTTTTTTTCCTCCAATTGTTGAGGTGTCAAACTTGTAGGTTGAGGTTTTTTATAAGAAGGATCATTGTTCTCTCTATAGATGTTAGGATTGGTCCTTCTAGTAGCCATAGCCATATTTTTACTTTCAACATTTCTTGCCACCTTAAATGCATTCTCCAATGATTTGGGTTCCCAATAGTGAACCTCATGTTGAATGTTATCCTTTAAAGTTTCAATGAATACATCAATCAAGTGCTCATCTAGAATATCGGTTACCTTTATATTCAATCTTTGGAAGTTCTCAATGTGCTCGACAACTGAACCCTTTTGCTTGAGATTTATCATTTGGATAAAGAAGGTATTGCTCCTTGTATCCTCATAGTGTGTGAGAACAAAGCCATTGATACCATACAAATTGATTAGGTTATAAATATAAAGAAACAATTTGTACCTTTTGTGTATGTGGCACATTATGGAGATCAAAGAATTTCTCCATCTAAAGTATCCATGTGATTGGGTCCTTTCCATCAAACTTCCTCATATCAATCTTAGGAACGTGGTTGGTCTCCAAACCAAAGTTGGAGTTTCTCCATTCTTGGTTCACCTTCCTTGTGTCCTCATCATGAATTTCATGGGATGCATTTTCACTTTCAGGTGTCTTCTCTGTTACGAAGTGTTTCAATACTTCCATGATCTCCCCTTTTAAACACTCCATCATCTCTTGTAGTTCATCTTTTGTTACTATATTCTTTTGTAAATAATTTATGTCCCTACGCATTTCTTCACCTTCATCAAGAGTCCAAGTAGGATTGTATAGAGGCTTATTTGGTGTAGAAGTTCCCTTTTTGGGTGGCATGTTGGCCAAGTATCACTTTTGAACCTTGATTTTGAGGTGCTTCTGCTAGACGATCTTTATTCTATTGTATCTCCCAAGTTTCGACCCTTCTGGGTATGAAAATTTATTTTATGTAGTTCTATGATACTTCTTCTCTGCAATGCCATAGGTCTGATAAAAATTATATGTGCCAAGTAGAATTTATGGTAACTTCAACACAACTTGTCGATTTTTGGCCTTTCCAAGAGATCTCACTTGTATAGCGTACCCCGCACAAAATAATTGACATAAAATTTTGAAACGCGCACCAAAAATACTACGAACTGTCCAAGATCCAATGAAACCAGTCCCACTCAATTTGGATACTCTAGGAAGAAGTTATGATTTTTTTACCTGGAACACCTTCTTGAGACTAGTCAATAGGACTAGTCAGATACCCTATCTTACATAGGGTGTATCTAAAAATTTAAGATGACCCAGAAGCTAAAAGTTTTACCACATATACCATACTAATTCATGTATATATCCTCTGGATTTTAAGGTCTGAAATGTTACAGAAATTTTTTTTTAGCAAAAATTCCGCAATGAATCATTTCAGGATGATTCCAGAACCCTATCTTGTACAGATTGTATCTTTGAAAGTGTAAGGCCTAAAGAGATGAATTTTTAACCCAACATACCTTGATCCATATACTAAATATTACCCAAGCGTTCCCTTCTGAAACATTGTATAAAAAAAGTTATAGCAAAAATTCCAAGGTGTCTCAGATGTAGCAGTGAAACCCCAAGACCTTGAGCTATGATACCATATGTTAAGAACCAAATATCAATATAGCATAGAAAAACCTCAGAAAAAGTACTTGACACCTTGAAAAGGAGATAATTTCAGATAATAAGCCTCTTCAAGGGGGAAACCTCCTTTTACCCCTCTTAAATGTTCAAGTACAAGATGATTCAAAATGAAAATGTATCCTTGGTATATATAGGAGAGTAGGAGGTATAATTACAACTAATGTCCTAAAGCTGACATAAATAAAATAAAATTATTAATATAATATGCCCCAATTAAGGGGTAATGAGACAATATGAGGGCTTAACACCTGCAACCACCCCTTCCTCTACCTCGAGTGAGACTTCATATTTTTTGCAAGTGTTGCCGAAAGGGACGATAGTTAGGGTTTTGTTGGTGCATTGTTAAAGCATTGAACCCTTGGTCTGCCCCTATGCCAACAAGTCCTTTGTGGTATGCTTAGTAATATAACTAGGACTTATATTAGTTTTAGTTTATGAGTTCCTTGTGTTATGTTAATGGTGTATTTAGGACTTATATGAGTGGTTTGCACTGGTTAGGCCTAGGTTATAGACCTTGATGGACTTAGCCATTGTTATATTAACAAATACTTTAATAATTTTAGTAATAATGCCAATGGAAAAAAACATATGAATCTTAATATCCCTTGCACACCTTGTAGGAGGAGTATGACCTTGCTAGGTATAGATATACATTAACTAGTTTAGGATTTAATTATTCAATTGTGTCATGAGAAGTGACAGTTTAGACGGTAATGTTCCCACTTTTTTTTATATTTTGTGATTTTTGGGGTACATTACAAATCTATTGTCTCCTATTATTATTTCTCTTTTTTTCTTCTCTTAATATTATTTTCTTTTACATTTGCCTCTTTTACATATTATTACTAACCTTCATTAATGGTCAAATTAGTTTTCAAGAATTGATTCTTGCAACCATTCACTTGTTTCGGCCATTTTAGATCACACCTCCCCATTGAGAGACATTTTAGCCTCCAAAATATTAGAGAAAACCAATGTAGATTATTGTTCCTTCTTTATTTGTACTTGGAACGACTCTAAATATGGCTTATGTATACATCTTTGAATCTATCTCTAGCTCCAACTCATGGTTCTAGCTACTAGATCTACTTCTATCTATCGATCTAGTTCTAGTTCATTCCTCACTTGTTCCAATAATATAGAATTTTCCTCATTGGCTCTTATCTCTAAAACAATATAATGATTCATACTATGTAATCAACATTTATTTCCATCTCTCTCAACCTTGGAAATGATCCATATTGGAAGTCAATGGATCTAAGTCAAATGCTAGTATGTGTTTCTTGAGTGTGACCCCAAGAAGTTATTCCATCACTTAACAAATCCACATGAACTCATGTGATTTTTTTCTTTGAGTAAGACCAATTTATTTCTTGAATGGAAACAATTCTATGTATCCATGCCAACTACATGAAATTCATGGATGCCTCTACATGTTTGTCACTTGAAAAAGGATCATTGGTAAGATGTTCCATCCATTGGTGATTCATTCTTCAACAAAATTACAATGAAAAAAATGCCAAACCATGTTTGAGATGATTCTTTTCTCTCTCCTTCCATTGAACAAGTACTTTCTTTGTTGGTAAGGTTAATGTATTGTACTACTACAACTCCTTAGACAATTTCTATTCCTTTGGTTGGAGATGTAGGGTACTTTGTATCCTATAATATTCTCTTGGATATGTATTTTCTGGTGTGAATCTCTTGGTGAATTCACCAACACTTTGTTTCCCAATGGCCACTCAACTTGTAGTGGTGGAAAAAAATATTGGTGTTACTGTATGGACTTCTTGATACCATTCTATCCTCCAGGGAAATCTAAGTGTGTTGTTGGTTTGTGGAATCCTTCTTTCCATTCCTCCTATGAAAATAATTTGTATTGTGGTGGGTTGATTTCTTGTGCTATTAAGATGCCACAAGATGGCCTCTCTTTCTGCAAAAGAAACATACTTTGTGAAACCAAAAACTAGAATTTATATGGAATTTCTTCTTGCAATAATGACAAAAAGGGGATTTTTTACTTTTCTGCATGCATCTTAATCTTTTCCAGTGCCTCCTCATTTTCTTCCAACTCTTTTTATGGCTGGTTCATCATGTGAGTGAATATATACTCCTAGAAATTTTAAAATTGGATGAACTTCTCCCCAAAGTGTAGAAGTTGAAATTTTTCTTTTACTAATCTACCATAATCTCACTGAGTATCGATTTTCAACAAAATATTTATTTATCAATTGCAATAGTCTTGTCGAACTATCAAGTTTCTTATACATCTCTATCATTCTGTATTCATACATTTGTACCTTCTCTTTCAAGCGTTTGTTCTCTTATTGAAGCTACAAATTGACATCCCTTAAATATTCCAACCTTTCTCTATTTTCTTTACCCGTACTAAGTCTACTTTCTCTTAAAATTTATAGGAGCTAAATAATGGTCAAGTATTCAACTACGATATCTTATGGTCCATAAATAATGAAATTTTAACCCATTCACTTCACCAACATAGATCCACTACAAAAATTAAAATAAATTCTCTTTTCTCTATCTAACACAAAGATATCTTTCTTAATAATGACTTATTCTTGGGTGTAACCTGCATGTAACAACTAGATGGAAATGAAATGACAATCAAGTTTCTAAGTCTTAGCTTCTTGGTTATTATCACCAAACAAGAATACAAGGCATGGATATACCTCCATACTGTTATCAAACAATTTGTACTTTGATAGAAGAAAAGGTTAAAGGGGAGCAAATTGGCATAATGGGAGACTATCCTATCACTATCACCTCAATATGATGTCTCTTTCTATTTAGGGTGGTAGGCCCATGGGAGACGTCCTCGGTTGTTATAACCCTAATTTGCACCACACATGCTTACCTGGCATCAAGCCATCTCATATCCCTTCTTTGCCAAAGCACTGCTAAACAACTCTTTAAAAAACCTCTTTTATAAAGGCCCACGTGCCCTACTCCATTACTACACGCGTGTACATGCTGGCTAACCTAAAACAACCCACGTGGATCGACAAAAGCATGAAAAAGGAAAGATGTCAACGGAACACAAAATCTATGGGTGAGTTAACTGAAACTCTCAGCCATGCATGGCCGAGGGTTCATCCAAATACCTAGCTCCTTCTAGCCTATAAAATAAGGGGTAGGGGTCCCATTTGGAAAGAGGAAAAATATAGCAAAGAAACTCTTCCCATTTGTGTATTCCCATTGTCCCAACCCTTTAGCCTTCCTTGTGCCAAATGAGATACAAAGCAAGGAAGTTGGAGGATAGTCAAAGAGGAGCCCAGGATTAGGTTCATGGAGCGGTGGTTGGTCTCAACTTTTGTAAGTTGAATCATTCAAAGTAATAAAGAAAGTGATTTTCCCATCCCAATTCATGAGTTATTCATAATTTGCTAAGTACATGTTTGAATTTCTAACCCGTTATTCTATAGGTAGTATGCATGTGTAGTTGTTTGTTGTCTTGTATGCAGGTCAACATTGGAAAGGAGAACTGCGAACAAGTAATCAAGTGCAACAAGGGATCGTCTTCAAACACTCGGAATGAGGTAGGTTGATCTAGCCATGCATTTACTAAAAAGAAATGGGATTTAAGTCTGGAAATGAAGGTAGAAAGTAGATTTTCTATAGGTCATGTCTGCATGCAAAGCCTAACCCTATTTTCTAGTCCATAAAGAGATTTCCCTCACAAAATAATTGGTGACCATACTGGGGAGATCTCTAGGGTTCTTGGAATTTTATTTTTTTGGTAGTTTTTAGAAAAAGACTGGTTTTTCTTGCTAGGCTCTTTTTTAGTTTCTGTAAGGTCTGAGCTAGCAAAGAGTCTGGTTTTCCATACCATCTTTCTATGATTTGATTGATTGTGCTTCTCAGGACCCATAGAGGTACACGTGGCCTGCATAAGGTCTACACGTGTATGCACGTGCCCTACTCTCTTATAGCCCACGTGTGAACACTAGCTGAGGAAGTAGTAGTAGCGTGTAGAGTCCAGAAAAGTTTGGAGGCAGTCATCCTCTTCCCTGTCAGAATCAGACATTCTCAGGGGTTTTTTTGAATTCTGTCTGAATCTTGGTTGTTTGCAGTCCTATCTCAGATTTTTTTTTCTTTATCATTTTTCCTTACATTATTTGTTTTTTCTGTTAGAGTGTCCATGCCTTCAAGGGATCCTGGTTATCAATATCAGTGGTCTCTTCCTGGTTTTGGGTTGTCTGTTTTGATTTTTTCTCCGAGTTTAGATATACACGTGGCCTGTACAAGGTCAGACCGCGTGTACACTCCCTCTATCTCTATACAGCGTGCGTTCACACGCTTGTTGTTAGATTAACAATCGCGTGCTTGTACATGATACTTTTTGTTGAGGGTAAGGCAGTCATCCTTTCCCTTGATAAGAATTATTCCTCTCAGGTGTTTGAATATCTGTCTTAGCAGTCAGTAGCTTAGGATTAATCTTCCCCTTAGCTTGCTTTTTGTCATTTAAAAGTTGTCATAAAAAAGATTTTTTTAGGGTTTTTAGACAAGTGTGAGGGTCATTTTTTTTTAAATTGCTAGTGTGTGATTTTTGACCTGATTCTTTGTGATATACGATTAGGCCATAATTGTTTTTATTGGTTTTTGCTCATTGGTATTTTTCCTTTTTATCTTTATCAAGCATTTAAATAAAAATAAATAAAAAATATCTTTTCATTTTCTTGTTTGGTTGAAGAGTGTGTTTCTGCATTATTAGCCAAGGAAAAGTCATTTATTTCATAATTTTTTGCAGCTTACTTAGATCATAAGTAGCTTGTAGTCAAGTGAAATTTATTTTGAGTTTTCTGTCCAAAATCTTAGAAAACTAAAAATATTTATTTTGAAAAGTTGTTGAAATTTTGCATTAAGTAAAAGTTTTGTTTCAAGCTTTTTTATTCATTTTTTTCTTTTTTCTTTTACACATCATCAGTTTCACTTTCATAACCCTTGAAATAATACAAATCCATAAAATTAACGCTAAATTTAAAATCTACTAGACTTTTATGTTTGTAGGGTTCACCAACTAGTCCAGGATTAGGGCCTTGGATTAGGTTGGAGAGGAAACTCTTCAAGGCCATTTAAAATCAAACATTGGAGTCTGATTTAGGGAGTATCTAAGTCCAGTGTTGTGAAATTTATTCGGGACCCCCCTCTAACACAAGGGATAAACACGAGGTCACGTGTGGAAAGGTGGCACAGATAACCCCTCCAAAGCTGGACCAATCATAGTGCAGAACACATAAAGGGCTTGTTTTGGGATTCCATTGATTGCATTTGCCACGGGGCTTCGTGGGTCTCGAATCCCTTTGAGGTCCTCAGTTATCTTCCGAACCACTTGCTTTCGATACCCTTGACAAGTTTGAAGCTCGATACCCTGCTCATTGTGGTCTACCCGAATTTCGACTATACCCACCTGGTGAATGTTTGTGTGCTGGAAACCTAGTTGCCTATCTATTTTAGGGACATACATACGTGACTGCAGGGGTATACCGCGGTACCTAGGACAGACATCGGGCCATGCTTTATAGATTATACCCGAAGGGTATACTCTACAAAGCGTATAGGGTATACTCGTTCCGTGTTCGAGTTGCACTTGCACCGGTAAGTTTCTCTAGTGTTGGTTGTCGTAATAGTTCTTCCAATTAGTTTAGTGTTTGCCTGTCTTATCGTCTAGGGAATTTTTTAGTGTTTGTTAATTTTGAGCATTTATACTACCTTAGAGTGTCTTTGATCTTCTCACACAGTGGAGGATCACGAGCTTCGCCGGTCACGAAGGCTTCTTGGCCTGCCACCGGTTACACTAGACCCACCCCCGCCACCATTGAGGCGAAAGCTAAATCAACAAGTGTCTTTTGAAGCGACCGGGTTACAAGCAATTGTGCCCGACCAACACCTGGAGGAATCGACCATTTTGGACCTTGAAGCACACACTCTCGGCTCGGTTGAAACCCCAACCACTAATTTCTTGGCAACTTTCATCATACCAATCCCATTTTACGATTCCCAGACACTGTTACACATAACAATGGAAACAAATGTTGTTACTCCCTCTGGGAATTCTTCCATTCCTACTACGGTTGTCCCCACAGGATATTTTTCACCTCCTAACCCACCATCATCAGTCCGAGCCACCATGGTCTCGACTGCTTCTACATCGCACAGTGGTCTGATCCTGTCTTTGGCAGTGGCCACAACCTCTTTCACACCAAGTGCGACAACCCCTCCATTCTCATACATGATGCCTAGTTAGGGTACAAGTCATGTACTTTCCTACTCCACTTTACAGACTTCAAGTCTGGGGGAAGGGAGCTCTAGTGATCCTTTGCAAGGTCAAATAGTGGGCACTCCTTCTCCTTTTAATGTTTTCCCTTATGGAGGAGGTCATATCCCTCCTTCGTCCCCTTCACTCGGTGGATCACATCAGCAGTCTGCCAGGAAACTTATATACCATAGTTTATTTAGAGTGGGGAGTCAAGGACCACCTTCGCATAACATGCCGGTAGGTTCGACACCATTTTCTTTGGCTGGAACGTTTGGCAACAACGCCTTCTCTTCGGCCACTTTCCCGACAGGGGGCAATCCTAGTTTTGGACAATCTATTATTATGTAGGGTACTATTCCTACACAGGGGGAAAACCTAGGAACTTCCTCCACATCAGGACCTTGGAATTCTAGGAAGGGATATGTTATCTCATCTGGAATGTCGATCTGGGGTAATTCTTTCCATAATCAATGGAACCCTGGACAAACTACTATGCCCATCCCCGTGGGACCAACATGGGGAAACCCTTCCCAGAGTCTTTCAAATATAATGCATGCCCAACCATCTATGTCCTATTTGGGAAATCAGTCGATGATGTCTCCACATATGAAAAATCCATATGCTGGCTAGGGCCCTGGTTTCTACCAGAATCTGGGCCAGCAGCCAAACTCTTCCTGGAAACCTGGTGCCAATCAAACTCCAAGCCCCTTTTTCCCAGGTCATCACCAACAACCCAAACTACCTTTCCTGGAAAATTTTCACTTTCCATATTTGATAGGGTTGTTGAATGACCCCATTTGTCACAATCTGCGTTGGCCTCCTATGCTGACAAAGTTTCCTTCGAACATTCCAAAGTTTGAAGCCAATCCTAACAAAGATCTAGGTGATCACGTGACTACCTTCCATCTTTGGTGCTCATCTAACTCATTAAAAGATGACTCTGTACAGTTGTGATTGTTTCAATGTACTCTCATTGGGAGTGCTACAAAATGGTACATTGAGCTCGATCGCTCAAGATAATCTCCCTTCGGCAAGATGGCAATGGATTTCCTAAACCATTTCCAGTTACCTGTGAGATACGATGTTGGCACAGAGCTGTTGGAAAATTTTGAATAGATGACAGCGGACCATATCTCTGATCACATCCGAGAATGGAGACACCGAAAGAGTCTAATCAAGGTGTTATTCCCACCAGCATTCCTTCTTGAGTGGTTCTTTAAGTATTTGGTCCCCCAGTTATCCAAAGACATCGCAACGTCGGGTGTATTCTCTGAAGAAGACCCCATCATGAGAGCTCAACAATTTGAGCTCATATATTCTCAATCCAGTTTATTATACAACATCTTGCCAGATGTTTCACACTCAATATAGGATAAAACTAGACAGAGAGCTGGACCACATGACGATGGTATTTTTTCTTCAGCACACACAAAGCCCGTTGAGCAATTGACGAAGCAGTTGCAGTAGTTATATATACAACACACAGTGGCCAGCCAAACTACTACTTTCGCTGCTCCCCCTACCCAAATGTCAAAGGTACACACAGTGCAATCGAATAACCCAAAGGCCACCCAACAGTCTGAAGGAAAGAAAAAAAAATATAATAAGGGTAAGGGTGATAAAAAACCTATCGATAATGCTCGCAGGGAAAACACTGAAAAATGGAAGGCGAGGTATCCATGCAACTTGTGCATGGAAGACCACCCGACCCATCTCTGTCCTTGACTTTCAGAGGCCCAAAAGTTTGTGATGCAGCAACAACAGGTTATGTTGACTAATCCATTTCAGCATGGGCAAAATCTAACTCAAGCCTCTGCAAGCACCGAAGGGGGCAGCCAGGAACCATGTTCGCCTCCGAACAACCCTGTATCCGTGAATGTATATATGGTTAGGGATGACGCTTTTATATCGACTAGAGCGCACAACTATAGTAAACCAAGCACTTCTGAGAAGGGTAAAGAAGTTGACCTACCATCTCTTCCTCTATAGATTGAGAAGATGTTGCAAGAAATAATGACATGCATTCCCAAAGGTGCATGTAAAAAAGCTTCTCATAACCCAAATGCAAGGGCTTCCCAGAACTACTCTGTGGTAGAGGATTTATCACAAACCCCTTGTGCGATGTCTTCTTTGGAGGTCCTCCAAAGCTTCCCTTCCCATAGGAAAGCCTTGTTAACCTCTTTAGGATCTACCGAGACTTGTAATCCAAGTACAATTATGTTGGATACAACCGACTTAAAACCTCGTCAGCCTTACCACATAGCTTTTCAAATAGTAGTGGCTTATCCCACGAAACATTTTACTCGAAATATCTTTCGCACGGTGGTTGATGAGGGTGCCTTGACATGCATTATGTCGTTGGCATGTTGGAAGGTCGTTGGCCATCCCATTTTGTCTCTGTCACCTACTCTCCTCACTGGTTTCGACGATCGTTCTTTCCGACCACATTGTATCGTTCCTTCTTTCCCTGTGTAGTTAGGAGGGAAGACCATGTGCATCGAAGTTGAGGTAGTCGATGCTCCCCTCAACTATAACCTATTGTTAGGAAGGAGTTGGAGTTATGCCATGCAAGCTGTGGTTGCTACAGTTTTCCAGGTCTTGTTGTTTCCACATGAGGGTCAGATAGTAACCATCGATCAATTGTCCTTCTCCATAACTAACCCTGCTTTGGGGACATCCACGGTCCTGATGATTGATAATCCTCAACCAGGTGTCGTCAACGTAGGGGTTTGTTTGTGCCCATCTTTGATGGGTACCTTCAATTACATGCCCCCTCAAGGCGATATCAAGTTTATATCCAATCACCATAAGGTTGAGATTTTTCAAGTTTCGTTGTTCCACACGACTTACTTCAATGATCCGTGGACACTTCCTTCCCCATCAGCCACGACGGATGGGACAGGGCATCCGGGCATGTCCATGCCTTTGTCCACAGTTGAAGTAGCGTACTCCTTAGTCCATAAAACTTCATCCCACACTGATCCAACTCCTGTATAAGAGTTATATCCTCTTCTAGAGCCCATTTGGGCTGAGGGTTCTCTCGCTCACACCGATTCACTGGACTTAGTCTTTCCCTCTGATGAAGCAATAATTGAAGCAATGACTAGTTCGGATAAACCCTGTGAAGATCTTCATCACAGATCATACTTCCTCCCAGAGTTAAGCCGAATGGAAGCGGGAGAATTCACTATGACCATGATGAGAGAGAGGTCTTGTCCTATTAATCCCTTAGATACACACGAGGTTTATGCTGAGGGTAATATTGAAACTATCGCTGAAACCTTACTGATCAATATCTACCAAAACCCTGGCGTCATGGAGAATGTCTTCGTCGGAGCAGACTGCTCCCCCGAAGAGATTCAAATCTTCACAGATCTTTTCAAAGAATTTCGCGACGTTTTTGCCTGGTCTTATGAGGAAATGTCAGGCATCAATCCAAGAATAGTTGAACATGAAATCAAAACATATCTTGATGCCAAGCCGGTTCGGTAGAAGCTTCATCCAGTTAATCCTAAGAAAGAAGTGACCATTAAGGTTGAGGTTGATAAATTTCTAAAAGTTGGGTTTATATATCCTATCCATTTGACCCAATGGGTTTCAAACCTCATGTCGGCCAATAAAAAACAAGGCACGATTCGTGTATGTACCAACTTCCGTGATTTGAATAAGGCATGTCCCAAAGATAATTTTCCCACACCATTCACTGACCAGATCATTGATGAATGTGCGGGTTGCAAATCCTTTTCTTTCATGGACGGTTTTTCGGGATATAACCAAATTCAAATCAAACCCAAAGACCAACACAAAACGACATTCATCTTCCCATGGGGTACATTCGCATATCGAAAAATGCCTTTTGGTCTCAAAAATGTTGAAGCCACCTTTCAACGGGCCATGTCTTTTGATTTTCATGACCTCAAGCATACATTCGAAGCTTATCTAGATGATTTAGCATCGCGATATCACAAGAGAATGGATCATCCCACACACCTCCGACTTATATTCGAACGTTGTCACTACTTTTGGATTCGCTTGAATCCAAACAAGTGCATCTTCTGTGTAATGTCAGGACGATTGTTAGGTTTATAGTATCAACAACAAGGATCATGGTCGATCCTCTCAAGGTTCAGGCAATAATTCAATTCCCCCCCCCCACGCACAATCCTTCAACTTCAGAGTATACAAGGCAAGGCAAACTTTTTACGAAGCTTCATCGCCAACTATTCCAAATTCACCAAGGGCTTTATGCACTTACTGAAGAAAGATGTTCCCTTTTACTGGGATGATGCAGCTCAACGCTCTTTCAACACATTGAAGCATGCCCTCACAAATGCTCCTCTGCTCCGGCCACCTAACTATAACAAAGATTTCTTATTATATATGGCTGCAATAGATTCAACCATTGGCATGGTTTTAGTTCAGGAAGATGAATTGTTCACAGAATACGTGATCTATTACCTAAGTCTAGGCCTCGTAGGACTGGAACTTAATTATTCTCACATCGAAAAACTTGCGTTGGCAGCAGTTCATGTTGTTCAACGGTTCCATCCTTATGTTGTGTTTCGAAAGACCACCGTCATTGCTATCGTGAATCCATTCCAGTACATGTTGACATGACGGGTAATAGGCAGAAAAATCAGTAGATGGATAGTCATCCTCCAAGAGTTTGACTTAGACTTCGTTTCAAAAAAATCCAAAAAGTCACTGGTCTTCGCAGAATTTATTTCAAAACTTTCGGTTGAGTCAGGTGACGTTGTGCTTGAAGAATCGCCTATCCGGGGAGATATGTTTTTTATCACATCTTCAGATCCTTGGTATGGAGATATACTTATCTATCTCCAGACTTTGAAGTTCCCCACCACTGCTTCTCACGATGAGCATCGACGTATACACCATCAGGCTAAGAATTATCTCATCATCGAAGATACATTGTATCGAAGAGGTGTAGACTGCATCCTATGCCGATGTCTCACTCATGAGGAAGCAATTATCGTTCTTAACGATTTCCATACCGAATCTTGTGGCAATCATTTTTTTGGGTTGGAAACAGCCCAGAAGATTCTACGAGAAGGTTACTTCTGGCCAACACTTATCAAATATTGTATCGAATCGGTCAAGAAGTGCCATCCATGCCAAATCTTCTCTCGGAAGATGAGGGCACATCCCGCTCCCATGTTTCCTGTCATCACAGTTGGTCCCTTCACCAAGTGGGGGATTGAGTACACTACTTGCAACCCTCCTTCAGCAAGGGGGCACCTCTATATCATCGTAGTTGTAGACTACTTCACAAAGTCGATCGAAGCTATGCCAACATTTAAAGATGATGGAGAGACTGCAACTCTCTTTTTATTCAATCAGACAATAGCAAGGTTCGACGTCCTGAGGGAGATTGTCACTAACCATGGAAGTCACTTTCAGAACTAGATGATGACCGAATTAACATCAAAACTTGGGTTACAGCAGGAACATTCATCACCCTACTACCCCCAAGCAAATGGGCAGGTGGAAGATGTTAACAAAACTCTTAAGACTATCCTACAGTGCACTATCAACTCAGCCAAGTTAAATTGGCATTTGATATTATACTCGACATTATGGGCCTACCGACCATCTATTAAGACTGCAACCAAATTCTCACCTTTTCATCTCATTTACAGGCTGGAGGCAGTCTTTCCCATCGAATGTCATCTCCCATATCTAAAGTTGGCAGTACAATTATTGCTAGACACTTCTCCACTTGAATAACGGTTAGTATACCTAGAGCATCTCAATGAGTAGCATTGTGATGTGGCCCTAGCCAATGAGGCTCACAAACATAAGGTCAAGTGTCAATATGATAGGTCCATTCATCCTCAGATTTTCTCTAAAGGCAACCTTGTCCTAGTCTATGACCATATAAGGACCCCCTGGGGGCAGGCAAATTCAAACCCATGTGGTTCAGAGCTTTCATCATAAAAGAGGTTTTAAAAAAGGGCACGTATCATTTGGTTGATTTTGAAGGGAATTCTTTGGCGGGGCCTAGAAACGGGTTCTACCTCAAGAAGTATTACTCATAGGTAGGTCACTGTGGGTAATTTTTTCTAACATATGTATAGTCTTTGTACTATTACTTTTTAGTTTCTTTTAGTGTTATGGACATGTCGTTGATATTATCTTTCATCACTGTGCCAGATGTCAAGTGATTCTGAGGTGTTCGTTGGGTATGCAGATGGTGCTAGTTGACACACTCGAAAGCTTTCCTCTGCAGCTTGGGTAATCTTTACACCTCAAGGCTAGCTATTATCTTCCGAAGGTATATTCTTAGGTGACACCACAAATAATGTTGCCGAGTATAGTATAGTTATTGAGTTGCTTCGTGACACTTTGTCATTGGGTATCTCTCATCTTCAGGTCTATATAGACGCTCAACTGGTTGTGTCTCAGTCAAACAGAGTGTACCGATTGCATGATCCAACTTTACACCGACGATTCCTTAGGGTACGTCTCTTAGAATGAAACTTTGATTATATTACATATTTTCATGTTCCTAAGAGTTTAAACGAAGTTACAAATACTCTAGCTAATCAAATTTTAGATTGGCATCTGGCACACATATGAAAGAAAATTGACATAAGCATGTAAATACATTTTTCCACACATGATCCATAAGACACAAAAGACAAAAAAACCATATATAATATCATAAAGTAACTAGAGTACATGGATGGACGCAAGCGCCTAAAAAAATAGGACTGATAACGAGTCACAGGTCTTATGCCCTCAAAAAATATATACAAGTAGTTCTCGTGGCACGTAAAAATGTCTAGCTAAAGTCAGGGCATGTGGGCCCTGCTATCATGGTCCACAACATTGGCTAAGCGCTGAAGCAACCGAACCCACGTCTGTGGTGCCCCCACTACATGAGGCTACATAGATGGTGGCAGGTCCTCAATCTCTTCCATTGGGACCATGCGAGTGAGTGCAATGAAGTTATGCTCAACCCATCTCAGTACCCTCTCATCCTCCACAGCTGGAAAATCTCTTGCTACTGTTGGTCCCCTGGGGGCGGTAGGTGCAGCCCCTAGCCGAGGACGACGCCTATTCCTCGCATAGTCAGTGGGTCGCATTGGTCCCACGTCTGCACACAATGAACATATATCCGTCAAATACTCTGGCATAACAAAAAAATGATATATATAACAAAAAAATATAAAAATTACATATACAACAAAAAAATCTACAAAGGTGGAGACTTACCCATCTCCCCTCGCACCTCACCAAGAGGTACTGGTATCTTTGGGTCTCTCGAAAAATCAATCCCAGCATAGGGGTAGTCCTCTATAACCGAGATCTGTCGTGACGGCCATGCAAAAAATTCATCATCGAAGGACTCATTGGTCCTTCCACCCCCCTGTCGCGGCAGTAGTACTGCCCATCTACACACAACAAAAAGAGAGGCTTGGTGTCCTTGTACCACTACTCGAGCACTAAAGCTCGGAACTCTCTAAAAAACAAATGAACACAGAATGGTCCCAAACCCGAAGTTCATATGTGTCCACAAATGACAATCTGTCAATTGCCTCTTCATGCACTCAAGCAAAGTGGTACTCCAATCAAAAACTTGTGCATTCAAGCACTGGACAACAGTTCATCTCTGCGCGGGATGCCTGATGTAGAGTCGTAGAACTAGTAATGCGCCCAATAAGAAATACTATCACCTATAGAAATAGGTTAGTGATCTTGCTTATAGGCACCTGCGTGCTCACGTGGTCCGTATCAGTTGTATAGTGTAGGCCTATCAATTCCACTATGTTATGCGACCCCCAGGAAAAGTCTAAAAATTGACTGGTTCCCCTCTCCTAGAGAGGCTAGTCAAAAAGTAAATGTCCTCAACCATGGGCACCAGTGACTGCCCCTCTAACATGAATGCCTCTGCATCTGGATGCCAGTAGTCAACTAAGGCATTCAGTAGCCTAGGTTGTGCCCGCATGAAAGGACATAGAAAAAATTTGAGTAACCCACACTACATCAATGTAACCACAGCATTGGGGTCTTCCCCGACCAACTCATTCACCTCTTCATGCTCTCTTTCTCTCCAATGGACATACATCCTACAAAAAACAAAGGTTCAGGAGAGTTAAACCCTTGTTTTTTGTGTCTTTAGCATTCAATAAGGGGGCCCACGCGTGTTGTATTGGAGACAGTCGTGTGTACACGTGGCCTATCTTGAGACAACCTGCGTGGACCTAGGGCCGACCTTTTAAAGGTCGATGACCCCCTAAAAAATGAAACCCAATGCATAATTAAAGACATAAAATGCAAGAAAAGGGAGTTTGTTCTTACATGGTCCAGACAAAAATTTGTTTCGTCCACTATAGCTCTCGGAATCACCACTTTAATCAAAGGGGGTCTTTTGCCTCCAGAGTCAATTTCCAAATCAACAATGGTGATAATGACCTGCTAGCTTATATTTATAGACTTTTTGGCCTCTTTTTGTCACTTTTTTGGCCTCTCTTATCATTTTCTTTATACCAAAAATTATTTAGAGTGATTCAGGAGTTATATAGGAGGGATTTGATCGGGTATTGGGACAGTTTTTTTTTAGTTTTGAGTATTTTTCGATGGTCTGTGGAATTTTTTTTCAACTATCAACTTGAACATATAGGTTAGGTTTCTACCCTGATTTTTTTATCTCCTTGTCTTTTTTCTTTACCATAGGATCAATCCCATTAGGTTGTGACACGGAACCATCATCTCTGCTTTAGAAGTGTCACAACTTGGTGGTATAACTTACCGGAACATGAATTCCCTAGGTAGATCCTGGCTGCATTATGGTAATCATGCTACCCCTAAAAACATTGTAGGTTCGGGAGTCCTTATAGTTTTTCCTGAATACGAGTTTGAGCCTCATTTGCATGATTTGTTTTCGCTCTTGACCTCACCCTCGGGACTCCCAAAAAATAATGGGTTTTCTTTTAAGCCCTTTTCAAACCCTCTAAATATGAAAAGATTGCCAAGCGGTCTTGTGGCCTTTCACGCTCGTTAAATTGAAATTTGAAGTCACGTCTGTCCGGCGGTAGTTTACCCCATTTTTGGTCTAGACGGTCAACTATATGAACAAAGGTCAACTGTACGAACAAAGGTATACTCTATGGAACTTCATCTCTATAGAAGAGTACTCTCAGGTATAATTTTATCCCTTTTTCGGGCCTGAGGGACTAAACTTACAAAGAAGGAACCCCCATGGAATCCATAGTTAAGCTGTTTTCAGACTCTCTAAAATTGAAAAGATCGTCAAGTGACCTTATTCTTTCACACTCGTTAAACTGGTCCAGAAGAACATTCTTGATGGAGTCCATAGTTCATCGTTTGTAAGACTCCTTAAAAATGAAAAAATGGCCGAGTGATCTTGTCCTTGTCACACTCGTTAAAATGGTTTTGAATCGACGTCTTATCGGTGGTAGTTTACCCCTTTTTTGAACCGAATAGACTATCTTCGAAAAAGGTACCCCAACGAAGTCTCCTTTTATGTTTTTTCAGACTCTCTAAACATGAAATACCACCGAGATTACCTTCTCTGGGCTCATTCAACTTACATCGAAGGATGTTACCATTGTGTGTTTAATTAACCACGTTTGCATACATTGTACACCATCCTTGTAATAGTTTGGTTCTTCATCTTAACACCTTTGGCCCCCGAAGGGTTTTTCCCGAGTATCATTCTACTAGAACATTATTCTTGTCCTTGCACCTTGAACTTGTATGTTTGCAACACTCGTTCCTCCATTGTAACGTAATATTCCTTTATTCTTTTTCCCAAAATTATTGAAAAGGATAAAAAACTCAAATATACCCGAAAAAGAGAAAGGGAAAAGTATTTTCTTTATTGGTAGCATAATGAGTCGTCCTTGGATAAATCACATATGTCTGTTTGTTCAACAAACCCTGGGATTTAATATGACCTTAGGAACTTGTTCTCACTACAGAGTTGTGTCCTCCCCCGTTTGGTTATTCTTCCAAACATATGGAGAGTTTGCACTGCCTCTTGCCTCGTAAACTTATGTTAATGCCATGTTGCATGAGTCTCATCATTTGTCATGCTATTGTCCAAGGGAAGTTTTTCACCAAGACTGAGTCGGCCCCTCTACATTTTGTCTTTTTCCCTCATGCCCAACCATCCTGAATTTCCAATCAATTCCTTGTTCGAAATCAATGAAGCCCTCAGTCTGATCATCAAGTCCATGACCGACGAGCCGTCAAAGACCTCTGGGTAGTACAATCGTACACTCATATTACACTCCTACCCAAGTTTTGAATATTTTGAGGTTGTTGCTCAAGCTCTAAATACCTCATCTCTAGCCATCAGGACAAATCAACATCGAGAAGATAGATACTCTATATGTATATCTTTCTGATTTCGAGATGTAGCTTCGTTGTGTATTTTTCGTGGCTACTCTTTATATAGTTATATGACATGGATCTACAATGTATTTGATTGGTATCCATGATTCTATTTTTTCCCGAGCATGGGTATGCCGGCCTCGGTGAAGAAATTTGTTATTTTGCAAACGGCGCCTCCTGGTTCCTAATCCTTGGGCTCAATTGTTCGGCACATCAGTAAAGATTGGTAATGTATTTCGGCCATCAGATGCTCTTCTAAACTCACACATTAGGGGGAATCTGTTATAACCCTCAATTGCACCACACATGCTTTCCTGGCATCACGCCATCTCATATCCCTTCTTTGCCAAATCATTTCTAAACAACTCTTTAAAAAACCTTTTTTATAAAGGCCCACGTGCCCTACTCCATTATTGCATGCATGTGCACTTTGGCTGACCTAAAACAACCCACGTGGATCGACAAAAGAATGAAAAAAGGAAACTTGTTGACGGAACACAAAAGCTATGGGTGAGTTAACTAAAACTCCTGGCCATACATGGCCGAGGGTTTGTCCAAATACCTAGCTCATTCTAGCCTATAAAAGAAGGGGTAGGGGTCCCATTTGGAAAGAGGACAAATATAGAAAAGAAACTTTGCCCATTTGTGTATTCTCATTGTCCCAACCCTTTATCCTTCCTTGTGCCAAAGGAGATACAAAGAAAAGCAGTTGGAGGACAGTCGAAGAGGAGCTCAGTATCAAGTTCATGGAGCGGTGGCCGGTCTCAACTTTTGTAAGTTGACTCATTCAAAGTAATAAAGAAAGTGATTTTCCCATCCCAATTCATGATTTATTAATAATTTGTTAAGTACATGTTTGAATTTCTAACCCGTTATTCTATAGGTAGTATGCATGTGTAGTTGTTTCTTGTCTTGTATGCAGGTCAACATTGGAAAGGAGAAATGCAAACAAGTAATCAAGTGCAACAAGGGATCGACATAGAATGCCCAGAACGAGGTAGGTTGATCTAGCCATTCATTTAATAAAAAGAAATGGGATTTAAGTCTGGGGATGAAGGTAGAAAGTAGATTTTCTATAGGTCATATCTGCATGCAAAGTCTAACCCTATTTGCTAGTCTGTAAGGAGATTTCCCTCACAACACTAGTGACATGGGGGTTCGAGAAGGCAAAGTCAAAGTGGATAGATAAAGATCCCCTCTCACAAGTCACCACCGATCAGAAAGTCTGGTATTATAACCCATGAAAAGATGATATGTTAAAGTGTACCTGCCCGGAAAAAAGCAACAAGAAACTAGATATATTTGCAAGTACACTTGCTAGTTAGCACTTCATAAAACCATGGACTTTATTGAGAAAAATAAATTTGTTGAATATGATGAAGTAAACAGAAAATTTATAACAACAATATTTGTAGAGCAATACTTCACATTAAATGCATTGAAAATAGCTTCAAAATGACTAAGAAACATTAACCATTGAAATCATAATACTAGCATTTGATAAAAGTAAATAAGATAAGCAATACATCATCCTTTTTAATTGCTTTTATGATATTTTAATGTTGCATCTAATGGTTGTAGCTAAATTTAGTAACAAAAAAAATATTGTTAGTAGGTTAGGTTATTCTAGGGTTAGAAATTATTAGTAGGTTGCTCAAAGAGTAGGTTTTGAAGGTTGTGTTGATCAATTACTCAATAGAGGAATTATACTAGTGATTTAAAGGAAAATGGAGTCAATAATGAAGAAACAAATGTTGAATAAAAATAATAATAGAGAGTCAAAGACAAGAGAGAATGATAAATTGGAGTGTTGGTAACCCAAGGCTCCAATTTATCAAACCCTAGTGGAAACTAGTTGCTAAGGTGTAGGTAACCCTAAGCCTTAGTAGATTTCCTCCCTCTTTTAACTCAATGATGAAGAAAAAATGGCTGAGATGAAGAAAAGGATACTAAGGTGTTGCAATGGCAAGGCCTTAGCTCATGCTTCAAGAATATTGGCCTTTTGACAATATCTAGTAGGTGAAAGCTTTTGAAGCTAGGACAATAACATGTGCTAGTATTACTAGGGTTTAATCAATCAATTTCATAATCTTTGATGTAAATGCAAGCTAAATTAAACTATAACCATTCAATTAAGAAGATTTGCAGAAAAATCACTTACGTACATATAGAATTCATCAAGAAGAACCCTAGTTGAACACATCCACCAAGAAATTTGCCAAAATAATCCAAAATAACCCTCCAACAAGTGCACCTAAACATTCATCCAAGAAACCCTAAGGACGGTGAAAATTTCAGTCCTCACAAGTGTGAGTGAAATATCATGAAAAACAAGATGGATTTTCCCCTTATTTATACAATACTAATGACCAGAATTAGGTCAAAAAGGTCAACATGGCCAGTTACAAATAATATCTAGGTTTTACATTAAATTTCATAATTAAACCCCAAAACAAGATTCTAATGTGACTTCATGCCCTTTTTTGGTGACGTTAGGCCCTTTTTTGGAAACGTTTTCCTTTTGGAGAAAAACGTTAGGCCTCCTTCTGCCTCAAGAACCTGCCACACGTTCCACTTGGCACACAACTGCCTCCAAAACATCCCAAAATTCTAGGTCACATCATGGGTGATGTCATGGGCCTTCCGAGGCCTAAATCATGGTGGAAAGGGAACAAGCCCATTGGGTCCAGGCCTGCGAGGCTACCCCTGGTGAAATATCCTCCTCTCTCTCTCATGCAATCCTCTGATCTGTCTTTGCCCCTGGTTGGGGTATCAACATCCATATGGTGGTTTGTTATCCTGATGGAGGTCTAAACTAATCATCTCCCCATGTGTACTTGTCCGGGTGTGGCCCTGCAACAACAGATACACCCTCCATGGGCTCATAAGTCATAGGGATCATAGCAATGTCAATCACATCTAATCATCAAGTTATTAAACATGTGCATGGAACCCCTTTTACTTGGACAAGTGCTCAAATAAATTATGCTAATATACAAGCTGAGTTTGGAGGGGACTCTAGGATGTCCTATTGGGATAATGATCATTCGATGTGGGATGTTCCTGGGAGAAGTCAAATCTAGGTCATGTGAGTGGACGAGGTGGTAAGGAATGTCTGGGCAAGGGGTGCAGTGATAGCAAGGAAATGTATATCTTACCTGTGGGTTCCTCTGAAGAGGGTGAGATGCACATTTTCATGGATGAAAATGTTTCCAAGCCCATTCATGCCCTTTATCTTTTATTCTAATTTATTTTTCTTTAAAGAGGCTAGTTAGGGGACACTATTGTTGGATTGTTGATAGGGGGAGTGAATCAGTAATAGAGAAATTTAAACCTTTTCAACCATATAATGCAAGTTTTATATCATTGTAGAATTATCATCCAATAATTGCAAAGTAAATAAACGATGAACAAATGAGAAATCATACACATACACAATACACCATTATTTTTACGTGGAAATCCAAAGCGAGAGTAAACCACAATTTTTTTTTTCTTATATTTCTTGAAGAATTACATTCATTAGAAGCATCAAATTCCTTTGTTTTCTAGTTGCAACTGGAAAGAGGCTCCAACCCCCTAGTTTCTTAGGCTACAACCTGAGGGAATCTCCAGCTCCCTAATTATATGGCTACAACCAAAAGGAAGCTACAACCCCCTATGTTCTCCAGCTACAACCAGAAGGTGGCTACAACCACCTGTCCTTTCCCAGTCCAACCTCCCTGACGTAGAAGTAGAATGATGGAACCACGATCACATTATCACTATGAGATATATTGATGCAAACCTGTACCAAACAACCTATAATCAACCTGTACCATAAATAAGTGCATCAATCATGCACCGACCTCTACCTCAACCTATACCATCAACATGCACCAAATATGTACCAATCATGCATAAAATACACCTCTACTATGACTCATCAATATGTACCAACATCATCAAGTATACAACTCATGTATGTGTCAACACATCAACTACTTCTCTCAATCATGTACCTCAACCATACACCAAGTACATATACCAATATAACCATCAAAATTTCTCTAGCAATACATCACACTATCCATAACCAAATACCAGAAACCCTTACATCAAACCATGTTCAACAACTTCATTGTTATGTAGCCTCAAGATAAACCAACAACCTCATCAACACATCACAACCAAAAGACCAATACCGATATGCCAAATACCAACAACAAAATACCAATTGTATCCCTCAACAAATCTGATATATGCAGCAATAATGAGCATTCAATACCATATCGAGAGCTAAACCCTAGCTCACAAAACATACCTCAAACAAGATGTGCCATATCTCTCATAAATAGACCCCAACCATGTTGTTGTCATGATTTTTCTGCCGCACTTTTTCAGCCATGATTTTTCTGCCGCACTTTTTCTACCGTGATTTTTCTGCCACACTTTTTTTTTCATGATTTTTTTCGGCACTTTTTCTGCCATATTTTTCCTGCCACACTTTTTTAACTGGAATTTTTCTCTATCAATAATACTTTCCCAAATAACCTTTCACAAAAATAGATATTCAATGTTATTCAAGTGTGATTAGATGAGAGTGCATTTCCTCTTATGTATACTTTCATGTAGCATCCCACTTTCCTTATTTTAGGGAGTTCTCCTTTAACTTTATTATTTAAATAATTTCTTTTGCAAACACTTTGACTTTTTGGGGCTTCTAGATGACTCGAGAGGGTTCTCCAAATTCACATGGCCATAAATATCTAAATATGAGGAGTTATTTGATGTTCCACATACCACTGGAAATGACATGACATGTACTATCCATCTATAATAGTCTTACCTACAAATATATATGAAAACTCATACCATTATCCATCAAACAAACTTTGGTCCATTACCCAAACCTGGGTTCTCCAAGGGTTGACATCAATCACTAAGGGTTGAAATCAATTTACAATATCACTCTCCAATGGTTGACATCAATGACAACAAAAAATACAAACCAACTCTCCATCAACCTAAGCAAATTGTATGACAATCTCCCACTTTGGCATTGATGGAAACACCAACATTGATGGAAACACTTAGTCATGATAACTTGCATGATTATACTCCTTATCAATGTTTCTATCTCTCCTCCTTTGAGATCAATGGAAAAGGGTATCTCCCTTTGGGGCTGCTCCCCCTGTCTACATGCCTCTGTGTTGTCTCTCCAAGCACTTCTATCCTGCATCTAATAAATCTCCCCCCCTTTGTCATCAATGGAAAAGGTATCTTTCCATCTGAGGTTTCTCCCCCTAACTAAACTCTTCTTGAAACTGATCCCATGACCTGAATTGTCCTCTTTATGGTGCTTCCTCATGTAAATATAAGACATATAAGATAATCATTAAAAAACATTCATTTTGGAGTATAAATTACTTCGATTCTCTGGCGAATATACTCAAAGGATTCTCTTCAAAGCGATTTTGTAAAGATATCTTCCACTTGTTTTTTTGTGCCCACATATTCAAATATGATGTTATTCTATGCAACCTTTTCACGGAGAAAGTGATACTTGATTGGAATGTTCTTCGTCTTGGAGTGCACAAACGAGTTCTTTGAGATACTAATGATGCTTGTATTATCACAATAGATTGGAATGGGCTCATCATACACATCCTGCATATTTGTCAGAGTTTGTTTCATCGATAGAAAATGTGTACAACATGATGCTACTGCAATATACTCTTCCTCCGATGTAGATAAGGATACTTATGATTGTTTCTTTCTTAACCATGATACTAAACACTCACCCAAGTAGAATGTTGCTCCATTGGTGCTTCATCGGTCATCAATGCAACCTGCCCAATCTGCATCTGTGTAGGAAATAAGTGATAGATCCTTTCCTTTTGGATACCATAATTCAAACTCTTTCGTTCCTTTGAGATATCTAAAAATCCTGTTCACTGATAATACATTTGATTCATTTGGTGCTGCTTGTAATCGTGCCACCTGTCCAACTTCCTGCATTACATCTGGTCTGGATGTTGTCACATATAGTAAGCTACCTATCATTGACCTATATTTCCTCTAGTTTGTATACTTTGAGTCATCATCTTTTCTCAACTTGCAACTGGTTTGCATAGGAGTGGTAACTGGTTTGCAATCTTCCATTCCGAACCTCTTTAGCATTTTTCCGATATACTTAGTTTGAGAAATAAAAATTCCTTGGTTTCTTTGACGTATCTGAAGACCCAGAAACAAGGATAGTTCTCCAATTAATGAAATTTCAAATTCATTCTGCATATCCTTTGCAAATTTATGGCTTATCTTGTCATCAGTACTTCCAAAAATAATATCATCAACATAAACTTCAATTAATAAAATACAATCTTGAGTTACCTTGATATAGAGGTTGTTGTTTTCACTTCCTTTTCTGAACCCTGCCTATTGCAGATATTTATCTAGTCTAGAGTACCATGCTCTAGGATCCTCTTTTAAACCATATAAGGCCTTCTTCAATTTACACACATAACCTGCATTCTATGACAACTGAAATCCTTCTGGTTGTTCAATGTAGACTTCTTCTTCAAGTTCCCCATTTAGAAAATCTGATTTCACGTCCATTTGATACACTTTAATATTCTTGGAGCATGCATAATCTATGAGCAATTAGATTGCTTCCATTCTGGCAACTAGAGAAAATGTCTCTTCAAATTCGATTCCTTCAACCTGTGTGTATCCTTTACATACCAATCTATCTTTGTTCCTTGTAACCTGTCCATCTTCATTTAATTTATTTCTGAATACCCACTTTGTGCAAATCACATTCTTATTCTTTGGTCTTGGAACGAATTCCCAAGTGTCATTGTTCTCTATTTGATCTAATTCTTCATCCATGGCCTTATTCCAAAATTCATCCTTGCTGACCTCTTCAAAACTATTTTGTTCAATCGTAGATGAGAGTGCTAGGTGTGTTTGTTTTGGTGAGCATATTCTTCTTCTGGTCTCAACTCCTTCATATTTGTTTATGATAATCTGATCTGAAGGATGATTCTTCTGTACTCGTTTGCTAGGTGTCTTTGGAGGCACTTTCTGAACTTTCTCTTCTACTTATATATGATCCTCTTCATCTTCCCCTT
Source organism: Picea engelmannii (assembly GCA_009831015.1). Taxonomy (NCBI): domain Eukaryota; kingdom Viridiplantae; phylum Streptophyta; class Pinopsida; order Pinales; family Pinaceae; genus Picea; species Picea engelmannii. The sequence goes on along the minus strand of ML790105.1, from coordinate 68,568 downwards.
CTACTTATTCTTCGTAAAGTTGTTCCATTGATTCATTTTCTTCTTCCTTTAATTATCGTCCACCTATTTAATATATTGTTAGATTGATGCTTTACACAACTTTGTTCAACCTCAAATTGTAACACTTGTATGATTTCCTTGTACTTGAGTAACCAAAAAGTACTCCTTTATCCACACGAGAGTCAAACTTTCCCATTCTACCATATTCTCTTTTGATGTAGCATTTTCTTCCAAATACTCTGAAGTGATTCACATTTTCTGGTCTTCCTTCCAATAGATCGTCGGGAGTTTTTTCAATGGTGTTTTTGAGCATTAATCTGTTTTTAATGTGAACCATTGTAGGAACTGCATGTGTCCAAAATATATCTATCAATTTGGAATCCATTAACATTGTTCGAGCCATTTCCTATACTATCATGTTCTTTATTTCAACAACTCCAATCTGTTGAGGTGTCCTAGCAACAAAGAATTTCCTTTTTCTTCTATGTTTGCTACAGTAGTCCATAAATTACTTTGAAGTGAACTCTTCTCCATTATCAGATCTTAAACATTTGATTTTTTAATCCATTTCATTTTCAACCATTTCCTTGTAGACCTTGAAGTTTTCAAAATCTTATGACTTATTCATGAGAAAGAAAATTGCATTCATTCTTGTATAATCATCATTAATAACATAGAGTATTTCTCACCTTTTAAACCCTTTGTTGTATTTGGTCCAACTAGATCAATATGCACAATTTCCAGTGTTCTTTTCACTGAATATTCTTTTGATCTAAACCTGGTCTTTGTTTGTTTTCCTTGTTGATAATGCTTGCATAAAGTGTTGGTTGGTTTCGTAATATGTGGAATTTCTCTAACTGCTTCATTTTTTCTGACTTTGACAAGGTTATCAAAGTGTATGTGATCCATTCTTCTGTTCCATAACCAACTTTCATCTTCCTTTCTTAGAAAACACTTTTCATTTCCAAATTCACTTAATACATATATTTTGTTTGAAGTTCTTGTAGTTGTTGCAATCAATTCTCCTGAACCTTATTTTCTTATCTCGCACTTTTGTGAATCAAAAGTAACTTTATGACCTTGGCCACACATTTGACTCACACTTAGAATATAATGTTTCATATCTTCTACTAGTAGAACATTTTTTCCCTTTTTATTCTTGTTTCCAATTCTGACTGTGGCATTTCTAATGATTTTAGTTTAATCATCATTTCCGAAGGAGATTGATCCATATATTTCCTTTGTTAATGTAACAAACCTATCTTTATCACCTCTCATGTGTTTTGAACATACACTGTCAACATACGAACCACGTTTCTTCTACTTAGCTTGTAGAGCGAGTGTGCATTCTTCATTTCTATATTGATTATGCTTTCTTATCCATGTTCTCTTATGAGGTTCTTGTCTGTGACTATTGTTGTTTTTTTTTGGTTCTCTAGGAGGAATTGTCATTCTACAATATTTTTCCATGTGTCCAAAGTTGTTACACTTGTATAATTCCACTTCAGTGCTCAATGATTCAAACCTAATGTAACTTCTTCTTTGTTTTTGACTAGGCCTTCTTTGATAACCCTTTTGTGTATGACTTTCAAAGTTGTTTATGTTACTGTTGTTAGCTCTGCAATTCATAGCTTTATGTCCAAAATTATTACATGCATAACATAAACCAAAAAATATAGTTTGATACTTGGGAGTTGAAGATATTCTGAAAGGATTTTATCTTATGAATCCTTCTTCTTCCTGAGGCCTATCTGTTGGTTGTTGATTCTGAAATATGAATCTTCTCGGTGGAAGAGTGTCCCTGCAATCTTCATTGTAGATCTTGCTATATCCTTTGATTGTTTCTGCATATATTTTTGGATATGTTTCTTGTTCTGTTGTTTTGGAGCTTGATCCCTTTTCTGTTTGATTGTATCCAAGTCCGGACTTGTCATGATAAGGTTTTTTACTATTGATAATGTCATCCAAAACTTTTGAGATATTCTGCATATTTTTGTTTTTAAGATCCTTTCTTAATGTGAAAATATCTTCTTCCAAATCTCCAATGATCCTATCTCTTTCTTCTAGTTGTTATTTCAGTGCTTCTTCAATTATTTTATCTTCTTCTATTTGAGACTTTAATTTTTTTATCATTTGTTCTAGTTCTTGAGTGTATTCTTTCTTGTCTAGTTCCACTTGTAGTTTCTTGTTTTTCTTCTTCTCTCTTATTATAACTTCTATGGCACACAAAAATTCTTATTGATAGTCAACTTCTTCCTCTTAATATTATTCTTTTGCCTCCTCATATTATTCTTCGGCGTCTTCTTTGTCAGAATCTTCTACTGCCATGAATAGAACTCTTTTTGTCTCATTGTCACTGAATTCATCTTCATCTGATGAGGAAATGTCTTCTTTGGTGCATAAGATTTTCTTGAAATATTTCTTTGTGGTTCTTTTGTCTTTGTATGTTTGTTTCCTATTTGAGTAATCTTCATCATTCCTCTTATTTTTCTTATGAGAACATTTGTTAGAAAAATGACCAATACCATCACAATTAAAACAAATCAATGGAAACTTACCTTTATATATGTCGTTGGTTCCCTTATTCAATCTTCTGATAACGTTGGCCATTTATTCATCATCTTCAGAGATGTCACTGTTGCTGCTATGTTCTTTTACTTTTTTCTTTCCATTTTTCTTTGGCCTTTTGGATGATTTGAAAGTTGCATCTTTTATATTTGGATTTTCCTATTCAGTTCTCATTTCATATGTTATGAAGATTCTATGTAGTTTGTCCATGCTTATTGAGTCTAGATCTGCTCTTTCTTCTAGTGTTGATATCTTCGGATCAAATATCATAGGAAGATATCTTAGTACATTTTGAACAATTAAAGATTCTTTAATTTCTTCTCCCAATCCTATGATTGCATTTATTGTTTCACCAACTCATAAGAAGTAAGCTGCAATATTTTCATCTTCCTTCATCTTTAGTTGTTCAAACTGACCTCTGTAAGTTTGAAGCTTTGATGTTTTGACTTTTGAATCTCCTTCATAAATATTTTGGATCTTGTCCCAAATCTCTTTAGCAGATTTAAAATGTATAACTTTGGTGTATACTGATTCACAAAGACCATTCAGAAGTGAATTTGTGGATTTGGAAGTACTTTTCCCAAGTTTCATTTCTCTTTCATTTTTTGGTGGAACTATTGGTTCTTTGTATCCATTCAAAACTAATTGCCAAATTTCAAATCCATGTTCCTGTATATATGTTTTCATCCTTCTTCTCCAACATGCATACTTTTGTCCATCAAATTGTGGTATTCAATTTTTTATACATGTTTCTCTCCATGACCTACCTTTCAGTGGTAAACTGACTTTTGAAGGAACTTGCTCTGAAACCAATTGTTGGATTACTGAGAGGGGGGGTGACTCAGTAATAGAGAAATTTAAACCTTTTCAACCATATAATGAAAGTGTTATATTAATGTAGCATTATCATCCAATAATTGGAGAGTAAATAAACAATGAACAAATGAAAAATCATACACATACACAATACACCAGTGTTTTTACGTGGAAATCCAAAGCGAGAGAAAACCAAAAAATTATTTTTCTTATATGTCTTGAAGAATTACATTCATTGGAAGCACCAAATTCCTTTTTTTTCCAGCTGCAACTGGAAGGAGACTGCAATCCCCTAGTTTCTTAGGATACAACCTGAGGGAATATCCAACTCCCCAATTCTCTGGCTACAACCAGAAGGAGGCTACAACCCCCTATGTTCTCCGACTATAACCAGAAGGTCACTACAACCACCTTTCCTTGCCCCGTCCAACGACCCTGACATAGAAGTAGAATGATGGAACCACTGTCACACTATCACTTTGAGATATATTGTTGTAAACCTATACCAATCAACTTGTAATCAACCTGTATGATAAACAAGTGCATCAACCATGCACCAACCTATATCGAAACTTGTACCATCAATGAGTGCATAAAACATGCACCAAATATGTACCAATCATGCATCAAATACACATCAACTATGACTCATCAAGATGTACCAACATCATCAAGTATACACCTCATGTATGTGCCAACTCATCAACTACTTTTATCAACCATGTACCTCAACCATACACCAAGTAGATATACCAATATAACCATCAAAATTTCTCTAGCGATACATCACACTATCCATAAACAAATACCATAAAACCTTACATCAAACCATGTGCCACAACCTCACTGTTATGTAGCCTCAAGCTAAACCAACAACTTCAGCAACACATCACAACCAAAAGACCAATAACCATATGACAAATACCAACAACAAAATACCAATTGTATCCCTCAAAAAATCTGATATATGCAATAATATTGAACATCCAATATGATATCAAGAGTTAAACCCTAGCTCACAAAACATACCACAAACAAGATGTGCCATATCTCTCATAAATAGACCCCAATCATGTTGTTGGCGTGATTTTTCTGCCACACTTCTTCTGCAACAAATTTTTTGCTGCACTTTTTCTACCGCACTTTTTCTGCCCCGAATTTTCTATCGTGAATTTTCTACCACACTTTTTCTTCTGCGATTTTTCTGCCGCACTTTTTCTGTCACGATTTTTATGCCACACTTTTTCTGCCATAGTTTTCCTACTGCACTTTTTCTGCCACACTTTTTATGCTGCAATTTTTCTCTATCAATAATACCTTCCCAAACAAGCTTTCACAAAAATAGATATTCAATGATATTCAAGTGTGATTAAATGAGATATACTTTCCTCTTATTTATACTTTCATGTAGCATCCCACATTCTTTATTTTAGGGATTTATCCATTAACTTTATTAGTTAAACAATTTCTTTTGCAAACACTTTGACTTTTGGGGGCTTCTAGATGACTCATGAGGGTTCTCCAACTTCACATGGCCATGAATCTCTAACCATGAGGAGTTATGTGAAATTACACATACCACTAGAAATGGAATAAAATGTACTATCCAGATAGAATAGTATTACCTACAAATATATCAAAACTCATACCATTAGCCATCAAACAAACTTGGGTCCATTACCCAAACCTGGGTTCTCCAAGCGTTGACATCAATCAATAAAGGTTAATATGAATCTACAATATCACTCTCTAATGGTTGACATCAATGAAAACCAACAATCCATACCAACATTCCATCTACCTAATCCAATTTTTTGACAACTACCCTGGCGTGGTGACCAGTGGTGGCAATGGTACTCACAAGCATTTCATGGAAATGAGAAGGTTTTCTTGTGATGAGACCCCCTTTCTCTTGGTTATGCCACCAAGATACACTACCCTGGTGTGGTGACTAGCTATTGGTAGTGTGATACCACTACATTCCCATGGACCTAATAGGTTGGCTCGTGATGAGGCCCCCTATCCTCTAACTAGGTCTTGATTTCTTATTTTTATGGGTCTCTTTGTTTCTTGCTGAGAATATTTTTATTTATTTTTCGGGGATCCTTGGGTGAAGCATATCGAGGTTTCATTCTTCTGGATTTTGTATTTTTCTAGCTACTTTTACCCTCTGGTCCTTTATCCGCTTCTTCCCACAAGCCAAGGTATAACCCTTATATATTTGGCCAACCCAATGCCCAGACCAGTGTAATGGGATAAATGAGTAGGAAAAAATATGAAAGGTGATAAGTATGGTGGGATCAAACGATGAACTCTCATGAATCTCCTAGTGGAAACTCAAACCCTATGGGTACTTCTTACTAGGGAATCTTTTCGTTCCCCCTAGGTGTGGTCAAGTGCAAAGGCATAAGGTCCAAGAACAGGTTAGAAGAAAAAATAATTAAACGAACATATCCAAAGGTTTTGAGGATCAGAGTGACACATACCATGATAACCGAACTCATTACCTCATGGAGAAAGACCCATTTCTATTGCAAGACCATGGCGATGTGATGGATGTTGTTATTGCTGACAAAGTGGAGGCATTGAATAAGAAAATGATGGGCCCTCTAGGGCCATGCTCAAGTCAATCTGTCTCTCGATACTCCATTTCTAGGGCTTATGGGACTCAAGACATAATCTCCTTAGTTATCCATAGGCTAGGGTATAACATCTGGCTCCAACTCAGGGACATGTTCTCAATGTAGAGCGCATGAGAACCTCAACATATCTGGCATAACATGTGACCTGCTTGATATTAACATAAGACTATTAATAATGATTTGGGGTGGTGATATCACCCCCAACTCATATATATATATATATATATATATATAGTACAGAAAATGAAAGCAAGCATATATACAAATGGAAATACAAACTACTCTAGCATGAAATGCAAATGGTATATACAATGAAATGCAAATTCCTACCTACTTACCTACACTTACTTATGAATTCAAGTCTCTGCCCCTGATGGGGTTTGAGGAAGTTCCCATTAACTGGTAATTGGCACCTTCCTCCTTTCAATATAGAAAAATAGTAGGCATCATTGGCTGAATTTCTTCCAACTTTGAAGGGTCCAAGCCAAAACTATGCATTTCCCCTGACATTAGTAGGCTCTACCTTCTTTGTGTTGCACATCCACACTATGTCTCCTTATTTGTAATATATGGTTCTGAACTTCGTTGTTTCTTGAAAAACCCTGGTGTACTCTGAAGAGGGAGGAGGGTGGGATTCTGCTTTAAAAACTTCTTGTTGGGATGAATGGATCAATATGCTATCTTCTCCTTTATTTAACAACTTGACAACCCCAACTTCCTTGTCTTTATACTTGTTCAAGAGTTTTTGATAATATTCCTTCTTTCAACATTGTATCTGATCAAAATATTCCTCGGTAGAAAAAGACTTATCATCATGATAAAATTAGGGAAGACTTTATCTGGTTGGCTCATGCATTTTACTATTTCCGATATCATTCTCTTCCCATTTTAAAAAGACAAATCATTTCCTTCTAAACCTCATCAAATAGTCTGTAATGTCCCCCACCTCTTAGAGAGGTGATGAGGAGACTCAGTGGCCTGGGCACCCCCACTAGGTCATAGTCTCACATTGAAGGGGGGAAAGTCAAGAAGTTAAAAGTTATATTTTTAAGTTGACTTAAGAAAGGAAAAGGATAAAGGAGTAAAAGATAACTCAAAAGAAGAATAGAAGATTAACCCTGGGAGTTAACCTAACTCAATAGAGAATTAGAAGGAAAAGTATAGGTAAGAGGCTGGGCTGCACCTATTACTCATTCTGGTTTTGGATTAGCATTTGTTATTCCTCTTGAGCATTCAGTTTGGGGGTTTGTTGTAGAAATCCTTGTGAGCAACTCAGTGGTGAAATATCCACTCACCCTGTTCCACATCTTGGTCTCGGGGATGAAAGACTCCTCCACACCATTCTAGTCTCAACCCATCTCCATCTAACACTTCAGAAGGTAGCAAGTCATATTGTTCTTATGTTTCCAGCAAGGGCGCACCATCATCGGGAGGGAGGTTTGATCCAACTTATCCTGAGGGCCTGGGGCCATTCTGACAGTTGGGTTTTGTTTGCAGGGCTAGGACCATCAGTTTGAGGGATTTTATGGAGGGTTATCATCATTCTACATTTGTCTACAGATTGGGATGTCTTGGAGCCATAGGGGACGTCCTGTAATTCAGTAAAACTCAGATCTAGGGAGATCTTCTTGAGATCTGAGTCTGAAACTTCTCCCACAGGATTTTCATAGAACGATCTATATTCTTGAAGATTTTCAGAGCATTTGGAGGCCTCCTTCATTAGGGATGAACCATCTAGGGTTTCATTCATCCATTGGGGCACCCCATTCAGTGGGAAATTCAGATCTATGGGGTTTGAGAGTGGATTTGGGAATTTGGACATCTGGGTTGTCCTTACAGTTTCCCGATCTATCATTTGGCATATTTCTCGGGATGATTTGACACTTTTGGTAGCAGGGAAGAATTATTGAGGGCTTCAGCATTCTAGCAGGACGTGGAACTTTCCGTCTTGGAGGTTGAGAATTAGTACGACTCAAGCATGGGTACATAAGTTGGATACTTACCTGTAGCTTAACCCCATGAGAGAGATGGAGGCCATCAAGTTTTCCATTATATACTTGGATGGAAAGGCCCACGACTGGTGGTACCATGGGCTCACCACACTCGGCCACAACCAGATTGTATCCTATATAGAATTCACTCAGAGGCTCATCGATAGATTTGATCTAGGAGATCCTGAGTTACATTTCTGGGAGCTCACACAACTCCAGCAAACAGGTACGGATGAGGCATACATTGATGAGTTCCAGGCAGTGATTGTGCAAGATATGTCCCCAACCAGTCTCATGATGCTCTTTACAGAAGGATTGATGGAACCCTTGAAGGTTTGGGTTAAGGCCTTCAAGCCTACCAACCTACAGGAAGCCATTTGGAAGACGAGGGATATGGGTCCATCTACTAAAACAAAATTCATACCCAGACCACCTCTTAACAGTGGTGGAAGAGATCAAAGGCCTCCAATAAACCAGGGAGGACGTGACCCTAAGGGTTATGACAAGGGCCGTGGCAGAATAGATGACAACACCAGGAGGGAACTGAGAAGGAAGCAACTCTGCTTCGCATGCAAGGAGCCATGGAATCCCTCACACAAGTGCATGGGATGAGGACAGGTACATTACATTGAGGTCACTTCATATGATGAAGAAGAGGATGAGTATGGTAAGATACAAAACATGGAGGCCGAAACGTTAGAGGCAGCAGAAGAAGAGGTTCCAGAACTAGATTGTGCGGTTGGAGAGAAGGCTACGTTGGCATCTATCAGCGGAGTACCCAAGTTCAACACCTTCAGGATGAGAGGGGTCTTACAAGTACAGAGAGTGTCGGTTCTCATTGATGGAGGAGCTTCCCACAATTTCATTGATGCATCATTACTGAAGAGGAGGCACATACCTACAGTAGAGTTTGAAGGATTCAAAGTGGAGGTAGCAAGTGGTAGTACTATGCCTTGTAACAGATACATACCGTGTATGAAACTCACCTTGGGAAGGCATGAGTTAGTTCAGGATGTGTATGTGATGGATCTTCCCGATACTAAAATCATCCTAGGGGTGCAGTGGCTCAGCACTTTAGGACCCATCACCACAAATTACAAGACCATGGAAATGTCC
>ML790105.1:21854-43733 GCA_009831015.1 Picea engelmannii | reverse complement strand
TCCTTCTAGAAGCGGAAGCTTCTATTAGGTCTTCTTACATCCGCCTTATTCTATTTTATTGAAAGGTCTTATTAATATTGACCTTTATTACATCCGAATACATTGATCTACCTATGTGCGGGTTAGGACCTTAACAGAAAGAGGTACACAAAAAATACCCTCTGATTATCAGCGAATGATGAAAACCACTGACAAAGGAGAGAACACCACCAATAAGGCTAATGGCATCCAAGACACTACATGAATCCCAATGTGTGAATAGATGTCTCACCATCGAACATAAGGGAAACCACCCATTCAATGACCAATGATGAAGTGTCGAATAATGGGTTCATGGTTACCTACCAATGATGAACGTAGGGCTAGGGTGCATGATAAGATTACAGTATCATGTGATTCTGAGATAAACTAAGGGTATGGCCAACATGCAAAGTCAAGAGTTCTGAGGAGTGGCCGACACAGGTTGATAGACTTCCTTTGAGCAAGAGCATGAGACATATGGAAGACTCCAACAACATAGACTCAATTATGAAACAATGAGATGCAGGAGACATCAATCAATTTCTCCATAGGGACAAGAAGAGTAACCAATCGGTAGAGAAGACTCTATAACAAGGTCAGCTTCCTAATTCCATGCTAGACCCAAAATTATGGTGACAAATAGACTCAATAACTTTGTGCTTTGTTCAAAGACACAAATACTACCAATATAAGATAATACTCCCTTCTTGCCCGTATTTTTTTGTTTTTTCATAGACAAATGAATTCTATGATACAAAGGAGGAAACGAGTGTCACAAGTAAGAAAAACTAGTTCCAGCAGTGGAACATATGTATTCTCAATGAAAGGACATGAATACAGGAGATGGACACTCGAGGGAATGTTCCCTCCTGGGTATAGGGTGTCAAATTGCAAAGGATAAAAATAAGGTGCTGCTTGGTTGAGGATGAAAAAAATAATGCGGCAAATGGTTTATAATGCAAAGAGAGAACCAACTACAGGCTCAATACTACAAGCAAGGGCATGAGATGCAATCACAACTTGATGCCAAAAAAATGTCCTTTTTTATGTCTTTTAGTCTACTTGGTGTGAAAAAGGGATAAACTTGTGCCAAATAGAATTCTTTTCAAATCCAATTTACGAGTTTGAAAGAGACAAGTTCACTTGGAAATCTTTTCGGTTTTTGAAAACGAGTCGGAAAAGAGCTTAACTAAGACTCACGACCTTTCAAGTCCAATTTAACGACTGTTAAAGGAACAAATCACTCGACAATCTTTTCACTTTTTAAAGACAAGTTGGAAAAGATCTTAAATTAAACTCATTTGGGAGTCCTTGGGGTTTGAAGCATCATGTTTATGAGTGAGAAATGAGGCTCAACATAAAGTCATGTATTAGCTATAAGGGACTCCCATTCATAAGGGAAAAATATTGGCATGGTAAACAAATGCAATAGAGGATCTAACTAGGGAACCCATGTTTGGTAAGTCTCTACCACTTGTTAATGACACTACTTATAACAGATAGAAGGTTTTGTGCTGCAACAAATGGGTTCGTACCTAAGGCATAAAAAGAGAAAGTTATAGGACAATGCAAAAAGAACAATGGAATGCATACCTATCCTATATGTTGGGTAGTGAAAATACCTGTCTGTGGTGATGAATGACTAACATAACGCTGAAATCCGCAAGAATCCCAGGTGAAAACTACAAAAACCAACTCAATCCACCATTGTGTTAGTCCATTAGGTGAAAAAATGGTTGAAAACTATAGAAAGTTGGTAAAAATAGTTAATAAATAGTAACAAAACCAAAAATTACTATACCATTTTGATTTTTTACCCAAATAGTGTAAAATGGACCAAAATACCTCTGAAATTCAAATGACGACTGCAGGATCATTAGGCAATGAAATCACAAACCCTCTGAATCAGGTAAATCTAGTTCCACTCCTCTTTAATTTTAGTGGACTAAATTTTTGAATTAGGTTCCAAATTTTTAGTTATTGAGGGCGCAAAATGTGAATTTTGGTGTACGCAGGATGTCTTCAATCAGGTCGTGTATACAAATAGCTATACATGCATGTGAAAACTGCAGGGCATGTATAGCCATCCTTATACGTGACTGTAAGTACATTAGCTCTCGTACATGCACACAAAAAATCATTTTTAAGGATTCTAACTCAATTTTTTATTTGTCCTTGGAAGGATGGTTCTTGAATGGAGAGAAAGAGTGAAGGAGGATGTTGATGTTGCTATAGATCGAGATCCAGGGTCTCAAATGGATTTAAAGCGGTGTGGCTTATATAAATTTTGGGTTCTCAAAGGAATGAGAGCCCAAGTGAGGTTGCTTGAGATGATTGTGGGTTACTGGGACCTTGAGAGTGAAAGCTTCAACCTCGGAAAAACATTGAGAATTGAAGTAGAGGACATTTACTTTTTGACTGGTCTATCACGCCAGGGAGAGATTGTAAACCTAAAATCATGAGGGACAGTAAGTAGAATGAAAATAGAGGAGTAAATAAATGCCCACTATGTAGCAGAGACTCCTAAGGTGGGAATTCAACTCCCTATCCAGGAAATAAACAATCCCATCCTGAATATCATTGTGCTTGTATTGACCAGGATCATAGGTTTGGCCTCATTGCACCAGGCATCGAGTCTTCTCATGTTCTATGCAGTGCAGTGTATGAGACCCATAATATATGTTTGGTGTACCTCACTACTGGAAAATATGAAGAGCCAGTTGACAGAGTGAAAAAAGGGGAGTAAGAGGAATTTTTGGTTTGCCTCTATCCTATGCAATTTCTTTTTTGAGTGGGTTCTAGGTCTAGGACCTAAAGTCGATATTCTTCCTAGAGGACCTCACAATCTAGCCATGGCATGGTGGACTGAGGTAATGCGACGAAAGGGGGGAGGTACGGTGCTGACACCCTACAATGAGGATTTATTCTACTGGTGGAAGCGACAGGGCATTTCCCTAGATGACTATCCCTATGGAGGGATACACTTCCGAGTAGATCCGGACATGCCACTTCCACCAGGGACCACTTAATATGACATAAGTATGTCAAATTTTTTTAAATATTTCATTTTTTTGTACTTTTGTATAATAGAAAAAAAATATTTTTGGATGGTTCTTAAGTATTAACTAGACACTTGTGTAATGCACACGTGGGTCCGCAATGACTGAAAGGGTTTCCTCAACGTCGATGGAAGAAACAAGGAGACAAGGCGGCGGGAGGAGAATTTGAGAGAAACCTAAAAAATGTGTAGGGAAACCTGTCATGTTTGACTCAGAGGATTCCCATGGTTCAAGTAGAGGATCTTCCTAAATCCATGGAATGACAGGTGGTTGGTGTAGCCAGAGCATGGGTATGACTCTTTCAGCGTCTCGCAAATTCCCTATTTTGTTACCATGACACACATCCGACACCACAACATAGATTTTGTGGGATATTGTATTATCAGATGTATATGTGTATTGAGGGTATTAGCCCCAATTTTGTACTATAATCACCATATTTTTTGAAATATATAAGAAGGGATCTTCGGATTTACTTATATTTTACAATGTGTAAATTGATGATGTGGTTTTGTTTTCTTTAGTTATGTGACAAATGCCAGTCTAAAACATAATTACCATAAGCATCGGATACATGATTAGAATTCCTAGGAATGTCATAATATGTAATAAAATCAAATTTTCGTACTAAAAGACGTACCTGTAGGAATAGTCAAATTAAAGTACAATCACACACATGGTAAATGTCACTCAACTGACATAATACTAACTGGGAATACAGGCTAACCTTTAAAGATTGAATACCATGTGAGATAATGTAATAAACCCCAAAATCGCCATAATTTTTTTTTTCTAAGGGGCCATAATTTGTAACTTATAAGAGTTAGATTTATACTGAGGGGAATATATATCCTTCCCAGGTACTTGAGATTCTTATGTTTCAACTTTCTTTCCCAACAACTATAGAACCAACGTCGGGTGTTCACTCTCCAATCTTTCTTAAGTCATGCTAGTGCTTTGTAGGTGGTTAAGTGTTTTTAAACATTGTAAAGGTAGCAGAATGGACATAGGCTTAAGGCTTAGGCTTTATAGCCCTCCTTAAACCATGACTCCATTCGTGCATAGATACAAATTCAATAACCTAACATATCTTTTATAATGCATAGCACAAACATCGAACTGGTTGTTCTAATGTCGAATTTAACATTTTGGGTTGCTTAAAAGGATGTTGCGGGGTTGATAACTTCCACAATAATTTTTTTGTTTTTATTGAAGGTCTCCCTTCGCCACATAGTCCATTAACATACTAGATTGGAGACGAGACCTAAGTTGGCAGTTTTAACGAACTTTACCAGACTTATCTAGATTGTTCCCAATGCTTAGATAGTTTAGTATCGACTAGAGGTTAATAAATACGAAAAAGGTTCTGAACAGGCCCAAGCCGACCCTCATAAATGTGACTAGTGACGTTGATAGATGGGATTAAACTTCACTGACCGACCATTAAATAAGTTGGGTGAGGGACAAGGGTCACTCTGTACCCTTTTTCAATCCAAGCATGCCAGCTCGCTCAAAGCACATGGCGCACTTCCTATCATATCCACTACATTCAATGTGCCTAGTTTTTGGGTTCAGTGCAATATACATCACTCATTACATTGTTCAACTTGGCTTGTCGAGGGTTCAGTATCACCATAATGTTTCTTTCTATTTCCTTCGCAAGGGTTTGGGTTTAGGGAAATAGCCATCACTCATTACACAATGTTCAACCTGGCTCGCTGAGGGTTCAGTGTTACTATAATGTTTATATCTATTTCCTTCCCGCGGGTTTGGGTAAGGAGCACTTTCCGACTGCAACGCTATCGGTAAGTGACAGTATTAACTTTAATTTCACTCAACACATGTTTTACATGGTCACCCTTTCTGTTACAGTTTTATTTAGACTGTTTCTCTTAATTTTTCGTACGCGCTTTTTTGGCGCGAGGGGGGGTAATATGCCTGTAGGCCCTTATCGCCTTATTCCTCCCTCAATGTTGTTTTCCCCTTTGATACCTTAGTTTTTCTTTGTTTTTATTTATCTTAGTCGCATACACAGGTAGGGTCATTCTTTGCTCCTCATCCCTATTCCCAATCTCTCTTTTTTTTGACGAGTTCTTAAGGTTGAGTCTTGTCAACTATGAGTCTCCCAAACAGATAGTAGTCAGGTTAACCATTTTTTTTTTGTAAGACTCATGTTGTAATTGGGGCTAATGGAAGATTCAGGTTATTTTCTTTGCGGCCACTTATTTATAATCTGGGGTGCGCGAGGTTGCGTATACTGGAGTTTTGTCGTTGTGTTGTTTTTCTATGGATCTTTTAAATTTCTTTGTAATGTACTGGATGTGATAAAGATTTTGTACATTTTTCCTTTTGATTTAAATCAGGTGTATGCTTTATTATACAGCTCGTATGTATATACATTGTACTTCAATATGTCTTTTATACTGTCACTTGATTGTTCTCGGATTCTCGTTATTGATGATGGGCCCTTTGTTTTGCGAGGGCACCCATCAGATAGATCCAGCTACCTCCTCCCCTTATGTTCTGGATGAATACACGATAATCACAGTAGGGAAGAGGTCAGGTTTCCCCACCCGGAGTTAAGTATTTACTTCAGTTGTAAATTACATTTTATCAAAAACTTTTCTTTCCAAATGAACGGAATATAATGACTGTGTTAAAATGTGTACAGGGTTTCGGCTAAGCGGCTATGAGGTGGACTACCACTGTCGTCCACGTGAAAGGTAAATGGGTTCCGATATACCTTCCTCCGAGTCTTAGGCAACTCAACCCTAAAGGGGTTACTCTATATACTAGCGGTAATTCGAGTTGTGTTAATTCTGTTATTAGATATTATGGCCCAAACGAGGGTTGATCTGGAAACTAAGGATTCGACCGAAGAGCCCAATCGGATCTTTTATTACATTCTATTTTCGCAATTGAGGAAATAATAAAAAAAACGATTTACAATCTCTTACCATCTGGTAATACAATTTTTGGATGTTTCACTCTTGTAGCTTCAGTGCAACCGTTATCTTTGTATTCTTAACAAGGTAGTACATGTTAGGTGTATAATTCATTTATCCTACATTTGTAATATTTCAAACTGAACTTGCAATTAAATGGATGGACTGCCTATTTCAATCGGAGATGAATCCAAGTTTTGTTTTTCCCTATCGTATTTTGTGTATGTGGAATGTTTGAAAGCTATATTTTTTTCTGTCATGAAGGTGTTGACTAGTCCAGGTCTTAGGAAATTAGACAGAGCGGTTTCCTTCAAAAATTTGGTGAATTTTGTCTTTTATGTCTGAGTTTAAAATTTGTTTATAAAAGAAATTCATATGAAAAATTCATTCTCTGAAGATGCAATATTTTTCTGTTGAAATCTAAGGTAATAATTATGTCAAACGCAAAGAAAAAGGATACTCTACCGCTGCTGTGAATTTCACATTATTTTCATAATTCTATAATTTTTGTCTTTTACTGGTGTTCTTACTTTCGTTTTGTGAGACAGTAGGTGTAGAATGATTCAATATCCATTTACCTAACAGAATTCTGAAAATCTAAACTTATGAGGTTATACGCATATAATTTATAAAAGGGTACAACAAGACAACAATTTTCTGTATAAAGTAATTTCGATTATATTCACTTTGAGTCTCTTTTAATCAATGTATTAGACAACAACAGTACTAGATCTGTGCATCATAAATATAAATTTCACTTCCATAAGAGTTTGGTAATTATATACCGATTTTCCATGGGATCTATGTTTGGTTTCCTGGGACTTTTACTATAGAAAGGATTTTCCCCATTGACGTTAATCTCCCCCTTTTCTTATTTACTTATATAAATATAATTATAGGTGCTTCCATCTAGCATTTTACTTACACGAGGGACAATTCTAGAGTTCGGATGTCTATTTTGAACTTCGCAACAACAGACAGATTATATCCACGAAAGTATTTTATCTTCCACAACAAGTATATATTTCAACAGTCAGATGTGAACATTCCAGTAGACGTATTATAAATATATATATATATATATATATATATATATATATATATATATATATATATAGATTTCCTTCACATATATTCCTCACAACGAACATATATGATCATTCAAATAGTTTACATTACTGCAATTAGATATAATCACCCAACATATACATTACATCAATTAGACATAGCCATTCAAAACAAAGAGGTGTAGATCAACATATCTGAATCCAATCTGCGGGAAGACAAAGGGAACAACCACGTTCCTCCCAACCGCACAATAGGGCAGCCAAAATCACTTGCCCGATTCACCCCCTAGCCTGACCATGAATCCATGAGGGCGAACTTGGAAAACTCCTCCTTCGTAATGTCCTTCAACTTCAGTCGATTCCTCTTGCCTCACACTTACTTAGTAGTGTTCACAACAACAAGGAAATAAAATCAATAGTCTCTTCTCCCAGCATACTTGGCAGCGTCCTACCTCCTCACATATGCTATTTATCAATTTGCCAAGGTCTTTTCCCTCCCTTGGGAATTTTCACATCTTTCTAAATCCCTGATTTTCAGGGGTTGCCAATGGCCAAATCACTGATTTTCCACTTGTAATAATCAGCCTAGAGGTAGTTCCAACATGTTCCCCACTCATGGAGTCATGGTCAACTAAATTTAACTTGTTCCATTTGTCCTCCTGCAATCAATATAAAATATTTTGTTTTCATACAAGTGTCCTAGTCAAATAGTTAATTGGGTCAATAAGGTATTTGCCCAACAGTCATAATAATTAATTACAATTATCCAATTCGAAACTCATAATTTCCATAAATGGCAAAAATTTTCCAAATTCGAATTTTCTAAAAACGGAATAAATTTCCAACAATTTTAAATTTCAAAATATTTTTTTTTTTTTTGGGGGGGGGGATGTCACAGATAACATCGTGCAAAAGTTATATAACAATGCTATATTCAACCACATTGTTTGTGTATGGCCGTAGGCATACGCCACCTGAAGACACCAGTAGACCCTCGGGTGAGTAAACCACCCAAGCAGTGGAAGCCAAGTTCCGTGTATAATGACTGGCTCCATCTACGAATCCTAGGTAGACCAAAGACTTCGTTGACATCTGCCAACCAAGGGAAAACTTGATAATCAAGTTGAAGACAAAAATAAAGGGAAAATATACATACACTAAATTACATTAGTATACAAAGAGTTGTGCCTAAGCTTGGGGCTTAGCCATAATATCTTTTCAAGTAGAGCCCATTCCTGGGCTTGGCCAACATATTCCCTTCATAATATTCTAACTTGTAGGCTCCTTTTTCTAGAACACGTCACACGATATAAGGACCTTGCCACATGGGTTTAAACTTTCCATCCCCTAGTGGTTCTTTGGATTGATCATACAAGAGAACCAATTCACCCTCATCGTACAAGCGAGGAAAGACAAAATTATCGTACTGGACCTTGACACGTTTCTCGTTCACCTTGATAGTTGTAAAGGCGTCTCAATGATACTTGTAAAGAATCTCTAGGTGTACAAGGCATCTCTCGAGATCGGAAGTTTCAGGTAGGAGTGGGACTGCCAACTTAAGAGAAGGGATTTATCATCCAATAGGTAAAATCGACTGCACACTATGTACTAACTAGAAAGGGGAAAATCTGGTGGCAGTATTGACCAAGGTTCGGTATGCCTAGAGTGCAGGATATAGCATGATGTGTTAGTCAAACTTACTCTGACTGACAGTTTTTCACAAAATGGTCTTGAGAGACTTGTTGAGGGCCTCTACTTGTCCATTTTCCTGGGGGTAATAAGGATAATAATGACCATCTCTAAAACCCATCTTAGATGCTAGTTATTCCATCATTTTGTTCTGAAAGTGAATTCCATGATCAGTGACAATATCACTCGGGATACCAAACCGAGGGATAATTTGGTTGAATACGAAGAAGGTTGTAGTATTCCCATCGGATTTAAATGTAGGCATGACCTTGACCCACTTAGTAAAGTAGTCAACGACCATGATAATGTGATGATTCCCCCCAACTGAAGTTGGGTTGCAATCCACGAAGTCCACCCCCCACTTGGTGAAGGGATCAATGGTAATGACTAGGTGAAGAGGTGATGGATGCAAGCACATTTTCTGAGTGAACACCTGGTAGGGGTGACACTTCTAAATGACTTCAATACAATCTTTAAATATAGTAGGCCAGAAATAACTGACTCGCAATTTTTTTTGGGCTATCGCAAGCCCGGATAGGTGACCACCACAAGCCCCAATGTGGAAATCATTTAGGACCGACTCGGCCTCTTCCTGATTTAAACAACGATGCAAGATATTTTCTATTCCTAGACGATACAAAGTATCACCTACGATAGTATATTTCTTATCTTGGTATCTTATACTTCATTTGTCATCTCACGAGAGATGTTGAGGGACCTTCAAGGTTTGGAGATAGAGAACAATGTATCCATACCAGTGGTCAGACGACGAGACAAAAACAATGTGTTCGTCTGAAAATGAATCAACATGGATAACGTCCTCATCTAATCGTGGAAATTCGTATACTAACTCTGCGAAGACTAGTGATTTATTGGATTTCACAGAAGTGAAATCGAGATCAAACTCTTGTAAAATGACAATCCATTTATTATATTTTACACCTATGATATGCATGGTAAGGATGTATTGAAATGGATTGACATCGACAACCACAATAGTCTTGCAAAGAAATATATAATGTCACAAATGGTGGATTATGTGAATGGCATCCAAAGCTAGCTTTTCAATGTGAGAATACTTAATCTCGGGACAGACTAAATTTTGACTAAGGTAGTAGATGACGTGCTCGTAGAGCTCATCATCCTCCTGAACCAGAACCATACTAGTTGTCTCCTCAGATGTAGTGATATAAATAAAGTAATCCCTATTGTAGTCAGCAGACTTCAACATAGGTGTCAATACCAAGGATTTCTTCAAAGCATCGAAACACTCTTGGGCTCGCTCATCTCAGACAAAAGGGGCATCTTTCTTCAAGAGACGCATGAAACCCTTAGTGATATTGGCGTAATTCACTATAAACCAACGAAGAAAATTAGCTTTCCTTTGTAAAACATGAATTTTTCTAATAGTGCGTAGGGGAGGCAATCAAAGTATCACCTCAACCTTTAGTGGATCTACCATGATCCCGGTCTCAAAAACTATAAATCCCAAAAGACGGCCAGACTTAACACAAAAGATGCACTTTTGAGGGTTTAACCAGATTCTATAGTAACAACATCTTTCAAAAACAAGTTGAAGCTGCATAGCATGATCCTCTCTCTTGCGAGAGTGAGCAACAAGATCATCAAGGTAAGCTTCGACTATGTTCTTAAGATCATGAAAAGAGAAAGTCATGGCACGTTGGAAGGTTTCTACGACGTTTTTAAGGCTGAAAGGAATTTTCTAGTATGCAAAGTACCCCATGGAAAAATAAATGCCGCCTTGTGTTGATCCCCAAGTTTGATTTGAATTTGGTTATATCCTGAAAATCCATCCAAAAAAGAAAATACTTCACTTCTCACACACTCGTCGAGAATATGATCAATGAAAGGTGTGGGGAAGCTATCTTTAGGACATGCCTTGTTCAAGTCACGAAATTCCATACATACACAGATAGTTCCTTTCTTCTTATTCATAGGAACAAGGTTTGATAGCCATTCATTCAAGGGAACCGGGTAGATGAAGCCAACATTAAGTAGATTCTCCACCTCTTCCTTAATAGTAGGGGCCTTCCGAGGATTTACAACTCTAATATGTTGCCAAATAGGTTTATCATCTAGATAAGTTCTAATCTCATGTTCGACAATACGAGGGTCGATTCCCGGCATCTCTTCATATGACCAAGCAAATACATCTCGAAATTCCTTGAAGAGTTTGATGTAGATCAGGATTTCTTCTCACGAACAATCTGTACTGATATTTACATTTTAAATATTTCCAGGGGTACGAGAGATATCAATCGTGATCGTATGAGAAATACTCACCATGTTTCCTTCAACATAAATTTCATGCATATCAAGTGGAACTATGGCGTGACCGACTATCTCACTCAAAGTAGATCAAAATTCATCTTGTTCGATTCTTTCAAGCTATGGGAGAAAATAAGAGTGATGATGCATATCATCCAAAGGTCTGTCGGAACCATTCATGGCTTCGATGATAGCTTTGTCCAAAGGCAAAGTATCATCTAGGAAATCATGTGAGAAATACAACAAAGTGGCCCACAGAGGCCTAAGAATGGTATCCTCCTCGTCCGTCGACGAGGTAACAGGATCGGGATAGACGAAAGAGTCAATAAAAACTTGATATGCAATATCCATTGTCAATAGAGGCATGGCCATTCCAGCATGAAACTGACCTTCACAAGACAAAGTCAGGGAACGTAGGGTCCACAAATCACTAAAATAGGGAGTGCGGAAAGGAATGGACCTCCCTGTCGAAACAGGCCTACTAGACATGGCGTAAACGTAGTGAATCGGTTCCGTGAAGTCAAAAGTACCCATAAGGTAAGAATACATTCCGACACCAATATTCTCAGTTGCCTGCCAATACTTTTTTATCACAGGGATTGATGTTCCAATAGATGCATTAGGACTAGAGTAGACAAAGGATAAATGGTCGATCGTCATGATCTTCCCTTCATGAGGAAAACAGAGAGTACGAAAGACAGACGACACAAATACAACCATAGCATAGGTCCAATTTCTTCCTAGTAAGACATTATAATCAAGAGGCACATCAACTAACTCTACTTCCACCTCTACCGTCTTCCCACTTAACTGGACTGGAAAGGCAGGGATAATATCGTGAGGGAGGAATGAATGACCGTGAAAAGTAGTCAACATGTTTGATGACTTGGAAAGAGTCGGAGAACGAAGAGACTTCCAATAGATCAGGGACATCGCACACGTAGAAACACTTTCATCAACAAACACACGCTTTATGGTATACTTTGAGTACTCCACATGGATTTGGAAAGCCACATGGTAACGAAAGAGAGGCTTCACATTTGTGACGTCAAACTTGATCAATTTTGAGCCACTAGTTTCTAAAGATTGTAAATCAGATAGTAAGGCATTACTTTGTGAAGGACATGTCTGGAGTACCTCCAAAGATGACATTGCACAAGGGGTTTGACCCAAGTCCTCAACAAAAGAGTAGTTCTAGGAGGCTCTAGCATTAGGATTGTGGGTAGAGCGCTTGAGTACTCATTTCGGGATATGAGGTGGTGGCTATGGTTTTTCAATATGTAGGTTCGTCTCCAGAGGAGGAGGAGGAGATTCTAGACCAGGAATATCTTGTGAAGAGCTACAATCTCGAGATCGAGTGGCTACATTGATTTTTGCATCGACCATATTGATACACGAACGATCACCATCTTCTAATGGCGAGTTTTGACTCCCACCAACTGCATTTCCGGTGTTTGAGGAACTCAAGGACATGTGTTGGTTATGTGGAAAAGAATTTGTTAGAATGGCAGGCGGTAGAGATAATAACCTCGTAGCTTCGACAATTTTGGGGCATAAATGGGTAAGGTGATCATCTGTGCAAAGCTTATAGGGAAACTTCACCTTACGTATTTCTCATTTTCCCTCTCCAACATTATTATTCATATTCTCAGTATTATCATTTCCCTTGGATTTATTACCAATTTTCCCACCCTTATGATTATTACGTCATTTCTTCTTATTCCCTCATGATTGCTGGTTACCATTTGGGTTGGCTGATGATTGAACAGAAAGTACATCCACCGACTAAGTGGGATTGGAAGACACAGTCAAAGATGGCCCTCCTGCAGACTATCTTAGAGACAACTCTTTCAAATGGTTCATCATTGATTCTGCGGATCTTACATTAGTGGAACCTACAATTCCATCAACATGAGGTTCGAGCTTCTATCTAGGGTCGTAAGTTAACTGCAGTGCATCTGGAAGAAGGTGGTATAAAATCCTAGACTGAGCATACATCAAGTACAACTACTAGGCTCTAAATATTGCTTCTTCCTCAGTGGTAACCCTGAAAGTAGAAACTTCCTTCGAGATAGGACTGTGCAAAGACTTAAGGAACCATTCTAAAAGAAAGGCTCAGGGTATAGGGGTCTTAATCAACCTCTTCCTTCTATTCCACTTCTGGATATGATCCAACATATGAGTGGAGGTGTCCTTTCGTAAAGTCGACAGAAGTTCTAGGCCAACATCATAATGAATGGGCAACTGGAAGTGGTTAAGGACGACCATCAAAAATTGACTAAAGGTCCCATATGGCCCCCTAGGTAACTCAATATACCATTTCGCAACAACTCCAATGAGGGTGCGTTGAAATAATATTAAACGAATATAATCGTCATTAATGGAATTCAATGAGCACCAAAGGTGAAAGGTAGTGACATGATCACCAAGATCCTCTCCATTCTTACCTTCGAAATTTGGGATGTCTGAAGGAAGCTTGGTGGGGACGAGGGACCATGTAGGATCATGAATCGCAAGGTCGTTCATTAAATTATACAAGTCTGGTAGATTAAGCGTGGCCAGAAAGGGGAGACGGGGTTGAGACATCTGGCCCCATGCTCCCCAAAAATATTGTCCGTGCAGAACTATAGCCCATATAGGGTTCTAGTAAGAACCATAGCCTTTTATGGGATTATAATACCCTCTTGCAGGATGATTCATAAAAGGATGGTTGGGCATCATTCCAGTAGGAGTGTTCTGTTGAGGGTTATTAAAATTTCCCCCAACCAGACTAGATCCAGGTTGGGGGTTTCCCAAAGTGTGAAACTGACCTCCTCTGGGTGGAAATATGGAGGATAGAGATGGATTCGTCATGCCAAAAGTATTGGTCGGAATCGACATCGAAAAAGGACTAGAAGCCATAGGGATGGACTGAACATTATATCTCGGTGAGTGACCAAGAGACCCAAAAGGGTTTGAGGTAAGAGATTGAGTGTTCACTATAGGCTGGGGTATAGTAATGATAGGTGCCTCCAGTGGTACAACCATTGTGGTTTCAGGAGTTGAAGGGGTGCCATTAACTACAGCGGGTGTGGGACTCGAAGGGCTCCCAGTGTTCTGAAGATTAGATTCAGTACTCATCCTTGTAGAATCACAAGTCTGAAAAAAGGAGGAGTGTGCATCATGTATAATAAATATACACATTTTAGAAGGCAAAGACTCAAAATCTAGTGGTAACTGTAACAAGCAACATGACCGGCGGGGATGTTGGTCTGACTCCACGATGACTTAAGACTCTAAAGATAAAAAGTATATCCTAAGGTCAACTAGTAATCAAAGAGCATCCCAAAATTCAAATGACCAATATACATACAAATGGGGTAAAGTGGTTGAGTGGCCTCCCTCCCTAAAGAAGGTATGTCTTGCCCAAGAGGGGCCCGAGACTCCCTGCTAAAGATAAGAGGTAACAAAATCAGTTATAAGGGCCCTCGTGGGCTTAACAACCAGTTGGTCAGATACCCCTGGAGAGGTAATCCTCCATAAAGGTTGTGTGTTGTCTAACCCTTATCTGACCCAGGGTACCTGCAGAATAACCCTTGCAAGTAACCTATGAGACACCTAAGTCAATCAACTAATAAACCACTGTATAACTGATGCACGGGCGATGAGTTGTAAGTCAGGTCCACTCTATGGGCATGGTAGAAAATACCGAAACCTTGAAAGTACTGCCTCTCACGGAGGTAAAGGGAATAGCAAGATCCCCAGATACAAATATATCCCTAGAAATATCTCTGACATGAGGAAGGTATCGGGGGGATATCCCTTCAATCAACTTCACGTGACCTTGTGATTAACTCTGGTGTGAGCGAAGCCTCCTGATCTTACCAATTATACAATGGATTTCTCCACTCCATGTCTTAGACACATATGTTGATTTAAATTCCTTAGAGAATTTTACTTACAAAATCCTATTCCAAGGAACTAAATCCTAAGCTAGTTTGTGCACCCTAGAAAATAAAATCTCGACTAATCAATTTTAAATTATAGTGTTGATTTTAATGGTCTTGATTACTAAAAAAGGCATGGTAGTGAAAGCCATGTTGTTATGACTCTGCAAGAAACATAAATATGAAAATAATGCAAAGTCCTAACTTTAACTTTCAATGAATGATATGCTTCTAAAAACCAATTCAATTTTCAATTTCAACTCTGCAATTTCTGAAGTAAAAATGAAATCTTTCACTAAATGCACTAAGCTAATGATAAGGACTCAAAAGACAAAAAATGCCAAGCAATGAAAAATGCCTATTTTCTTTGTATTTTCAATATACTAAAAAGAAAATTCATGGACTGATAAGCAACTTGATATATAAATTCTACTGTGTATAGAAAGAAATAACTCAAGAAGAATACCAAGCACCAGAGCACCCATCCCAATGTCCAAGGACAATCAATATGAAAAGGTTATGAGAAATACTCTTCCCAAAAATTCAACTCCAAACAGGTTTCATGTCATCCTAGAGAGGCTTAACAGGCACTAGAGAGACTTAAGAAGGCTCAACAAACATCAAATCCCACCCAAGAAACACCAAACCAAGAAAACATGCAAGGAAAAGTGGTGTACGTGATTGTTCAGGAAAACAAAGCATATGTATGCGGCTTGCAGAAATACATCTCGCGTATGTATGCGATTATCAGGCCAAAAAGCATGTATATGTTTTAAAACAAGGCCAGGCAAGGGAGAAAGGCTGAAAAATCAGACCCTGAGTGAACAGAAAATGTCAAGCAATGATACGACACAAAATAAAAAGGAAAGAGATCAATTCAAGGAGAAAAATTACTCCAAACCCTTACAAAGAACATCATCCCTAGTATGGTCACCAATTTTATTATGAGGGAAAAACTCTCTATGGCTAGGGTCAACCACAACAGACGGATGTGACTATAGAAATCAACTCTATCCCAAAAACATGCTATATAAACCAATATGCAAGAAAGATAAGAAAGAGACCTACCTCATCCAGATGTTCGATTATGTCCACCGTTGAGCACTTTGACACAAAGTTTTATACCTGCAACAAGTTCTCAAAAAACAAGCAAAGCAAGCATATAGTGATAACATAAAAGGTTAGAACATTAGATAGAATAATCCATTAATATACATAACAAATACACTCATGGATAATAACTCATGTATTTTCAAGATATCAATTGGATGGGAAAGGAGTATTTATATTAATAAATGATTAGGAGAAGTGAAAACATTACAGACTTCCGTGTAGGCACTGTTCGAAACCGAGAAACTAAGTTTCTTCCAGCTAGGCCTCCACCACATCAATCCTCCACCGAAGGAAAGCTCATAGAAGGGATAAAATTAAGTTATCCATAAATAAGGGAAGAGCTTGGGGGCTGAGCACTATCTTCATACTTAAAGGAAAAAGGGATGCAAACTCAATATGAAGTAAAAATTTCTCCACAGTAACTTTTCTCTCAAATTTGAATTATTTATCCTCTTTTCCATAGCTCGAAATTGGTCCATTTATAGCCTTCAAATGGAACTGAAGGGTCGAGTTGGAATGTTTCAAGCATATGGAAGGCCAAGGATTAGAGATCTCCTATCATGACATGGAAACCCAACATTTAATTTTCATTTTTTGGCAAAAATCCCGACGTACACAGGTTGTAGTGGAGCAACCTATGTATACACGTGTTGTATAGTAGGCAAGGTGTGTACATGTGGAAAAAATTGTATTTTTAGCTCTGGATTTATCAAACAGGGATAATAAGTCTACATAGGGAAATGGAAAAAGTCCCTATGTGCAAGACTGCATAATGTGAGGCAAATCTTCCTATAACAACTTGACAACCTGTTGATGGGCGAAATTGACCGTCCGTCAACTGAGAGAGTGGAACCGGTCCGGGGTTGTCTAATAACCCAAGACGTTTGGAATGAACCACCCTGACGAGTTTAACGGCTCCGTTGGCCGCTCTAAGGTATTAAGGAAAACCAAAGAGAAAACTAATCTAAACTAACTAATCTATCTAAAACAAATAAAACAAACTAATACTAACTAAAACAAACTAACTAAAACTAAATACAAGAAACTAACTTAACTAACAAACTAATACACTAATCTAATTAAAAGAAAACTACTAAATAAATTAAACTAAAACTAAATATAAACTACTCTAACTACTCTATATACAAACTACTAATTACTATTATACTAACTCTAATAATTAACCATCTAATTACTAACTGAATTACAACTTATTCACAAATATACAATATCTACAACTTGCAGATTTGAATAAAACCTGCAAAACTCATTTGATTTCTGCCCTGAGACAGCGAGATATATTTTTTATTTTATGATTTTATTAACAAGGAATAAAACTTACTGAAATTAAACGATCTAATATATTTATTGAAATTAAACAATCTGATATACTAATTCTACCTATAAATCTACATAAACTTATATCTACTCTAAACTACTAATAAAAACAGTAAACAAACTAGTGACTAATTGACCTGGAAACGCTCCCAATTTGTCCTGTGTATGATGACTTCGAAGCTGGTCGGAGGAAGGAAACTTGCACCGGTTAATCCAAAATCTTCTCGTAAACGATAGGCTATGTTGCTCTTTGAGTTGTTTACAGGACAAACAAGACATAAAAAATCATAACAATTATATGATTTATAAATCTCTGCAATAAGGGAAACCTGTTATGCAAAAACTTATACTTGATAATTCAAATTATGAAGAAGAGAAATCTGTCATTCACAAACTGAATCAAGAAAATGCTACAATTTTTAACGCTGGAAGAAATCAGATATGGATTGTAATGATTAAATTATATCATTTGCAAAAGACTAAGATAACTAAAGTAGTCATTAACCAAATGCAAATAGATACACATAAACATAAAACAAAATATTGATATTATGAAAAGCTAAAGTTGTAGCAGAATATCAAATTATGTCTCAGTCTGTATTAAAATTCCATATCCTTGTTCTCCCACGAATGAGGATGATCATATTACAAAAATGATGAGTATTTATAAGTTTTTCCACAGGGTAAAACCTCCCTGTGGATAGTATCAAACAATTCACATAATCAGGGAAGATATCCCAAAATCAACTAAACTAGGAACTAAAATGAAACCAAAATATTTCAAATATCCTCTAAACTGTCCATCCAATCCAATGTAATTTGGAATTCACCTGAAATGGACCAAAAATGACAAGTTAGATGGACATTTTATTAAAAAAATGGTAAAAATCTAATCCTGTAGACTAGCTACAGAATCCTCTAATTCTGTAGTTGGTCTAATTTAAGAACAAACTTGTTTAAATCTATTAAAACTAACAGAAATATATTCAAATCATTAAAACAAATATTTGATTACTAATTAAAAACAAAGCAAATCACTTAAATCACAACAAACCAAAACTTCTATGATAATTTAGAACCAACAAAATCTTAATTGAATCTATTTCAATCAAAACAAATATCAAATAAATCTTTGGTATGAATGCAACTCATATACAAAATCAATCCATATAGAGGTAAAACTCCTACATGCATCTGTTTTTCATATCAATAAATCCATATAGAATTGATTGTATGGAATTAAAAATGAAAAATCTTGCCACCAGATCCAAAGCATACACCAGTTCCATAGCAACTTCAGCAGGACACTTAGATTGAAATCACACCACTCCTGAAGGAAGCCACAACACTAATTGCCCACCTACAACACTTTAAAAGAGAGGTCTGCCAATATAAAAGTCTGAACGATTTCTGCCAGAAGTACCATGGATGGCCACAAGCCATGGCCCAAAGAAATCAACAAGTAGCCACGACTGTCCAAAACCTGGAGGACCCAATGTGCACAACTGAAAAACATTGCAATACCCAATGTAAACATATAATGTGATGTTAATGGTTGAACAATTTTTGTATTTTGCATCACGTGAGGCTATGGAAACACTGCAACAACTTCAAGGTAAACACAAAAGGCCCAAAACTCTATTTCAGTTTGCAGTTTTTGGACCAAAAGATCTCCTCAAGAGAAACTTACCTGCTAGACAAAGCTTTTGAAGCAACAACTGCTTCCAACATTGCCATGTCATTTCGTGCTTCTCTTGTGTGCGTATTTCCTTTGTTTCCTCTTCATGGAACCTATGCTGGCATTATTGAAAAAAATCTTGGTCCATATCCATCAACATCATTCTCACATTCCATTTCTATTCCCTGTTTGGTAATCACACTGGGTTCAATATCTGACCCATTTGGTGGGCTGTCAAGCTTTGTATTACTGTCTCGATCCAAACCAAAAATGTCAACCTGAATAAAACAGCACGACTCATAGTCTCCACTAGGGGTATAATCAAAACCACTGCACTCCACGCTTTCATAAGCAGAAATTTGAGTGCCAGATCCACCATTATCATCTTCTTCATCCTCAAAGTCGGCAAATTGTTGTGTATAATCATTTACATTGATTTCAGAGACAGATCCATTCCCAAGGGTTCCTGAAATAGTGTTGTGCTCTTCTTTCATTTCACCTTTGTGACTTGAATCAAACTCCAATGATGATCCACCTGGTAGACCAGCAGATTCTGGATGACCAATGCAATGAGAGCCCAGAGCATTTCATGGAATAACACATTGATTTTCACTGTCTTTAGTTTCACTGTACTTGGAACAATGACTTGCTTCAACATCATGGGTAGAATCATCAACATGATTTCCATCGTTGACATCCTCGGCCTCTGGAAGTGTGAACTGTTTAGGAAGTGCCCGATTTTTCAAAACAAGGGTACCATACACCTCTGAAATTCAGTTGCTTGGGTGGCTTTCGAAGTATCCTGTTTACAATAATATGGGATGTCATTGGATGGACAAAAAGTGCAAGTGTAGCACATGAGATCACCACATAATATACTGAGAACTATCCAAATCTTCGTCATGTGTTACATTGAACTTGAAACATATCCACAAAGTGTATATCATATTTCAAAACAAGACTACAATACACCCTCACTGTTAAGAATATAGCAGTAAGCTCCCGAGATTTAAGTGATAAGCCTACACAGTTCCTTGTCCTGTAGATGTAAAAGAAAAAATGTTGGCAGACTGGTTGAATACCCTTTGAATTGATCAAGGATTCAACAGGATGCAAAGACATCTGGCTGAGTGAGTGAGAGAGTTGTTGTGGCCCAAGTCTGGGAAACCATTTCAACAAATACACACAGACCAAAACGTTCCCTTCAGCCATTGAGGAGATCGGAGAAATTGACCTGAAAAACACGAGCTAGATCTCTATAACCACTCGATTTATGAGGAAACCGCCCGCTCACGCAACAACGTGACTCTGGGGGCAGTTACGGGGGCAGTCTTCTCTGGAAAAATGAAACCAAAAATGACTCTAAACACCATGGAGGTTCAATTCTCCCTACAGGAGCCAGGAGAGAACACACAGTGAGCCGGGCTAAGGGACAAGGGCTTGAACGGGGTATGCTCAGAGATTTTCCCAAAAATCAATAGAGGTAACTCGGTAAGGAGGCAGGCATTAATGCCAAAGTGTGCGAGGGTGGTGGAAGGCAATAAATCCATGCATAACTATCATATCAGCTGTACAATTAATAGTTTACATAGTTGTTCTACCCATCAAAGCATAGTTCAACCATTATGTGAATTAGCCAACCAATGAAACCAATGGTGAGTTATAAACCAACGTGCGTAATCGACATTACACCATAGTTTTAAGCCATAAATCATTCAATTTGAAAACAAAATCAAATAATCAACCATGCACCAATGTCTTGTAACAACTCATATAAGTATTTTAACCAAGGTGCTAAAGAGTCTTCAACATGCCAATAGTTATAAAAACATTAACATAGTGATTATATCAAAAGACATATGTGAATGATTTAACCATAACACCTATGCATTGTTGTGAAACCAATGGTTAAGTAGGCCAAATAATAAACATGTAAATCCAAAGCATCACAAACCTAATGAAACCAAGTCACATAATAAATCAAAAATTTTCCAATGAGTACAGTTCGAAAGTTTTGCCAGCTGCAAAATGATAAGTGAGATGTAAGCGCAAAGGGCATATCAATCAGAAGGATGACAACAGTTCAAACAATGATTCTAATGTGAATTTGAAGGACTAAGTTTTCACGCTTACAGTCGTGAAAACAAGACGAAGATAGGCGTGCAAAAAGGCGCAAAGAATAAAACCATCGTTCATTTGAAAATTGCGACGAAAAATCAATGTTTGTGAAACATTGGTGTAGGCAGCTTATAAGACAATGAAAAATGAGAATTGACTCCCAACAATGGCGACACATTGGTAGAAGCAGTTATCTCTGCCAAAATAAACAAATTCAGATTAGGACAGCAAAGAAAATTTCAACTCAAAAATAAAAACCAGAAAATCGTATCAACATCATCATTAACCAACTATTCCAACAGTGTTTCAAAAGATGAAAATTGATAACAGTCTTAAGACTAGCAAGTCACGATATTAAAGATAAAATCTCCAATACTGTTGGCATGGCCATTGCTGCCAGCAGGCGTCCATAGCCTCGACAGGGTTTCCATTTAACCCACTCTGACATCTGTATCTTGTCAAGAAGTTATGGATCAGAATAAAGGACATTAAAGAGGTTTCTTATATTTGTTTTTTTTGCAGATTTTCATGTACCCGACATTGCTTCACTGCCAGCGGGCATGTTCAGTACCCCGACGAAGTTGTCTTGGCGCCATGCTTGCATTTACCCGCTGCCAACAGACCTGTTCAGTATCC
>ML790105.1:8369-20406 GCA_009831015.1 Picea engelmannii | reverse complement strand
AGTCCACCAGAATCTAGGAATAGATCAGGATATAAAGAATAAAAGGAATTAGAAATAAGCAGATAAAAAGAATCTCTTGAACTATGATACTCAACAATGGTATTCTCAAGACAATTCTCTTCACTTTCTTTAAAACTCTTACTATGTTTTGGTGACGAATTCCTTAACATAATATGATCATCTGGATTTTCTTTTTGTGTGATAGATAATTCAAAATTTGTGTGACCAACATCTAGTCTTTCCTGTGAACAAAGTGCATTTTGAGGATGAAGGTTTAAAGTTTCTTCTTCTAGTTGCATAACTTCTTCTCTAATCAGTTTCATAGGAGTACTAGAACATTCAAGAAGATTTTTGTAGCTTACGTGTTCTTTAATGACTGATTTTAAATGTTGATTAGAGCATGAGTTACAAGAATGAGGGTATTCACCTTGAGCCAGAAATGAATCATCTTCCATGCTAGTCTTAGACTGAAAATACAATGATTCAAAGGAAAAACCAATTTGGTTGTCAATAAGAGCTTGATCAATAGATTCTACCTCCCTGGCTTGTTCAATATTGTCGGAAGGATCCTTCTCTTCTTGCGAAGAGAATTGTTCTTGTAGTTGAGTGATAGGATTTGCAATTGGTTCTTCATTCGTGATTGAACATGACTGAATGGAAGGGATGGAAGGATAATAGAAGAGATTTAATGCCAATGACATGTCATCGAGACTAAATTTACAGAGGATATGATAGACTCTTGTCAAAAAGTTTTCTGACGATGAATCACCGTTGATTAGCGAAGTATGAAATTCTTCACATAATTGATCGAAATCATAAATTTCAAAAGCATCTAGAAACTCATCTACAAATTGAAACCAATCAAAAATGTGATATGCCAGAAAGGATTCAAACCATTGTTTGATTCGACCTCTAAAAGTAAAAGCAAAAAGTCTGCATAAAATTCCTAAATCTGAGATGTCATGTTTGATGCATTTGCACCAAAACTTGTTAAGGTGGCCTTTAGCAAATAATTTTCCTTCACCATCAAAGGTGAGTTTGGACAAGCGAGAGACTGTCTCGTTGGGAACATCGGGTAATGAGAAGTTGAAAGCATGTTCCAACACAGTGATTTGGGGAGCCATGAGGGAAATTGAATACATTTAAAATAAAGGATCCTACAAGGCCAACTTGTCAGTCGGCCCTCCTTCTAGCGCCATTTGTTGACAGACGAAATTGACCGTCCGTCAACTGAGAGAGTGGAACCGGTCTGGGGTTGTCTAATAACCCAAGACGTTTGGAATGAACCACCCTGACGAGTTTAACGGCTTCGTTGGCCGCTCTAAGGTCTTAAGGAAAACCAAAGAGAAAACTAATCTAAACTAACTAATCTATCTAAAACAAATAAAACAAACTAATACTAACAAAAACAAACTAACTAAAACTAAATACAAGAAACTAACTTAACTAACAAACTAATACACTAATCTAATTAAAACAAAACTACTAAATAAATTAAACTAAAACTAAATATAAACTACTCTAATTACTCTATATACAAACTACTAATTACTATTATACTAACTCTAATAATTAACCATCTAATTACTAATTGAATTACAACTTATTCACAAATATACAATATCTACAACTTGCAGATTTGAATAAAACCTGTAAAACTCATTTGATTTCTACCCTGAGACAGCGAGATATATTTTTGATTTTATGATTTTATGAACAAGGAATAAAACTTACTGAAATTAAACGATCTAATATATTTATTGAAATTAAACAATCTAATATACTAATTCTACCTATAAATCTACATAAACTTATATATGCTCTAAACTACTAATAAAAACAGTAAACAAACTAGTGACTAACTGATCTGGAAACGCTCCCAATTTGTCTTGTGTATGATGACTTCGAAGCTGGTCGGAGGAAGGAAACTCGCATCGGTTAATCCAAAAGATTCTCGTAAACGATAGGCTATGTTGCTCTTTGAGTTGTTTACAGGACAAACGAGACATAAAAAATCATAACAATTATATGATTTATAAATCTCTGCATTAAGGGAAACCTGTTATGCAAAAACTTATACTTGATAATTCAAATTATGAAGAAGAGAAATCCGTCATTCACAAACTGAATCAAGCAACTGCTATATTTTTTAATCCTAGAAGAAATCAGATATGGATTGTAATGATTAAATTATATCATTTGCAAAAGACTAAGATAGCTAAAGTAGTCATTAACCAAATGCAAATAGATACACATAAACATAAAACAAAATATTGATATTATGAAAAGCTAAAGTTGTAGAAGAATATCAAATTCTGTCTCAGTCTGTATTAAAATTACATATCCTTGTTCTCCCACGAATGAGGATGATCCTATTACAAAAATTATGAGTATTTATAAGTTTTTCCACATGGTAAAACCTCCCTGTGGATAATATCAAACAGTTTACATAATCAGGGAAGATATCCCAAAATCAACTAAACTAGGAACTAAAATGAAACCAAAATATTTCAAATATCCTCTAAACTGTCCATCCAATCCAATGTAATTTCGAATTCACCTGAAATGGACCAAAAGTGACAAGTTAGATGGATATTTTATTAAAAAAATGGTAAAAATCTAATCCTGTAGACTAGCTACAGAATCCTCTGATTCTGTAGCTGGTCTAATTTAAGAACATACTTGCTTAAATCTATTAAAACTAACAGAAATATATTCAAATCATTAAAACAAATATTTGATTACTAATTAAAAACAAAGCAAATCACTTAAATCACAACAAGCCAAAACTTCTATGCTAATTTAGAACCAACAAAAATCTTAATTGAATCTATATCAATCAAAACAAATATCAAATAAATCTTTGGTATGAATGCAACTCATATACAAAATCAATCCATATAGAGGTAAAAATCCTACATCCATCTGTTTTTCATATCAATAAATCCATATAGAATTGATTGTATGGAATTAAAAATGAAAAATCTTGCCACCAGATCCAAAGCATACACCAGTTCCATAGCAGCTTCAGCGGGACAATTAGATTGAAATCACACCACTCCTGAAAGAAGCCACAGCACTAATTGCCCACCTACAACACTTTAAAAGAGAGGTCTGCCAATATAAAAGTCTAAACAATTTCTGCCAGAAGTACCATGGATGGCCACAAGCCATGGACCAAAGCAATCAACAAGTAGCCACAACTGTCCAAAACCTGGAGGACCCAATGTGCACAACTGAAAAACCTTTCAATACCCAATGCAAACATATAATGTGACGTGAATGGTTGAACAATCTTTGTATTTTGCATCATGTGAGGCTATGGAAACACTGCAACAAATTCAAGGTAAACACAAAAGGCCCAAAACTCTGTTTCAGTTTGCAGTTTTTTGACCAAAAGATCTCCTGAAGAGAAACTTACCTGCTAGACAAAGCTTTTGAAGCAGCAACTGCTTCCAACATTGCCATGTCATTTCGTGCTTCTCTTGTGTGCGTATTGCCTTTGTTTCCTCTTCATGGAACCTACGTTGGCATTCTTGAAAAAACTCTTGGTCCATATCCATCAACATCATTCTCACATTCCATTTCTATTCCCTGTTTGGTAATCACATTGGGTTCAATATCTGACCCATTTGGTGGGCTGTCAAGCTTTGTATTACTGTCGTGATCCAAACCAAAAATGTCAACCTGAATAAAAAAACACGGCTCACAGTCTCCACTAGCGGTATAATCAAAACCACTGCACTCCACGCTTTCATAAGCATAAATTTGAGTGCCAGATCCACCATTATCATCTTCTTCATCCTCAAAGTCGGCAAATTGTTGTGTATAATCATTTACAGTGATTTCAGAGACAGATCCATTCCCAAGGGTTCCTGAAATAGTGTTGTGCTCTTCTTTCATTTCACCTTTGTGACTTGAATCAAACTCCAATGATGATCCACCTGGTAGACCAACAGATTCTGGATGACCAATGCAATGAGAGCCCAGAGCATTTCGTGGAATAACACATTGATTTTCACTGTCCTTAATTTCACTGTACTTGGAACAATGACTTGCTTCAACATCATGGGTAGAATCATCAACATGATTTCCATCGTTGACATCCTCGGCCTCTGGAAGTGTGAACTGTTCAGGCAGTGCCCAATTTGTTGAAACAAGGGTACCATACACCTCTGAAATTCAGCTTCTTGGGTGGCTTTCGAAGTATCCTGTTTACAATAATATGGGATGTCGTTGGATGGACAAAAAGGGCAAGTGTAGCACATGAGATCACCACATAATATACTGAGAACTATCCAAATCTTCGTCATGTGTTACATTCAAATTGAAACGTATCCACAAAGTGTATATCATATTTCAAAACAAGACTGCAATATACCCTCACTATTAAGAATATAGCAGTAAGCTCCTGAGATTTAAGTGATATGCCTGCACAGTTCCTTGTCCTGTAGATGTAAAAGAAAAAATGCTGGAAGACTGGTTGAATACCCTTTGAATTGATCAAGGGTTCAACAGGATTCAAAGACATCTGGCTGAGCGAGTGAGAGAGTTGTTGTGGCCCAAGTCTGGGAAAAGATTTCAACAAATACACACAGACCAAAACGTTCCCTTCAACCGTTGAGGAGATATGAGAAATTGACCTGAAAAACACGAGCTAGATCTCTGTAACCACTCGATTTCTGAGGAAACCGCCTGCATTGAGGGTAAAGGGGCTAAAAACGGTTCTGGGTTTTCAACGGTTGGATCTAATTCAGAACCGTTTTCCCAGAATCACTCACGCAACAACGTGACTCTGTGGGCAGTTACGGGGGCAGTCTTCTCTGGCAAAATGAAACCAAAAATGACTCTGAACACCATGGAGGTTCAATTCTCCCTACAGGAGCCAGGAGAGAACACACAGTGAGCCGGGCTAAGGGACAAGGGTTTGAACGGGGTATGCTCAGAGATTTTCCCAAAAATCAACAGAGGTAACTCTGTAAGGAGGCAGGCATTAATGCCAAAGTGTGCGAGGGTGGTGGAAGGAAGTAAATCCATGAATAACTATCATATCAGTTGTACAATTAACAGTTTACATAGTTGTTCTACCCATCAAAGCATAGTCAACCATGCACCAATGTCTTGTAACAACTCATATAAGTATTTTAACCAAGGTGCCAAAGAGTCTTCAACATGCCAATAGTTATAAAAACATTAACATAGTGATTATATCAAAAGACATATGTGAAAGATTTAACCATAATGCCTATGCATTGTTGTGAAACCAATGGTTAAGTAGGCCAAATAAGAAACATGTAAATCCAAAGCATCACAAACCTAATGAAACCAAGTCACATAATCAATCAAAAACTGTCCAATGAGTACAGTTCGAAAGTTTTGACAGCTGCAAAATGATAAGTGAGATGTAAGCGCAAAGGGCATATCAATCAGAAGGATGACACAAGTTCAAACAATGATTCTAATGTGACTTTGAAGGACTAAGTTTTCACGCTTACAGTCGTGAAAACAAGACGAAGATAGGCGTGCAAAAAGGCGCAAAGAATAAAAGCATCGTTCATTTGAAAATTGTGACGAAAAATGAATGTTTGTGAAACATTGGTGTAGGCAGCTTATAAGACAATGAAAAATGAGAATTGGCTGCCAACACAACCCCAACTTCCATGTCTTTATACTTGTTCGGGATTTGTTGATAATCTTCCTTCTTCGACCATTGTATCTGATCAAAATACTCCAAGGTAGAAAACGACATATTAGGAAATACTTTCTGTGGTTGGATCATGCATTTTACTAGTTCTGATATCATCCTCTTCCCATTTGATAAAGCCAACTCCTTTCCTTCTAAACCTCATCAAATAGTCATCTTCTTGTGTAGAAGAATAATCATCCAACTCTTCAGAGATGTCAGATGCATCATCTGGATAATCACCCCAATTTGTATCTCTTTCTTTCTCCAAAACTATGGCGTGGGATCTCACCAAAGCACTATCCCTTATGTATGTTTAATGTAAATCCCACACCTCATCATTACCTAGCGCAATATTGTTCTCGTGATTTCTAGGAATATTCTCGTCACCCTTTCCCTTACTAATATTGTCTTCTTGTGTCAAGGGAAGGGTTGGACAACCTTGAAATAAGCATGAATTTACTAAGTTGTAATCACTCTGTCCCTAAAAGGGGTTTTTCTCATTTGTCTCAAAATGACCAGTTTGTAATAGCGTGGAAGTTTTGTCGGAGGATAGTTGGTCATCTGGGATTTGTTTTGTCAAAGAGAGGATTTCCTGGATTTCACGAATCCTTTTAACCTTTTGTAGGATACAAGTCATAATAGTGCTTAGGTTGGTTCTATTATTGTCATATTTTGGGAAATGTTGGGGTTGATTGATAGTATACACCTGGGGCTCTTCAAGTTTTACCCTTGAGTTTTCATTTGTTTGGCCAAAGTATTCAATCCTAGGCTTCCTCATGTATTGATTTTCTTGGGTTTGACTTGGTGGGAACAAGGTGAATATGGAATCTACAAAATTATGTTTCTCATGAGCAGCCTTTGGGTAATAACATTCAATATAAGAGTCCTTGCATGACCAAGGTTTAGGATCATTTTCTTGTCTTGCAACATTTTGTAGGTCCAAAGTGTTCAGACAAATTTGTTTTATTGGAGCACGAGATTCTATAGTTTGAGGATGTCTCATAGAAAGTGGCTTTTGGATTTGTGTTAGTGACCTTTCCAACCGAGTTATTCTTTCAGAGATACCTAGATCCTCAGAGGGTTCATGTTCTTTTGAAAAATTTAAGGCATCTTTCATGTTTGGGAAACCTATGCTCCATTTCCTATGGTAAGTATTGTTTTCTACCTCTAGAATATTTGGGAGGTCATGCTCTAGTCCTCCCATGCTTTCCTTATTTATCTCCCAAATGTCATCATTGTTCAAAAAATTGACCTGATAGATGGCACCACCGAAATTAAGATTCTCTTAAATTTCAGGCATCATCTTGAGCTTCTTTTAGGGTTCTAGGTAATTGATCCTTGAGTGTAAATCACAAAGTTCCTTCAAAGGAGTTAAGGTAATGTTGGAGAACAATGCTCTTTGGGAGAAAATCAAGCTGAAGTTTTCTAATGAGAGTACTGAACCTATAATTTAATTCCCTAACGTCTTCTTCTGTTTGTTTTCAAACTTCTAGGAATTGAGAGTAAAAGGAGGGAATGCTTTATTTTTTACACCACCTGTCCTTGAAAGCTCATTCAAGATATTCAGGGTTTTTGATTCTTCCATTTGGGAGACCATTAATCCAACCTTTGGCACTCCTGATGAGTTATCTTGCAAAAATCCTCATAAATACATCAATGTCTTCCTGTCGAGATTGGTGAAATTCAAGCCCTTCACAAAACTTGGTCCAATGTGAGTTACCATAGGATCCCCCTTCTCCCAAAAACCTAGGTATCCAGGAGTCAACCTTCTTGGGTAGATCATGTAATCCCCCTTGGGTTTTATCTAAGTCCAAAGGGCCAAAGAGTTCTTTGTGAGACCATTTAGGAGGACTTACAGTAGTAACAAGATTTGCAGGGGTAATAGGGATTGTAATAGTAGAAGGGAGTGTGTACTGATGCCCACTACGGGTCACCATTTGTGGAGTCATCGAATAATTATTTTGAAATTATCAAAGAAATAAGGGAATCACCCTTAGTGGAGTCGCCAGGTAATCTTGTAAGAAACGTTCTTTGGATAAAGGCTCACCGAAAAAGTGTCGTTTGAGGAATATTGACTCGGTGTTCCCAGACAACGACATCAAAATGTTATTGCACAATTTGTACATTGATAGAAGAAAAGGTTAAAGGACATAAAATTGGCATAACGAGAGACTATCCTATCAATGTCACCTTATTAGGATGTCTCTTTCTATTCAGGGTGGTAATCCCAAGGGAGACATCCCCAGTGACCTAGGGGTTTGAGAAGGAAAATTCAAAGTGGCTAGATAAAGATCCCCTCTCACAAGTAACCACCGATCAGAAAGTCTGGTTTTATAACCAATGAAAAGATAATATGTCAAAGTGTGCTTGCCTAGAACAAACCAACAAGAAACTAGATATATTTACAAGTACACTTGCTCGTTAGCACTTCATAAAACAATGGAATTTCTTGAGAAAAACAATTTGTTGAATATGATGAAGTAAACAAAAATTTTATAAAAACAATCTTTGTAGAACAATACTTCACATTAAATGCCTTGAAAATAACTTCAAAATGACTAAGAATCATTAACCATTGAAATCATAATATTAGCATTTGATAGAAGTAAATAAGACAAGGTATAAATCAGCCTTTTAAATTGCTTTTATGAGCTTGTAATGCAACATCTAATGGGTGTAGCTTACTTTAGTAACAACAACAATATTGTTAGTAGGTTAGGCTATTCTAGGGTTATAAAGTGTTGGTAGGTTGCTTAAAGAGTAGGTTTTGAAGGTTGTGTTTATCAATTACTCAAGAGAGGAATTAGACTAGTTATTTTAGGGAAAATGGAATCAATGATGTAGTAGAAAATGTTGAATAAAAATGATAATAGAGAGTCAAAGAGGAGAGAGAATGATAGATTCGAGTGTTGGTAACGCAAGGCTCCAATTTATCAAATCCTAGGGGAAACTAGCTACTAAGGTGTAGGTAACCATAGGCCTTAGTAGATTTCCTCCCTCTTTAGCTCAATGATAAATAAAAATTGGCTAAGATGAAGCAATGGATACCAAGGTGTTGCGATGGAAAGGCCTTAGCTCATGCATCAAGAAAATTGTCCTTTTGACAATATCTAGTGGGTGAAAGATTTTAAATCTAGGATGATAACATGTGCTAGTATTCCTAGGTTTTAATCAATAAATTTCATAATATTCGATGTAAATGCAAGATAAATTAAACTATAACCATTCAATTAAGAAGAATTGTAGAAAAATCATTTACATACATAAATAATTTATCAAGAAGAACCCTAGTTGAACACATCCACCAAGAACTTTGCCAACAACTACACCTAAAGTTTCAGCCAAGAAACCCTAAGGAGGGCACAAATTTCAGTCCACATAAGTGTGAGTGAAATATCATGAAAAAAAAGAGGTAGTTTCCCCTTATTTATACAATACTAATGACCAGAATTAGGTCAAAAAGGCCGACATGACGAGTTACAAATAATATCTGGTTTTTACATTAAATGTCATAATTAAACCCTAAAATAAGATACTAATGTGATGTCATGCCCTTTTAGGGTGATGGTAGGTCCTTTTTGGGCAACATTGGCCTCTTGGAGCAAAACGTTAGGCCTCCTTGGGCCTCA
The DNA here is from genome assembly GCA_009831015.1 of Picea engelmannii. Taxonomy (NCBI): domain Eukaryota; kingdom Viridiplantae; phylum Streptophyta; class Pinopsida; order Pinales; family Pinaceae; genus Picea; species Picea engelmannii. The sequence goes on along the minus strand of ML790105.1, from coordinate 11,091 downwards.
AGAACCTGCCACACATTCCACTTGACACAGAAATCCCTCCAAAACATCCCAAAACATTGGGTGACATCATGGGTGACTTGGGTGATGTCATGGGCCTTCCAAGGCCTACATAATGGTGGAAAGGGCACAACCCCCTAGGTCCAGGCCTACCAGGATACCCCTGGTAAAACGTATTCCTCTCTCTCTAGTGAAATCCTTTGATCTGTCTCTGGCCCTGGCTCGGGTATAAACATCCATATGGTGGTATTTTATCCCCATGGAGGTCCGAACTAATCATCTCCCCATGTGTACCTATCCATTGGGTACTTGTCCATCGGGTGTGTCCCTACAAAATCAACAGATACACCCTCCATGGGCTCATAAGTCACAGAGATCATAGCAGTGTCAATCACATCTAATCATCAAGTTATAAACATGTGCATGAAACCCCTTTTACCTAGACAAGTGCTCAAAGACATTATGCTAATCTACAAGACAAGTTTGGAGAGGATGTTAGGACGTCCTATTGGGATAATGCTCATTTGGTGTGGGGTGTTCCTGGAAGAAGTCAAATCCAGGCCATGTGAGTGGATGAGGTGGTAAGGGATGTCTCGACATGGGGTTCAATGATAGTAGGGAAATGTATAGCTTACTTGTGGGTGCCTTTGAAGAGGGTGAGCTACACCTTGTCATGGATGAAAATGTTTCCAAGCCCATTCATTCCTTTTATCTTTTATTATTATCACTTTTTCTTTCAAGCAGCTAGTGAGGGGACACTTCCCTGGCATGGTGAGCAGTGGTGGCAATGTTACTCACAAGCATTTCCCAGAAATGAGAAGGTTGGCTTGTGATGAGACCCTCTTTCTCTTGGCTATGCCACCAAGAGCCACTACCCTGGCATGGTGACCAGTTGTTGGTAGTGTCATACTGGTACATGCCCATGGACCTAATAGGTTGGCTCATGATGAAACCTGCTATCCTCTAACTAGGTCTTGATTTATTATTTTTTATGGGTCCCTCTCTTTCTTGCTAAGAATACTTTTATTTCTTTCTCAAGGATCCTTGGGTGAAGCATCTCAAGGTTTCATTATTTTGGCTTTTGTATTTTTCCAGCTACTTTTACCCTATGGGCCTTTATCCCCTTCTTCCCACAAGGCAAGGTACAACCCTTAGATATTTGGCCAACCCAATGCCCAGAATAGTGTAATGGGATGGATGAGACGGAAAAAGATGAAAGGTGGTAAGTATGGTGGGATCAGACGATGACCTCTCATGAATCCCCCCAGTGGAAACTAAAACCCTATGGGAACCGCTTACTAGGGCATCCTGCCATTCCCTCGAGGTGTGGTTAAGTGGAAAGGCATAAGGTCCAAGAACATGTGAGAAGAAAAAAAAATTGAATGCACATATCCAAAGGTTTTGAGGATGAGAGTGACATATACCATGATACCCTGACTCATTACCTCATGGTGCAAGACCCATTTCTGCTGCAAGACCAAGATAATGTGATGGATGTTGTTGTTGTTGCTGATAAAGTGGAGGCACTGAAGAAGGAAAGGATGGTCCCTCCAGGGCCATGCTCAAGTCGATCTGGCTCTTGGTACTCCATGTCTAGGACCTATGGGCCTCGAGACATAATCTCCTTAGTTATCCCTAGGCTAGGGGATAAGACATACAATGATAAGAAAAAAATTGTTTGTTCTAAGATAAACATTTTTCTTGGTTTACTTTCTATGGAAAACTAAAAAGCAACAACAGAAAATAATCAAGTTCTCACAACCCACAACACTTTAAATTTGTTTGCACAATCTCTTGGTACAATTTTATTCAAAGTGCCTCTTGAGGGTAAATTCTTGTGGCCATATATTTACACCTAGATCTCGAATTGTAAACTTGTCTATCTAAGCATATTACATTTTATCATCTTTTTCTCAACAAGAAACTTGTAAAAGAAACATATATAGATCCAAAAATAATAGAATAGGTTCGCTTGGCTCAATCACAACATACCCAACAATGTTATATGAATAAATATATTAAAAAAGGACAAAAAATACCAAATTGTTTCCTCCCTTTAAACTCAACAATTGATAAATAAAATCTATCAATTCTTTGAAATTGTAACATCCTGCTCTGGCACACTTACCAAACTTATTCTTTGAGGACACTTGCTCGCAAGTGATCTGGATTTTTATGATGATAAAACTTTTTCATTATGATGCATTAAGTTATATGACATGATGTTTTTACTACCTTGATGTAGACAGGTGCTGCTGACTCAGTTTCTTTGAGTGTGCAGGGTTTCGGACCTTGAGGATGCAGAGGCATCCGTGGAACTCCCTTGGACTCCGGATTGAGTCAGGGAGTGGGATATTTGAGTTGTTTCATTTACGGTGATATTGTTTTGATTTGACTTTGATTTTATGATGTGTTGTTGACATGATCTGACATGATGGTTGATGATGCAGGCTGACGATAGCTTGCCAACCGGACTCACATATGGAGTAAAGGGGACACACACGAGTTCCAGAGAGATTGAGGGAGAGGTGTGGACAACAGCCCTGCCACAGCCTACTAGCACTCCCGCCGTGGCTCGAACAGTAGGTTAACGATTACCTAGTTCGAGAGGATCCACGATGCCGTGAGGACAGACTGCGACAGTCGCTCACGATGATTCTAAGGGGCGCGCAATAAGGCGGGGGCCTTATTCCTTAGAGCCCTTAGTCTCCCACAAGCTCACCTG
>ML790104.1:509692-520421 GCA_009831015.1 Picea engelmannii | reverse complement strand
ACCCTAAATATGGGCCTGATTTAAATAGCCCTTTTTTACATATGGGCCCATAAATCTTAAGTTCAATTACGCTTATTCTATAGAGTAAGGAAGGCGACACTCATTTCATAGCAGGCGGGGTGCAGGCGCAGATTCAGTTGGACCTGTTCAGAATCCAGTGTCTACAATTTCACCACGAGGGGTAAAGGAGAAAACAACATATACGAAGGCATAGGAAGTTGGCCGAGTGGAAGCAGCAGGGACAAGCGCAGACAACAGTTGGTAAGATATTAACATTATAGGGGCAAGTCATTCATATTTACAGCAACCCATTCTAACTAATATTGAAATTCAAAATCATTGACATTCTAATCAGTAAAAATGTATTGATAAATGACCAATACATGTACACCACAAGGATTGAAATATTGGAGGCACAACAAAGTTAAATTGGAAAAACCATTTTCGTAAAATTCAGGTAAGTTCTCCTTATCCTTTGTTTCACTAGATTTGGTTCAATCAATATATAAATTTTGATAGAATTTTGAAATACCTAGACCTGTAACTGCTCCTGCAACACCTAGCACAACAGAACGATTTGGAAGCATTAACGGGATGATGCAGCCTGAGCAGGTCGATTGTCTCTTTCCGGTGAAAATAATTCTTCAATCAACGTCGTATAAAATGGATTCATTGTTACTGCATTCGATTTATACTTGTTTCAAAATATGGAGTGAATTGTGATGGATGTCCAAGAATCTAATTAGATTTGGTTAAATCAATGTATAAATTTTGATAGAATTTTGAGATATCTGGACCTGTAATTGCTCATGCAGCACCTAGCACAACAGGACGATTTGGAAGCATTACCGGGATGATGCAACCTTAGCAGGTCGATTGTCTCTTTTCAGTGAAAATAATTCTTCAATCAGTGTCCGATAGAATGGATTCATTCCTCAAATATTGCTTCATTTCTCCAAATTTTTTTGGTGCCTTTAAACATGGGAATCAATAGATGCAACATGGAGCGATCGGACGATAGCAACTGTCTGGGCATGAAGTTTCGCATATTACATACAGGGATTCGATCCCTGGATCTTGCACGACGGGGAATTGTTACTGCATTTGATTTATACTTGTTTCAAAATATGGAGTAAATTGTGATCGGAGTCCAAGAATCTAATTAGTTTTTTTAAAAAGGTATTTAAATGCTCCATTGATGGCATGTTAGGTTTCCCGCCAAAAACGGATGCTACTTAAGTCAAATGTTGTCATTTATGTTTTCTCGAATTGACAAATTATGGAAGGTGACATTTCCTTTTTCTCGAGACTAACATTTCATGGAATTTGAAAGCCAAATTATCGTCAGTCGTCACAGGATGGGACATTTATGGGAAACTACGGTTGAAGCATTGACTGTACCGGGAGGGGACATTTTTGTTGTCAAATATAGTCCCAAAACATATACTAAAATAAAATACAAGTTTGTGTGTGAATTTCGTTTTCTCTACCTCATATAACTTTGTTGGTCATCCTAATTAATTTACTTATTCTAGTGTGGCATATCTAACCCAATACGTATGTGGGAATTCCATCTTCTCATGTTTTCGACTTTATATAACTTTGTTTGTTAGCTTAATTAATTAAGTATTTTATGTGTAACCAAATACAACCTTTTTACTTCTGTAATGTCCCCCACCTCTTGATAAAGAGGTATTAAAGAGACTCAGTGTCTTAGGCATCCCCACTAGGCCATAGTCTCACACTAAGGGGAAAGGTCAACTAGACTAAGGTTATATTCTTAAGCTGACTTGAGGAAAAACGTAAAAAAAGGAGTAAAAGATAACTCAATGAAAGAATAGAAGAGCTGGAAGAGTTAACCCTAGGAGTTAATCTAACTCAATAGAGAAATAGAAGAAAAAGTATAAATAGAAGGTTGGGGCGCACCTATGAGGCATTCTGGATTTTGGTATTTGCTTGTTATTGCTCTTGAGCATACAGTTTGGGGTTTGTTGTACAAACCCTTGTGAGCAACTCAGTGGTGAAAGATCCACTCACCTTGTTCCAAAGCTTGGTCTCGGAGATGAAAGACGCCACCCACACCATTCTACGCTTATCACACATCCACCAATAGATTCAGAAAGGCAACAGGGTCATACTATTCAGGAGTTTCTAGCAAGGGGGCATCATCATCTTAAGGAGAGTTCGATCCAGCTGATCTGGAGAGACGTTGGGCATTCCAACACTTGGGTTTTACTTACAGGTGCTCAACCATCACTTTGAGGGTTTCTTTGAAGAGTTATCATCATCAGATCTTCAACTACAATTTGGGACAACTTTGAGGCTATGAGGACGTCCTATGATTAAGTATTTCTCAGATCTAGGGAGATCTACCTAGAATCTGGATCTGAAACTTCTCCCGCGGGGTTTCCATAGCCCGATCTATATTCCTAGAGAGTTTCAAAGCATTTGGAGGCCTCCTTCATCAGGGTCGAATTATCTAGGGTTCCAGGCATCGAGGAGGGCGCAGCTTCACTAGAGGATTCAGTATTTGGAGGGGTTGGCCTTAGCATTTTGGCCTGAGACTTCAAGAGGGAGATCCTATCACCCTGATCTATCAGTTGGCAGAGTTTGGGCTCATTTGGAGTCTTCCTTCATCAGGGCCGATTTATTGAGGGTTTCAGCCTTCTACTGGAATGTGGCATCCTTCAGCTTGAGGAGTTGGCATTCATACAGCTCAGATCTGTTGTATTGACCTTCATTTCTTATCCAGCCTTTGGAGGCTTGTTTTGTATTAGCAGGAGCATTTTGTAGTAGCTCATATCTATTATCTATAGGGGCCATCTGAGGATTATTCCAGATCTTCTCTCTCTATTGTATCTGATTCATGCTTCTTATAATAAAGGTCAGATCTATGCTTGTGTTTTCTATATCTTGAATATGTTGTGATCTTGCATGTGTTGGATGAATCTTGTATAAACACCATTTAAATAACTAGAACACTTCAATAACCACCTGCACATCGAACACTTCAGTGGTATTTAGTGATTCCAAGCAAAAAATTGGCTTGGGATCATTACAGTGGTATCAGAGCTTTGATCCTCCAAACCTATGGATGGATCAACGCATGCAGAGGTACAGTGGAATCTTTATGGGTAGAAGGAAGAAACCAACCAATGAAACAGAGGCCGAAATGGAAGGGTCAGGGGATGATCGTGAGCCTCGAGGCTTGGCCTTCTTGGCAGCCGAATTTGACAAGTTCCAGTAGACCATAAATCTCACAGAGGACAACTTGGTCCACCATTTACAGGAGAACCAGGAAACCAACCTAAGGGGACAGGCTGAAATCACTGAAACCTTGAATAAGGTTGACGAGAATCTGAGGAAGATTGACGAGAACCAATCCCAGATAACTGATCTTTTGATGCAAATGACTCATCAAGGGAAGGACCTGAGACGTATGGGAATAAGGTGGCTAGTGGATACGATGGATTCCATGGTGAGATCAGATATAACCCAGAGAAAGCTCCCAGATCCGAAGGAAGTCGAGGAGGAGGCACGTCCAATGGGCAGATGGGTAGCAGGGCCAACCCTAGGCCATACATGCCCACGTTCACATATGAACAGCTAGGTCGACATCTGGGTAGCAGGGCTAACCCGAGGCCATACATGCCCACATTCACAGATGAGCAAGTGCAACAGGAACAGGTGGATGATTTTGTTGAACAAATGGCGAGATGTACCAAGGAGTACTACGAGTTGGATATGACGATTCAAAAGCAGATGTCTCTGGATCAGTATTGCCAACTCAAGTTCAGAAATAAGCCTAGGCCAAACCACAGGAGCAACTTTGAGTTTGAACAAAGAGCAGGGAAGATAGAGATTCCATACTTTGATGGTACGTCCAAGATGACAGCACAAGCATGGGTGCAAAAGCTGGATACCTACCTACAGCTTAACCCCATGAGGGAGATGGAAGCCATCAAGTTTGCCACTATGTACTTGGACGACCAAGCTCATGATTGGTGGTATCATGGACTCACCACACTAGGCCACAATCAAATAGTATCCTACTCAGAGGCTCATTGATAGGTTTGATCAAGGGGATTATGAGCTACACTTCTGGGAGCTCACGCAGCTCAAGCAAACTGGCACGGATGAGGTATATATTGAAGAATTTTATAGGTTGGCAGGGATGGTGCAAGACATTTCTCCAACCAGACTCATGATGCTCTTTACTAAGGGGTTGATGGAACCCTTGAAGGGTTGGGTAAAGGCTTTCAAGCCTACCAACCTACAAGAGGCTATCTGGAAGGCAAGGGATCTGGGGCTAGCTTCTAAGCCAAAATTCATACCTAGACCACCTCTTAACAATGGTGGAAGAGATCAAAGGCCTCCAATGAACCAGGGAGGACGTGACCCAAGGGGTTTTGACAGGGGTCGTGGCAGAGTGGATGAGAACACTAGGAGGGAGATGAGAAGGAACCAACTTTGCTTCACCTGTAAAGAACCATGGAACCCATCACACAAATGCATGGGCCATGGTCAAGTGCACTACATAGAGGTCACTTCTGACAACGAGGAGGAGGAGGAGATCAGACAGATACAGAAAATTGAGGCTAAAACTATTGAGGCAGTAGAAGAAGAGATCACAGGACATACAGGACAGGACTGTATGGCTACCTTAGCATCTATCAGTGGAGTGCCCAAGTATAACACCTTCCGGATGAGGGGGGTCTTGAAGGGACAGAAGGTATCGGTTTTGATTGATGGGGGAGCCTCTCATAACTTCATTGATTCAGCATTCCTGAAAAGGAGGCACATACCCACAGTAGAGTTTGAAGGGTTCAAGGTGGAGGTAGCAGGTGGAGGCACTATGCCTTATGACAAATACATCCCTGGCATGAAGCTTACCTTGGGTAGGCATGAGTTGGTACAGGACGTCTATGTTATGGACCTTCCAAATACCAACATCATCCTTGGTGTTCAGTGGTTGAGCACGTTGGGACCTATCACCACCAACTACAAGACCATGGAGATGTCATTCATAGAGGAAGGTGGACAAAAGATAGTGCTCTGGGGCATGACAGGGAATGCTGCAAAGGTGGTCACGGCCAAGAGGATGGAGGCCATCTTTCGAAGAGACGAGATAGTGTACGCAGAAGAATGCAGGATTTCAGCACGTATGGATGAGCAGGGCAAGGTTCACTACACCCCAGAGATCAAAGAAATCCTTGACAAGCACCACAAGGTGTTTGGACCGATTCCCCCAGGGGTACCACCAGACAGGGGGTTTGAGCACATTATTGAGCTAGAGGAAGGAGCCAAACCAGTCATTACCACACCATACAAACATCCAAAGAAGTACAAAGACGAGATAGAGAAGGGCATCAAGGAACTTTTGGACATGGGGCACATCAGACCAAGCACTAGCCCTTTTGCCTCTTCAGTAGTGCTGGTGAAGAAGAAAGATGGCACTATGACGATGTGCATTGACTTCAGGGCCTTGAATAAAAAGACCATCAAAAATAGGTACCTGATACCAAGGATTGATGAGCTGCTAGACGAGTTGCATGGAGTTTTCTACTTCACAAAGATTGACCTTCATTCTGGCTATCATTAGATCAAGATGAGGGAGGAGGACATCTCAAAAACATCCTTCAGATGTCATTACGGCCACTATGAGTTTTTGGTGATGCCCTTTGGGTTAACCAATGCCCCAACCACGTTCCAATCTTGTATGAACCATGTGTTCAACAGGCAGTTGAGGAAGCATTTGCTGGTATTTTTTGATGACTTGCTCATTTACGGCAAGACGTGGGAGGAGCATCTCAGACATGTGGATCGGATTTTGACAATCATGGAGGAACAATCACTATATGCTAAGGAGTCCAAATGTGAGTTTGGAATGACAGAGGTGCTTTACTTGGGGCACATCATTGGAGCAAAGGGGGTACAGGTACATCAGGAGAAAATAAAAGCCATCATGGAATGGCCTACTCCTAAGACACTCACGGAATTGAGAGGATTTCTGGGCATGTGCACGTACTACAGGAAATTTGTCAAGGGATTTTCTCAGTTGTGTGCACCTTTGACTAATTTGACTAAAAAAGGAGCCTTCAAGTGGAATGAGGAGGCTCAAATGACGATGGACAAGATGAAGAAGGTAATGAGTACGTGCCCAGTCCTGGCCCTTCCAGATTTTAGCCTACCCTTTACCTTGGAGTGTGATGCCTCGAGAGAAGGGATAGGGACCGTACTGATGCAGAATAGGCATCCTCTTGCCTATGAGAGTCGAAAACTCAGGGGTCCCGAGCTACTCTACAGCATTTATGACAAAGAAATGTTGGCTATCATGCACGCACTAGCCAAATTCCGAGAATATTTGGTAGGTGCACGGTTTGTGGTCAATTCAGATCATAACAGTCTCAAATACCTATTGGAGCAGAAGGACTTGAATGAGAGACAACAGAAATGGGTAAGTAGAATACAGGCCTACGACTTTGACATTGAATTTGTCAAAGAGAAGAACAATGTGGTGGTTGATGCATTATCCAAGAGGCCATCCATCTTTGTCATGATAGGGGTATCAGTTGACTGGAAAGACCATCTGGTCATGGAATATGAAAAGGATCAGTTCGTGTGTCAGCTATTGGATGGGCAGGTACAAGATGATAATTTCAGGGTTATAAATGACCTCATCTACTACAAGGACCGCATCTTTTTGGTTCCTGGATCGGCCTTCAAGGCCAAGATATTGCAGGTGTACCATGACTCACCGATGGCAAGACACCAGGGGATCAACAAGACGTACAGGCAGGTGAGGGAAAGGTTCTCATGGAAGGGCCTCAAGGAGGATGTGATCAATCACGTCAAGGAGTGTACTACATGTCAAGAGAACAAGGATGAGCACACGCACCCAACAGGACTACTGCAACCCTTACCCATTCCGGAGCACAAGTGGGAAAGAATATCCATGGATTTCATCACTGGGTTGCCAAACACACAAGGGAAGGACTGAATTTTTGTAGTAGTGGACAGGTTGATGAAGTTTGCACACTTCTTCGCCATAGCTACCGACTTCAGTGCAGCACAGGTGGCCGAACTGTTTTTTGGGGAGATTTTCAGATTGCACAGCCCACCCAAGACCATTGTTAGTGATAGGGATAGCAGGTTCATGAGTACATTTTGGCAGGAGTTATTCAGATTTATTGGTACGGCCTTGATCCCTAGTACCAGCTATCATCCTCAGACGGATGGACAGACCGAGATAGTCAACAAGTGGGTGGAAGGCTACCTCAGAAATTATGTGACAGGGCAACAAAAAGCGTGGGCCAGATGGTTGCACTTGGGAGAGTATTGCTACAACACCACCCAGCATATGTCCATAGGCATGTCACCATTCAGGGCCTTGTATAGCTATGATCCTTTATCTTTTGTGGAGATTGCTTTCGGTGACAGCCGGGTGCCCATGGTACAGGATTGGATACAGCAGAGCCAAGATATTCTCAGGGAGCTGAAGGATCATCTACAGAGAGCACAGAACTAGCAAAAGATCCAAGCAGACAAGCACAGAGTTGATCGTACTTTTGAGGTTGGTGACTTAGTCTATCTAAGGCTCCAACCATATAGGCAGGCTTCCATAAAAAGAAGCATAGCAGAGAAGCTGCAACCACGTTTCTTTGGGCCCTACAGAGTCAACAGGAATATAGGGGTCATAGATTATGAGCTGGAGCTTCCACAGGGTAGCAGGATACACAACATCTTCCATGTCTCCTACCTCAAGAAAGCCATAGGCCAATACATCACACCCATTGAGGTATTACCTCCCATGGATGAAGAAGGACAACTTGTTTTGATTCTGGAGGAGATATTGGAGGTCCGAGAGAAGAGGCTCAAGAACAGAAGCATCAAGGAGTACCTGATCAGATGGAAGGATCTACCCATTGAGGATGCTACATGAGAAAGTGAACAAGTGGTGAGAGAAACTGGTTTGGAATTGCTTGAGGACAAGCAATTTCTAGCAGGGGAGACTGTAATGTCCCCCACCTCTTGATAAAGAGGTATTGAAGAGACTCAGTGGATTAGGCATCCCCACTAGGCCGTAGTCTCACACTAAGGGGAAAGGTCAACTAGACTAAGGTTATATTCTTAAGTTGACTTGAGGAAAAAGGTTAAAAAAGGAGTAAAAGATAACTCAATGAAAGAATAGAAGAGTTGGAAGAGTTAACCCTGGGATTTAATCTAACTCAACAGAGAAATAGAAGAAAAAGTATAAATAGAAGGTTGGGGCACACCTATGAGGCATTCTAGATTTTGGTATTTGCTTGTTATTTCTCTTGAGCATACAGTTTGGGGTTTGTTGTACAAACCCTTGTGAGCAACTCAGTGGTGAAAGATCCACTCACCTTGTTCCAAAGCTTGGTCTCGGGGATGAAATACTCCACCCACACCATTCTACACTTATCACACATCCACCAATAGATTCAGAAAGGCAACAGGGTCGTACTATTCAGGAGTTTCCAGCAATGGCGCATCATCATCTTAAGGAGAGTTCGATCTAGCTGATCAGGAGAGACATTGGGCATTCCAACACTTGGGTTTTACTTGTAGGTGCTCAACCATCACTTTGAGGGTTTCTTTGAAGAGATATCATCATCAGATCTTCAGCTACAGTTTGGGATGACTTTGAGGCTAGGAGGACATCCTGCGATTCAGTATTTCTCAGATCTAGGGAGATCTACCTAGAATCTGGATCTGAAACTTCTCCCACGGGGTTTCCATAGCCCGATCTATATTCCTGGAGAGTTTCAGAGCATTTGGAGGCCTCCTTCATCAGGGTCGAGTTATCTAGGGTTCCAGGCATCTAGGAGGGCGCAACTTCATTAGAGGATTCAGTGTTTGGAGGGGTTGACCTTAGCATTTCGGCCTGAGACTTCGGGAGGGAGATCCTGTCACCCTAATCTATCAGCTGGCAAAGTTTAGGCTCATTTGGAGTCTTCCTTCATCAGGGCCGATTTATTGAGGGTTCCAACCTTCTACTGGAACGTGGCATCCTTCAGCTTGAGGAGTTGGCATTCATACGACTCAGATCTGTTGTATTGACCTTCATTTCTTATCCAGCCTTTGGAGGCTTGTTTTGTATTAGCAGGAGCATTTTGTAGCAGTGCATATCTATTATCTATTGGGGCCATCTGAGGATTATTCCAGATCTTCTCTCTCTAATGTAGCTTATTCATGCTTCTTATAATAAAGGTCAGATCTATGCTTGTGTTTTCTATATCTTGAATATGTTGTGATCTTGCATGTGTTGGATGAATCTTGTATAAACACCATTTAAATAACTGGAACACTTCAATTGCCACCTGCACATCAAACACTTACGTGGTAGTTAGTGATTCCAAGCAAAAAATTGGCTTGGGATCATTACAACTTCCTTTTCATTTCTTAATTTTAATTGTAAACAAACTCTACTATACTAATTTTTTTTATTTTTTTTTGTATTTAGGGGAATCGGTAACGGCGGCAGTATCTGGCTGTCGCGTGACACGAGGTCGAATCCCGCCAACTGCCTTATAACCCCTAGGGAGAACCACACTACCCGCAATCCTGGCCTCCAGATAAGACGAGGTTTGAACTCATTACTTGCTTAGCAGCACGAACGCCTTAACAGTACGTTCGTTGGCCACTAAATTGCACCCCTGCAGGTAACTCTACTATACTAATTATAATAAACTATACTAATTATAATAAACTTCCCAGGAAGCAGTGTAATCTATGTGTTCTATTCTCTGATTTAGTCATCAGAATTTTGAAATTAAGCTTCCCACGAAACAGTTTATCGTTCAATCATGTTGTCTCGAATTTTGGGTGGACTAGTAGACTCATAAGAATTTCACCACATAAAGTTGGATATGTGTTCTCGCATTATTAATTTAGTTTTCTTTAAGGCAGGGACTAGCCACTACGTGGCTATCTCCCTTGTTCTTTTTATTTTCCAACATGGTATTAGAGTGTGTTTTCTTACCATATAAAATAACCTTTACCATTGAACCCAACTTGAACCCATATAACTACTTTCCTAATCAACATCCTCCTCGAAATGGTATCAACAAATAATTGTTCACTTACTAAAATGTTGGTGTAATCTTACAACCTCTTATAATATTCAACTAATAATGAAAAATATAATTTTCAAGAAACCATGTAGCATGAGAATATAATGATGGTGACGATAAGCGCCCTTGTTAAATACCTCTTTAACTAACTAAGGGCCTTGCTAGGTTGTCATCGACCAAGACAACATTACCTATATTAAAAAGAATAAGAACCACAAAAGATTGTTCTGTTAGATAAGTAAGAAACATAAAATAACAAGGGTTACATGGTAGCTTAGTCCCTGCCAAGTAAATTTGGAAATGAAGATGATAGTTAACACCTTATAATTATTGATGATGATGATTACTTTGAAACATGAATAATATGCTAACAAATACGCTAGTTTCATAATCTTAAAAGAAATCAGCTTCTTAAAAGAATTCGGCATAAAAGGAATGGAGACAAAATATCTTACCATGATTTTACTTTAATGTATCTGCCATATAGTGTTGGGATTAACCTGAATTTCCTTCTAGTTAAGCTAAACAAACCAAATGCAAATCTTATTTAAAAAATAAAAAATAAAAATAAACATTTCACATTTTATAATATATATTTTAATATATATAATATTTTACTATCTTAACATATA
>ML790104.1:486552-500189 GCA_009831015.1 Picea engelmannii | reverse complement strand
GCCATGACAGAGGAATACCAATCCATAATAAAGAATGATGTATGGGAAATAGTTCCCAGACCAAAAAGTAAGGATGTGGTATCATCAAAATGGCTCTTCAAAATAAAACATGTTGTTGATGGAAGTATTGAGAAATTTAAAGCAAGATTTGTCGCTCGTGGCTTTTCCCAGAAAGAAGGCATTGACTATGAAGAGACATTCGCTCATGTAGCCAGATACACTTCAATTAGAACCATCATAGCTCTTGCAACTAAGATGAAATGGACGCTGTACCAGATGGACGTGAAGACAGCTTTCCTGAATGGTGTTATCGAAGAGGAAGTGTATATAGAGCAACCCCAAGGATTTGAGGTTGAAGACAGGAAGTCTCATGTCTACATATTGAAGAAAGCCTTATACGGATTGAAGCAAGCCCCTAGAGCTTGGTATGGCCATATAGACAATTTCTTGACGAGCTTAGGCTTTATCAAGAGTAAAGCAGACTCAAATCTCTACTTCAAAATTATGGATAATGAACCAGTAATCCTACTACTATATGTGGATGACTTATTCTTAACTGGAGAAGAAAAGTTCATCATTGAATGTAAAAAGAGACTTTCCACAGAATTTGAAATGAAAGACCTTGGCCTAATGCATTACTTCTTAGGCCTTGAGGTATGGCAGAGTCAAGAAAGGATCTTCCTTAACCAAGGGAAGTACACAGTCGAAATCTTAAAGAGATTCAACATGCTAGAATGTAAGTCCATGAATACACCCATGGAAACAAAGCTGAAGTTGTTGGTCGATACTTCGTCAGATTTGATAGATGCCACACTGTATAGACAGATTATTGGATCACTTATGTACCTGACGAACACCAGACCAGACATTTGTTTTGCAGTGAACACCTTGAGTCAGTTTCTGGTAGAGCCCAAACGTGTTCATCTAGTGGCTGCAAAACATGTGATGAAGTACCTTAAAGGTACAATAGATTATGGTCTCAGCTATAATGGAGATCATAAATTCACTTTGAGTGGATACACTGATGCAGATTGGGCAGAAAGCGTTGCTGACAGAAAAATCACTTCCGGATGTTGTTTCAGTTTGGGATCAGCCATGATCTCATGGAAGAGTAGGAAGCAATCCAGTATTGCTCTCAACACAGCGGAAGCAGAGTACATTGACGCATGTTCTGCTAGCTGCGAAGCTATATGGCTTCGAAAGTTGTTGACCGATCTATTTGACCTAGAGATGGAAGCAACCACGATCCTATGTGACAACCAGAGCTGCATAAAGATAATAGAGAATCTTGTATTCCATGACAGGTCGAAGCACATAGAGATTCACTATCATTACATCCGTGACATGGTGCAGAGAGGAGCCTTGAAGCTCCTGTATATTAGCACGGATGAACAAGTTGTTGATGTGTTGACCAAACCTCTATCTTGTGTAAAGTTTGAACACTTTCGAGATAAGCTTGGTATAGTCCGAAAGGACCCTCCCTGAAAGGGGGAGTATATATGTTCCTTGCTTCTGACCTCGCTGTTAGACGTAAAGCAAGACGATGTGTGTTCCTTGCTTCTGACCTCGCTGTTAGACGTAAAGCAAGATGAGTCGCTTCTGACCTCACTGTTAGACGTAAAGCAAGACGATGTGTGTTCCTTTCTTATGACCTCGCTGTTAGACGTAAAGCAAGATGATGTGTGTGATTCATTGCTTTTGACCTAGTTGTTAGACGTAAAGCAAGATGATTCCTTGCTTCTGACCTCGTTGTTAGACATAAAGCAAGATGATGATATGTTCCTTGCTTCTGACCTAGTTGTTAGACATAAATAAAGATGATGATGTGTTCCTTGCTTCTGACCTAGTTGTTAGACGTAAAGCAAGATGATTCCTTGCTTCTGACCTCGTTGTTAGACGTAAAGGAAGATGTTGATGTGTTCCTTGCTTCTGACTTAGTTGTTAGACGTAAAGCAAGATGACTCCTTGCTTCTGACCCAGTTGTTAGATGTAAAGCAAGATGATATATACCTTGCTTCTGACCTAGTTGTTAGACGTAAAGCAAGATGTGACTGACACTGAGCTACCAGCGTAACAGCTGTGACATTGAGCCAGTGTAGTACTGTGATGTGCCAGCCTAGTGTTGTGATGAGGTATCATTTTTTTACTGATACATATTGATGCAGATGATGATGGCATTCTTTCGAGAATGACGATGTTGCCGATGAAGAAAACTTTCGATGACTCGTAAATATGCCAGCCAATGTTCCAAGATGATATTGACGATACTGTCCTCCTGATGCCACTNATGATGCAGACCTCTCTCGCCTGATGTTGTTGAAGAATACCCTTCTTGTTAAGGGGGAGTGTTGAAATAATGTAACTGCAAAGAGTATTCTTATTATTATTGATATATTATTTATAAGATTAATCCCCATTGTGGATTAATCATGTCGGTAATTGTATTAGGGACCAAATCCCCTTTTGCGGATTGGTCAACAGACAATTGTAATAGGCAGAATAAGAAGTCAGCCCCAGCTGTTATTATTGAGACCCAGAAATATAATAAAGGTGGGTTTACCTACCCAGAGTGAGAGGTCGGCCCTGCCAGTGAAGACCCTTCACACATGCCAGACTTATATATATAGAGAGGCTAGCGCCTCACTTTATCATACAACACACTTGCTCATTTTCTAAGAGGCAAGCTGCAACTTACCAGTTGGAGAGAGGGAGAAGAGTGGTGCATCTTTTCGAGAGGACTATCTGTATTGGTTTGAGTTATCTCTTGACATTGTATTGGCAATTTATGATAAGGAAATTTTTGCTGGGTTTTCTTCCCCTAGAGGGTTTCCTAGGATAAATGTTGTGTCTCTTGTGAATGTGTATTTCTCAGTGATCTTGTTCTTATGTTGCTCTTATCTATTGAAATGCAAAGAACTATAATAATGGCATAAAACATTAACATTGTTTACCTTCTATTCTTCTACCCATCTTTGCATTATCCTTTTGTCTAGTAGGCAGCCTGATTGCCTTTGATCTGCAGAATCTTATGTCTCCATGCCCAATAGAATGTATTTGCAAGCAGTCTGATGCCATCCTATTTACGTTTCTCTCGTTGATCCACCATGTATAACATTTTTTAATCATTTAAATCAAATGGGTACTAGGCTTATCCTCTAGAAGTCTTAGGGTGACTCTCAGTGCTAACATTTTTGGCATTGTTTCCGGGGAGCGAAGTGTGAAGCAAGCTTCCCCGGGAGAACGACATAGATCCATCTCTTGATGGTAAACAAGAGAGGGACACAGAAATTGACTGTAATCATCTACCTGGCTACTCCTCAATCAAAGACTCCACTGGAGGAAAGATCCTGCTGACAAAAAGATGAAAATACAAAAGTGAAAAACTAGGTATAAGCTCATTAGTCTTCTCTATGAACTTTTGTTCTTCTTCATCAATTCATTCATGTCTTTCCCTTTACATATAAAAATGATTATCCTTTTCTTTGCTTACTCTGATGATCATCAATATTCATTTGTATATCCCTCTTTGGAAAATGAAGGTCTCCATTCTGCCTATGTTGTAGATGTTGATCATGTCTCCTCATCTTATCCTATTGAGAAAGATGAAGTTCATATCTCAATCCCTCCTGAAATTGAGTAGCCTTATAGTCATGGGAATCATGAGGCTGATTTACCTTCTAAAGTCTTTGTTATACCTTCCAATCAGCTTGTTAAACCTCGTTTTCATCCCATTGTTGTTGAAACTAGAATCAAAGAGAAAAAAGTTTAAACCTTTAAGGCTTCCATCTCATCTTCATCCTTATCCTCTTAACTTCTTTGAGTATCTTCCTCATTTTTCTGGAGAAGATCATATCACCGTCAAGAAGCATTTGGGAGCTTTTGAGAACTTCATCGATCAATTTGAGATAGTACATGAAGATGTTACCATGAGTTTATTTTCCAAATCCTTTTTTGGGAATGTTGCTTTGTGGTTTAAGGGTTTGGGAGCTGATTCCATTAGTTCTTGGACTGAGTTATATTATGCATTTTAAAAATATTGGGGAGAGAATAAGTCCTTTGATCAATACCTGGCTGATTTTCATGTTTTTAGGAGAAAAGAAGATGAAACTCTGGCTATATTCAACAAGAGGTTTTACAATTTTTATCATAGTGTGCCATTGGAGATCCGGCCTTATGAGACTACAGCTATGGTTTACTACATAGCAGCTCAACATCCAGACATTGTCCTTCTCCTGAGAGAAAGGAAATCTTCATCATTAAGACGGTTGTTTGAGGATGTTGAAGAAATTGAGAACATTCGAGCTTGCAAAAGGATTAGAGATCAGGCTTACCTTGAAGATCTGCATGCAGAGGAACAACAAGGAGAGTGTAAGTATGATTCAGATTTGGGACAACATTTGTCTTTTTTTTCAAATTTTTCTATGGATAGAGATATAGATCATACTGGTGTTCCTTTTTCAAATCAAATTAAGCATGCAGTAAAGGATGATTGTATAGATAACTACATATTTTTAGTTTATCATAATCAGAATTTTTTAGCTCCTTCTATACAATTATCATGTGATCATTATTATGAAGAGGAAACTGTCACTCTTGATGATCAAGAGCTACTCTCGAAAGAATAATAAGGTCATCTATTTTTTAGCAAAGGGGAATGTGTGCATTGGCAGTCATCTTTTCTAAATTAGCATGATTGTGATCTTGGCTTTGAGGATCCAGTAGCAGCTTTATTGGAGTCATATATTTCAAATTCTCTGAATATTTCAAATTTATTCTGAGTATGATTCTCTAAAGGAGTTTCTATCATTGTTGTTATATTTCTGTTATTATCTATTAATCAGTGGCATAGATGGGATTATATCAATCATGAAATTACTTGAATGGTTGTTATGGAAATTTGCATTTACTTGAGAAAATTGGAGATCTGGTTAGAGTAGGGTAGCATAGGTAATAAGCTCGTTTCTCGATCATTTGTTTTTCTTAAAATTGCACAATATGATTAGATTTGCAGTATGAAGTTGGTTTGCAGCAATTTTATCAGTTTGCTTGAATAAGTGGAAAATTTTGGCAGTGTTACTGAGGTTGGTTGCATAGATGACTCCGTATCCCAATGGATAAGGCACTGGAACTGCATTTTCTTGGCAGCTCACAAGGAGCATGCCATCCCCTGTGGAGATAGATGTTAACACATAAGGTTGTATGGGTCAACAAGTCTTCTTTGTTTTGATTTTTTGAGTCATAGGGTTCATGGAATATAGGTTTTGAAGTTAATAGGTTGTGTTCATATGGTTACATTCGATTCCAAAAAGAATAAGGCTATGTTTAGCCTAAGCCTAACGTTTGATTCATATGATGATTGTCATGTCAGGATCTAAACCCTTACAAGTCACACTCTTATTTTTCTTCCTCGTGATTCTGACATGTCACACCTCCAACCTGTACCTGAGATTCCTTTTGTCACTGTCCATCTGCACAACGGTCAACTCAAGTTAAGTTTGTGTGTTGCCAACTCACTAGGAGAGTTTGCAGCATACTCCAAGTACATTTTGCTTTCATCTCTAATCATTTCTTTAAATGATCTTTTCAAAAAAGATTTCATGGTAATCATGGCCTTCTTTTTAACCATTTTCAGGGATTATATCACCAAATTCTCTAACAACGTCCTTGAAGTGCATGATCCATTTTGAAATTGGTGTTGTAGTCTGGTGTGTACTAGATACATCAAGGACCCAATAATCTGACGATATATTGTAGGGTCTTCTGGATATGAGCCTGTAGCTTGATCATGTAACTTCTTCAGGTTAGAAATCATAGGTGTGGTCATGGACTTATAGTCTATCATCCCAAATATGTGAAGCACGTCAACTTCATACTTACTTTGTGAGAGAAAGATCTCACCATGTTTCTGCCACACTTCTAAACCAAGAAAGTAATGCATAAGACCCAAGTCCTTCAATTCAAATTATGTTGACAGCTCCCTCTTAGTTTGAGCTATTAGATGTTCCTCCCCAATAAGGAACAAATCATCCACATATAGAACCAATATAACAAGATGATTCTTCACAATCTTTATATAAAGATTAGGATATGCTATACTCTTGGAGAACCCCAAGACTCTGAATAAAACTATCAATTCTTCCATACCAAGCTCTTGGATCCTGTTTCAATCCATACAAGGCTTTCTTAAGTTTGTAGACATGGGATTCTTTCCCATGAATCACAAAACCCTCTGGTTGCTCGATATAAACCTCTTGCTCAACTTCACCATTAAGAAAAGCAATCTTAACATCCATTTGGTGAAGTTTTCAAATAAATATTGAAGCAAGAGAAATGATGACTATGATAGAAGTATACATGGTAATAGGAGAAAAAATATCATCATAATCAATTCCCTCTTTCTGAGAGAAACCACGAGCCACAAATCTGGCTTTGAATTTTTCAACACTGCCATCTGCAGCATGTTTTATTTTGTAAATCCATTTACAAGTTAATATTGATTTTCTTTGAGGTCTTGGGACCACTTCCCATACGTCATTCTTCAATATTGACTCGTATTCTTCTATAATGGCATCCTTCCAGAATTTATGTTTGGCAACCTCATCAAAAGTGGAAGGTTTGGAATCAATCACAAGATCCAACTGAGCTATCAAACCTGAGTACTTATCTGGTTTCTTACTTTTTCTGAAGGTTCCTTAAAGTGTTGCATGTTTTTCTGCTTCCTTTAAAATTTCATGACACCATGTTGGCTTACTTTTGGCAGGAGGATTCTCTAGGGGAAACTCAATAGAATCCCTTATGGGATCCACTAGAGGCCCTCTAGCCTCCTCCCTTTGTTCATCTGAAGGTTCTAGAGATGGAGCTTCATGCTCCTATTTATCTTCATGCTCCTATGTATCACAGGGAAGTTCTCTGGAATGATGAAATACAACTTCCTCATGGAAGGTCACATATCTACTGACCTCTATGTACTTTTGCCCTGGTACATAGATTCCATATGCTTTTGAGGTCTCAATGTACCCCACAAAAGTGCCTTTCTTTCCAGAGGGCTCTAATTTAGTCATATTTTCTTTTTGTACATGAATGTAGACAGGACTACCAAAAATTCTCAAATGATTAATTGAAGGCTTCATACCGGTGAAGACTTCTTAAGGAGTTTTCTCTTCCATGGCTTTATGAGGACACATGTTCTGAATATAGACTGCAGTACTTGCAGCTAGATTTTGATCATGCATCATAGCTCTAGCTGCTTCACAAATTGTTTTGTTTTTTATTTCTGCAACCCCATTATGTTGGGGATTATAAGGCACGGTCGGCTCCCTCTTAATCCCAGAAGCCTGACAAAGATCATCATACTTGTGGGAGTCAAAATATTTTCCATTGTTTGTTCTGAAAACACAGATATGTCTACATGTCTAATTCTCAACAAGATTCTTAAAATCCTGAAATTTACTGAAAGATTCATCTTTAGTTTTCAGAAAATAAATCTAGGTTTTACGAGAGAAAACATCAATAAAAATGATATAATAAATACAACAATTCATGGACAAGGCAGCCATAGGTCCACAGAGATCAGAATGAATAATATCTAAGATACCATTAGTTTTTCTATTACTGTGAGGGTAAGATTTATTTGTATTTTTACCAAGAGCACAGCCTCTACAAATACTATCATGCTAAAAAAAAAATACTAGCATACATGTTACCATCTTTTGCAAACCTGGTAGAGCATTATAGTTGAGATGTCCAAACCTTATGTGCCATAGTTCGCAGGGCTTGATCATCTCATGAACTAATGTCTGAATAACTTGACCAGTGACTTTGTAAATTCCACCTTCTTGAGCTCTAATTTTCATGGTTGAGTTCATACTTTCATTTGAGAACCACATAAGAGTCTTTCCTTTGGAGAAGGCTATTGTGTACCCTTTACTTTCTAGAACTGCAACTGAGATAAGATTTTTTTTTAATCTAGGAACATAAAGAATTTCTTCAATATGAAATACATTACCTGACTAAAGCTGAAAAGATATTGATTCAATTCATTTGATGGCATAAGTGTCATCATCACCCAATTCTACCTTCACATTGAACTTCTTATCTCGGTAGTTCACAAGGTTATGTTTGAAGCCTGTTATGTGTTTGGAGGCCCTGTTGTCCACTAACCAAATTTCTTCTGATTTGGTGACAGCACCGGAGAGAGCTAAAACAATATAACTTTCTCTGCATTATTCTTGTTCTTTAGTAACAAATCTGGTTCTCTTTCTTTGAGGCTCTTCTTCCTTAGTTGCAACTGAAACATGGAACTTGTCTTTCTGTTTCTGTTGTGAATGAGGGTTTTTGTAGTCTTTTGCATAATGACCTAGCTTGTTATAGTTAAAGCATCTTACTTTAGATAAATGAGAGTAAGGATGAGAGTTCTTACCTTCATGTTTCTTACCTTTTCCTTTGTGTTGAGGAAACCTCTTCCATTTCTTGGCTTTGGTTGAAAGAGCATGGTCTTTCACCGTCAAGGGTTCATTTATGTTTTTAAGTCTACCTCCTTCTTCCAAGCAATCATGTTATAATCTCTCGAAGTTGGGTTGAACTTCTCTTCCATTTACTAATGAGAGAAATGTCTCCCGTGATTCTGGAATATCATCTACTATTGTTTGTACAAGGTCATCATCATCTACTGCAACTCCAATTGTTGCAGATTGATCCCTTGTTTGGGCAATTTTGGAAAAGAAGGCAGAGATGATTTCATCATTTCCCATCTTCAATGTACGTAGTTGTTTCTTCAAGGTCCTTTTATGATTTGGGGCTTTCTTTTCATACAAATTTGCTAGGGCATCAAAGCATTCATTTGTTGTCCTTAGATGAGCAATAAGAGGCATCATCATGTCTTTAACCGAGTCAAAAATGAACTTCTTGGTTTTTGTCTGCCTCTTCTTATAGGTTTTTCTTCCTACATTTGAAGTAGGTTCTTCCATCACTTTGGTAACCAATTCATCCAAGTCACTTTCTTATAGGATATTAAAGACCCTAGCCTTCCAGGGATTGAATTTTGAATCCCCTTCAAGGTTATCTTCTGCTTTGACTGAAGATGAAACCATACTAAAAAAATTTTACAGAAGAGATCTGATACAAAACAAACTCATTATTGATCTGATAAAACAAACCCTTAATAGTGGATCTACGCAGGCTCAAAAGTCTGCCACAAATTAGCTCTTTTCACGCCCTAAGCTCTGAGATACCGTGATAGAATTTAAGGGCAAAATGTAGACTAGCTAGGAACATAAATAATTTTATTTAATTTCTAAATATTTGCCACTGTAATTCTGGGTTGGCAACACATTCAAAAATTCTGATGTAAAATCTAATAACAAAAATCATAACACAAATCTGAGTATTACCTTAGCCAAACAAATAACAAATTTACCTGATATGTTGTTGTTATCATCTTTGATGTATGCTCAGAAAATATTTAAGGGATCATGGATCAAACCCTCAAGGTAGATCTCATCATGATCATTTAAGACAATTGCCAAGAAGAACCTTTAGATAGTAGACCAAAAAACTAACCAGCTAGTTGAGAATCAAGAGGCCATGTTATTGTTAAGTAAAAGGGCTAAGAACAAAACACCATTGTCCAGCCTAGTGGTTGAAAAGAGGCCTCAATAATTTCTGCCCATAAAACACAAAATTGCTACAACAAAGGCATAAATATCAGCAATTCCAAATTCAGTTCATAAAGTATTCGGTTGTTAGCATACATCACACAAAGGGCAACAGAGATTCTCTAGACAGCAAGGCAGCACCAGCAAGAGACCAAGACAGCAAGGCGACACTAGCAAGAGACCAAGACAACAAGGCGGCACCAGCAAGAGACCTAAGCATTAAGGCGGCATCAGCAAAAAGGAATCAGGGCTTCAATCAACAACAAAAAGGAGACCTACGGTTGGCTGGAAAAGACCCTTAGGGTCAGCGGCATCATGACGTTGGAGAAAGTAAGCCCACGATGGTTGTAGCAGACCTTAACATACCAAGAAACATGTCCTAGAGGGGTCGTAATCACTTAGCAAATTGAACAATAGGAGTCGCAGAAAATACCTCAGACCAAAACTCGGCTAGAAGAGAGAGAGTGTGTAGTGAGTGAGGAAGGTCACTTTATTTAGTTTTGGTAGGTAGGTTAGGGATAGCACATTAGTCCTAACTTTAGGGTTAGGTTTAAAACCTAACAATTGAACAATTAAACAAATAATATTTTATAATATAAAATATTAAATGTTAAATCAGAAAAGTCAACAAGGAAATAACAAGTCAAGGAGAGGGGTTTCAAAATCAAGGTGGCTATCTTTCTTTAGGAAGAAGTAAAGAAACGAACAAACACCCAAACAACAATTAAGGGGGGGCGTAACTCAAGCCAGGGGTTTCAAAACAATTAAGACAAAGTCAAAAGGTAAGTTCTTCTTTAATGGCAAAAGATCCACATGAGTCTCATGATATAACTTATAAGATGTTATCATCCCAACGTATGAGGAAGGTCAGTGATGTGATCATGCCCTTCTTCTTCACTGCTCCTAGGTCTCATGGACCATCCCGGGAGAGAAGAGGATCACACATTATCTCAGCTTGGTACTTAACCAAAAGACGGTCTGGTCCCAGACCATGATACCCTAAAACACATATGGGGGCCCTAGATTACAACTAGGGTCTTATCCACCAAGGTACACAACCAATGATCAACCCAAACACCGATCAAGGATTCCTTGGAACACATCTAGGGACTTATGCCATCAAATTGCTTGGTCCTTGACCAAGAACCCCAACAATACACTAAAAGGCCAACGAGGGTCTTTTGCCATGGCTCTAACTGCGTGGTCCCAGACCAAGAACCCCAAGAGTG
This sequence comes from Picea engelmannii, assembly GCA_009831015.1. Taxonomy (NCBI): domain Eukaryota; kingdom Viridiplantae; phylum Streptophyta; class Pinopsida; order Pinales; family Pinaceae; genus Picea; species Picea engelmannii. Next base: position 489,307 of record ML790104.1, on the reverse strand, counting down.
TATTATGGGCCTTAGATCTCAACTAGGGTCTTTTCCATCCTCCCAGAGAATGGCTCTTGCAACTACATTAATTTTAACAAGTGCCATATGAATAGATTTAACCCATCTAAAGAAACACTCACCATGTATCAAGGATCACTTGCACTCAAAACTATAGTGTGATATGGAAGGAATGATTGTTATCCTCCCTGGATTCAATTCCCACAAGTGACATGTTGAACTTATAAGAAATATGTTGTTGTAATGGCTTCAAGTCTTATTGTTGACTAGACTAACTTAGAAAAAAAAGGTATATTACTTGAAGTAAACATTTTGGTTTAATCAAATCATATATGTAGATAGTATAAGTGTGATAACATCATACATGTAACTAATATAGGTGAATGGTGAATAAAAACTTAAAGTTTATTAATTTTACCAATATTATCAACCTAAGTATATTTTATATTAAAATAAAATAAAAATGATTTTAAAAAAAAATTATAAATTAACAAATTATTTTTTGAAAAAAAACAAAAATAGTAGTATGATGTATTTTAATAATATATCTTGTTTCTTTATTTGAAAAATGAAAATTAAAAGATATATATGGTGTATGTCGTAATGTGTGAATGTTACCCTATAAAATCCTTTGGCCCCAATGGTTTACAATTTCAAATCATTACAATGGTTGATGACTGAATATGAGGAAATAAAATCCTTTGGCACCAATGGTTTACAATTTCAAATCATTACAATGGTTGATGATTGAATATGAAGAAATTCACTTCAATTGTGGTTCTGAATTGAGAAGATAATAAGGTGATAAAACAAGTGAGATAGCCATGCAGTGGCTAGACCCTGCCTTGATAAATAACGATCGGATCCTCTGTGATAAATAAGTAGTTAAATGTAAAGAGAGAAGGGGGAGATTTGAATTTGTCGACATAAAATGAGTTAGCTATTACATATAGAGGAACGATTAAGACTGGCTGTAAGAAAACAAGGAAAAGAAAGAGTTTTCACACAGGTTCAACTGAGTAAAATTGAATAAATAGTTCTTTTTTCCCGGTTTCTTCTTTCTGTTTGTAGTTTCCTGGGTGGATTCTCAGAAAACCATATTGTAGCTTTCTGGAGCGATGGAGATGGAATCTCACCTTTTATGGACGATCATGAAAGGCCCACAATCTACAGAATGCCATGTCTCCTACAGTACCAATAGCAATCGGTATCATTGTTTTCATCTACCAGTGGGTATGGCTTATGGCTTAATGGTTTTACTGTATGTGATATATTAATTGTTTTGTGCAGTGATAGTGGTGGCGAGGCTGGATGAGGAGGTGGCCGGGGCGGTGAGACGTGGACTGCTAACTGTCTTTGCTTAGCATGCAAGTAATGAAGGTGGCTAAGCATCCAACTCGTGGTGTAAGGGTCATTGACAGGTCTAACGGACGAGTTGGTGGTTGCCCCAAAAAAACCTCAACTGCACCGTTGTTGTTTCGTGTCAGAGTGAGCCAAAATGGTCACTCAGATCTGAAAACTATATTGCTTACACTAGGGGGATTAAAGTTCCATCAAATACCTTTACCCAATAAAATAATTCTATTCATAAAATTCAATAAATATGGTAAATAATTCTGTTTACGAAATAAATCAAATTAATATGAATAATACCCAACTCTGTAAATAACACACCAAAACTGACCTATTAATATCCTAAAATGCACCAACTAATAAGCAGTTAACAATAGTTGACCTCTTGGTGAAAGCTATAGTCCCTCGCCTGAGGCAGGGACTAATAATGATCGTAATGCTTTAGTAAAGGTCCCTGTTAGAGATCTTGAGAAGCCAATAGTTGGAACAAATCTTAAAGTCACCCAACATGGTCATTTTCGTCTTGATCCCCAAAAAGGAAGAGGCTATGTCCTTAGCTTTTGCCAAAGTTCATTCGATAACACAATTTACAAGTCAATAAACAAAGTTATAGCTACCAAACTAAAACTAATCCTACCACACATAATCTTTGAAAAACCTGACTTGATAAAAGTAAAACAAATTTGAAGCCGGTTTGTAGCAGGGTCAAGAATTTGTGCACTCGGTAGAAATAGCCAAGGAAACAGCACAGTTATCAAATTAGAGATGGCAAATTGAATTTTCCTGAGACAAGTATTGTTAGCTTGGGGAAGAACGTGTGAACAGAGTTTCAAAGTGTTTCCCTACGGTTGGCATTGTTATTCTAGTAATGGTTCTCCATTTCAATGTTGTTTTTCTAGTAATGCATTTCAATGTTGTTTTTCTAGTAAAGGTTCTCCATTTCAACAATTTACAAGTTGTAGTTGGCTCAAGAATTTGTGCATTCAATAGAAATGGGCAAGAAAGAAAACAAAAACACGATTATCAATTAGAAAAAAGGAATTGAATTTTCTTTAGACCAAGGTTGTTGGAAGCGGGAGAGGGAAGCGTAGATTTTCAAAAATCTCCAGGTGCAAGAGCAGAAAGCATAGATTTTCAAAAATCTCCGGGAGCGGGAGCATTTTTTATATAATACATAAAAAATATACATTTTGATGCATATATATATATATATATATATATATATATAACATGCAGAATGTTGAATCAATTGCAAAAAACATGAAAACATAGATATAAGATCATTTAACTAATTGATTAGTGATGATCATTAAAGCATCAACCATTTAATACATACTACACATATAACATCAATCATAAACATTTGTGGGACTCAACATTAAAGCATCATAACATCAATCAT
>ML790104.1:462393-485751 GCA_009831015.1 Picea engelmannii | reverse complement strand
AAGATTCCATGCTCACTGATGTATTTGCTCAATTCGCTTCGTACTTGAGCACACTCCTCTTCATCAGGTACCAACTTGTCCAATGCAAGCATATATCCATTTTGCACCTCTGGATCTGTGTGTGGTTTTCTCCTTTCCCCACCACCAGGGGTTGGTTAGGCCAACCAAGATGAAGAATAATATTTTGGGGTAAGGACATATGCCAGGGCATGGAGTGGAACATTCAAATTATCCCACCTTTTGACCACAAGTTTATGGATATGATCATACAAGATCACATCCTTCAACTCTACAATGTCTTTGATTTGGCCTAGCATGTTGTCCATCTGCTCATACACCTCTCCAATCACCGGTCGATTTGTATCTGCAAACCGAATCATAATGTAAATGGGTTTGGTGAACTACAGAATATATCGAACCTATTGCCAAAAATGGCCATTAAGAACTGTGTCCTCCACCTCCTGAAAGTCACTTCTCTCATATACGAATGTAGCCCTGCTTTTAGATCCTGCCATGGATCACTCGAGGCCATACTAGCCAATGCCTCTCTTACCTTCATCAGATGCCTGAAGGTGAGATAATAACTAGAAAATCTGGTCTTTGCAATCTTTAGTAACTCCAACTTGGAGTGACTGACTGTGAAAAATGTAGTGGGCCATGCTATGATTGGTAATAAATCTTATCATCTTCTTACCTCTCTTGTACAAAGCACCAATCCATCTATAATCATGCTCCTTAATTTTAATGATATCATGCATCAAAAGGTTCATTTTGTGAACCAAACACCTCGACTAAAATATATTGGGGTACCTATCTTCAATGATTGCTCATGTTGCCTTACAATTAGTAGCATTAGCAGTGATGACTTGAATGACATTGTAGAGCCCAATCTCTTGAATGGTTTTAAGCAAGGCATCTACAATATTAATCCTTGTTTTGTAGCGATCTGAGTCATGGGCTGAAAGGAAGATCGCACCACTCTTAGACACACCAAGAATATTTATCAATGGCTTGCCTTTCACATTTATCCAACCATCAGATACAATTGATACCTCATTTATGTTCCACTCATTCGTAAATTTTCCTAGAGCACCTTGGATTTTGGCTCTTTTGTTGTCAAGTCCCAAGGTTCTAGCTTTGTCATACCCAGGGCTCCTATAACCTTTAGCGGCACCATTAATGGCTTGGACCATTTCATGCCAATATGGTGAACAAAGAACATTGAATGGTATACCACATGCAAATAGAAACCTGTAAACTTTTGCATCCACATCATCTCTACAACCTTGGTCAAGGAATTTTGATAGTGTTCTAGGTGAAGACGAAGGCGAGAATAAACTAGCATGGGGGGATGCGCTTGGACCAATGAACATTCTTCGTGCATTCTCAAGTTCACCCTTTGGTCTTTTGGCTTTGTTTTGTGCTACCTCCTCTTACCTTCATCCCAGTACATAACCCACATAGATGCTTTCTCACACGGGTATAGGAACCTGTGTAGTCTTTATGACAATGGTGGCATATAAATTTCCCTATTCCACCCCCTTTCCCTCCACTAAGCTTCGTGACATACTTCCACAGAGGTGTGTACATGCCTTTCTCTTTTTGGCGATCATGATCATCGCTATCATTTTCATTGTCTTCATCCCCTTCCATTCCTTACTCCTCTCCTTGGGATGTGTTGTCCACTTCTATTTCTTCATCACTATCATGGGTATTTCAACGTGAACTTCCCACCACCATCATTATCATAAAAAAATGAAACCAAAATGGCATACCACATTGACATCAACATCATGAATGTTGAACCTTGGCCCTTGATAATAAGTTGTTACCTGCAATAGAATGATGGAGGAAAAATGGGAAAGAGTAGGAGGAGAAACTAGTTTACAACACATGCATTTAAAAAAAAAAAAAACAAGAAAGAAAAATAAGCTTTAAGAGCCTACCTCTTTAACTCTCCAATGGTGGTTGAATATGACTATGGTAGCCTTCAATCTCCCTTCCAAGCTCTCACAAATGGTAGTCTTCAAAGTTCAATCTCTCAACCAAGCTCTCCAATCTCCCTATGGGAGCCTTTAGTATTCCTTCCAAGCTCTTCNAGTGTTTTAACCTCTTACCTAACCCTAGGCTACCTTTCCCAAGCTTCATTTCTCCAAAAAAACAAAAAAAAAAATCAATTTTCACCTCTTCATGCACACGGGCTTGGGCAGCGTTTTTTTCCCAAGGGAGCATTCGCTCCTTGGGCACTCCCTTAAAAACCAAGGAGCGCATTTTTTTATGAGGGGGCAAACTCCCTAAAAACACTCTCCCACTCCCTGAGCGCTCCCTTAAAAACCAGGGAGCACACTCCCTAAAAATGCTCCCCTTCGGAGCGCGATTTGGGAGCAGGTTCACGGGGGGGGGCGCTCCCCCGCGGCCTTGCTTCAGACAGACACTGTTAGCTTGGGGATGAATGTGTGAATGGAGTTTTAAAGTGTTTCTCTATTGTTGCATTGTTATTCTAGTAGTGGTTCTCCATTTCAACAACTTGTATCCTGCAAGTGACACAGACAAAGGGATCATCTCCTATATATATATATATCAAAACGAACTTCAGGAAGGATGATTTAGAGTGCACGAGGGCAAAGAAAATTAAGAGGAATATAAATTGCTAACCGAAAAGTCTGCAATTTGTGTGTGATACAACGCAAACAGGTGAAGCAACAATCAAAGAGTCTTAAGGATTTTTGTAGAGGTCCGATCCTTGATCTATTCCAGAAATCTTTGTGGCAAGAGGTGACAGATACTACCAAGTCCACAATTTGTTTCTTCAAAACCCCTCTTAATAAACCGAAATGCTCTAAGCTTCGGATTCCAATGACACCTTCCTTCCAAATACTTTGGTATAACTTTGGTGGAAAATAAGCAAGAAGAATACAGCTGATCAAATTAGTATCCTAAGCAATGCCAATGTTCCTGTGCTGCACCAAAGTAAAAAATAGAGGAGACTAGAGGAATTCGAGAGAAAACTTCATGGGATGGGAAATGGAGAAAAAATGGCACTTACTCGTTTGGCTTTAGGAGGAGGTATGCCTGCTCTAAAAGGTAGAAGCACGAGCATATGGAAATTGAAAATTGAAAATTGAAATACCAAAATAGCACCTTTGCGGTAAAGATATTTTGGAGGTTATGCATTTGAGACGTATTCTTTGCAGTTGCTTGGTGCTTCAAGTACTTCGAGACATCATAACTTTACAATCCTTTACCATCATTGGAGGGAAGAAGTGCCTAGTTGTAGCAAAGTAGAAAATACAAACTTCCTAACTGTAAAAATTATTTTATTCACAGAAAATGTCACGTGAAATACCAACTTACAGTTCACATGAGTCGATCAACAGCCAAGCCAGCAAACTAGCATAATTTAAAACTTTCTTAGCATAACCATAATGGCATTGGGGGATAAGCATGAAGGCAATCATTCTGCCGGATGACAAATATTTGCCTGAATTTAGAAGTGTTCAAAAAATAATAATTATACCTGCAAAGAAGCTCACCCCCACATTATAATTTATATTCTAAAGGAGTCGACAGGTCAGAATCAATAATTCACCGTTATTGGTGTCAAGGATCTATATAGGAGAGTCCAAAGCGAAAATGGAATGGTATAAGTGCGTTGCACCTCAAACACACTGTTGTCTATGTGCAATTAGAAAAGACAAGGATAAGACCAGTCATACAACCATCCGTTCATCAATGTAGTCCCAAGTAAAAAGAAAAATGATGCAGAAAGTATCATTAATAAAAATACAGAGGAGATATCTAATAGCACTGGGATTCCAATATCTTCCAAACTTACAAATCATTCTAAAAGTCCTATATATACAAATACAAGGTCCGTACATAACAGGTACTGACTCAACCGACTTTAAGTGTCAATATACAAGCTGACAGAGTCAACAAGATTGTCAACCAAGAAGATCGATGAAAAACATGATTGTAGACTAACAGTCATCTAACCAACATAGCTGATTAGATCGACTACCTACACATACCACAAGTTTTGCTAGGATTTATCTGAGTCCTAGAAGGAAGTAAAGGAGGGAAGAAGGGAAAATGGAAAGAAATATTAGTTTCCAAAGATGATGAAAAGCACTGAAGGGGATTGTTAATTACATCAAGTGCATAGAGTTAGTGCTAGCATTAAAACATCAATATTAAGCTAAACAAATTTCAGATACAAAAACTGGAAAAATAGGACTAAAGGTTGTTTAATCAAGCTATATAGTATGGCACAGTAAATACATATGCAACAAGAGAAAGTGAGCCCAATGAGAAAAGTCCGGCTAATGCAGCCAAATCTTCTGTTTATCATCAATCAGTAGTTATAATCTATATAGCCTGTCAATTTTCAAATGAAAAGATCTCAGTAGTAGCTGTCAAAAGTATATATATAATTACAGACTCAAATGAAAAGTGTCACTGTGCTAGGACTAGCAAATATGCCATCACTGAAAGACAAAAAGTCAAAAGAACTTATTCGAGAAGTTAGAAACAATTCAAAGATGATTTCATCTCACATTCATTGACATATAACCTGTTCAGTGACCAAAATTGCATGACTTTCATCAACTGGTCAAATATTACAATCTTATATCACAGACTTTGGCATCCCAATCATGTAAAAATGGTGATGCCGGAGATGGATTGTTTATGAGAACAGAAACATAAATAAATTGTTCTCATAAGCAGTAACTCTGAAATTTGAATAATGGCAGCAGTAATTTCATTGCCAATCTACCTCAAAAACCTGCTCTCTCGATTGGAACTATTTACAAATGAATTTCGAAACCAAACTGGGTATATATACTGGAATCCAGATGACTCAAACATAATTTAAGGCTCTTGCTTTATAGACGATGGTGCTTTTATACATTGCACATAAGAACTAAAGCTATCAGCTTTAAATGGTGAGTTTCACTCATTAAAAATTTACTCTGTTCAGAAAGCATGAACTAAACATGATTATCTAGCTGAAAGGGGAAGCTCCCTTGCCCATACTGTGAAGCCAGCCCCATGGATGTTCCAAAGATCTTAAAATCGTCAAGTATGCTTGGCTGTAGAGTAGAAATGGTAACTGCAGCAGCAGGTGGACCTGCTATTGTTGGCCACATGACTTGACTGCAAGCATTTAAAGGCTCCAAGATATATAAATATAAACATATAATTTTTTCACTCAAGTTAAAAATTCCAAATTCACACTTTTTAAAACAAAGCTAACCTGTTTACTGTATATGCTGAAGGTAAAGATGACTTGACTGGAACCACATTCAGGTTGGGGCTTGAGGAAAATAGTGGTAGAATTGCTGCCAAGGATGAAATTGCAATTTAAATATATCCCAATAAATTATACGTCATATGTCATCAGTTTTGGAAAAGCTCCTATAGTTTCCTATACAAACCTCTTGAGTTTAGCACTTGCACGAGGGACTGCTTTGGATTACTCTGAGATGACCCCACTTCCTACAGGTTACCAATACCAAACAGTGGGAAAACAATTCAGGACACTTTAAAACCAACCCAATGCCATTGTCAAACTTCAGTCATTATTGTAAGAACTCTTACCTGCTTCACTGCTCCCACACCTTGAGATCCCATCGCTAAAAGAGCAAAGACGTGTAGAAATAACCAAAGAAAAAGTTGTTATCAAAAACTTCAACAATAAAGAGCTTGTGAGAAATAGCAAATGATGACCAAGTCCAGTTCAATCCAAAAGGTGCTGGAAATATTCCCACCATAAATATAGCTTACCACTCAGATGACCAAGGCTCGGCTTTATCCCCAGAGTCAACCCGAGGAAGCACTCCATGCCTGATTCTTTATCACCATACCATGCCTTGCATTCTTTTTTGGAATGAAAATTTGTATCTACCTCTGCATGCACACAGCATGACTAAGAAATCAAGAAAAGCCTTTGTTTAGGCTATGTGCTAGTTGATCTAAACATTGGGTAGCACCATAGCACATAGAGATGCCAAGAATGATAAACTCGGTCTTATAGTCACAACTATAGTAAAATTTTAATATTTATATACTAATTCATTACCTATATAATACATAGCAAGCTTAAATATTTAGATGACCTTGAAAATTAAAACACACTCATCTAAAACAAAGCGCCATTCAATGTGTCATGCATTTCTGCTGACTGGATAGTGAAACCTATTTGCATGGTCATGAAATGTTTTTCTGAATTTCAAGGATGTCTTTATAAAGATTTACAGATACAGAACAGAGGAAACAACAATCAAACATGTATGCTGCTAATTATAATTAAGGTTTACCTGCAGAACATGTATTATCTTGGAAATGTTCTCCAAGAGAATGTGGAATAGACATGCCAATCTACATACAACAGATATTTCTGTCAATTCCAACTTGAACCATCTAAAAAGTGAATTACCTATGAATGAAACATTATTAGCAAATAAAATAAAAAGGCTAATCTTTGAATACAAATTTTTATCATCGAAGAAAAAAAGCTCAATACTCACAAGGAAGAAAGGATGATGTAGTGCCTGCTCTGCTGTTGGCCTCTTCTGAGGGTCCCATGAACATAGACGCTGTTTTGAAATTTCCCAGAATGAGACAGTCATTCACAATCAACAACCATAGAATAATATTCAAGTTAAGATCATCTTGAAGACGAAATACTAAATATGTAAAGCTGGGCATTAAACAAGACATGTCATAATAATCCACAGAAAAGAGTATCAATGTGAACACCATGCTGCTTAGGACAAATAGAACAGGACACAAAAGGAGTACACTAATTCCAATTTTTGGGCATTATCATACATACCGCAATCAAATCAATTGCTTCTGGGCTAGCATGGGGAATAAGAACTGAAAGATTGACTGGTAGAAGCTGCATCACAAACATGAGAAGTAGATTGAGCTATCGAAGAGAACGAAGCAAACCATGTTCAAAAACGTCTGAATGGCATATAAAAAATAATGCTCAACAAAATTTAAGTGACCTGGGGAAAGATGAAGTTCCTAAAGGCTGCAAGCTGCATGCCTTCAGGCCAAGTTTCATCGTCTGGAGTGCCAAGCACACCACAGATCTTGTAAATTTCATCCAGTTCACTGCAAGTTATTTTTGGTAATAGTTAATCCTTTGTGATGAGGAAACCAAGGGAGTCTTCAATGTTTCTATCTTCAAGCTCAGTTGGTATGGCAACCACAAGTATCTAGATTCAACATCGTCAAGAATAAATTAAAAAGTTCAAGGCTTTCCACCTTTCACCGGGAAAGAGAGGATGCAAAGTGAAGAGTTCTGCCAGTATAGCCCCAACTGCCCACATGTCTGTCAAAAGCATAAAAAACATCAGCTCTGTCATCATTAACTAACTGGGGCTCATAATCCTTCTATTTCTTTGAAAATAAAGAATGCCATAAGCTCAACATAGATCAAAACTATAGAAAACTAGGTTATGATATCCTCAAGCTCAAATAGCATGCCTATCATCATAAAACTAACTAGGGCTCATAATCCTTCTATTTTTTTGAAAATAAAGAATGCCATAAGCTCAATATAGATCAAAATTATAGCAAGCTAGGTTATGATATCCTCGAGCTCAAATAGCATGTCTGCAATCCTCAAAATAATGATGTTAAAATCTTGGGTTCATAATTCTATCTCTTCATTTAAACTGGTAAATCTATCAGTCTGAAATGATCCTGACATTCAGTACGGCTTTTTAGTCATTGAGCTATAAAAAGAACCTGCTTAGAATTTTTTGCTACAATAATATTGTCTCCACTACAGGGAACCTTCTATAAGATTCTTGCATTTTGTAAGAATGGAACCTTTACAATAATACCAGTCTCTAGACAAGAGTTAGAACCAGACGAAAAACAGTATCAGATTTACACCTACCAATTGCAGCAGTGTATGTCGGAGATTGCAGCAGGACTTCTGGAGCACGATACCTATCACAAAAGGCAGAAAGCATCAATTGTCAACAAAATTCCTACTCAGAAAAATGGACAAATGTGTTTCATTGCTACTTGAATAATTTGTTCAATTGAAAGTAAAAGCATAAAGAAGATTCACCATCTCGTTGAAACATAATCTGTATAAGGTGGTCGGGTAAGGACTTCCCTTGCCAGCCCAAAATCCGCAATTTTAATCAAATCCCTAGTTACCAACAAGTTCTCTGAAAAAGGAAATGAGCCATTTGTGTCATTTTGCTTAGATATGAACCATCAATACAAACTTGTTTACAAATGAGAAACACCAGAAACATTTGCTAAATATAAAAACTTTAGCAAACAAGATATGCCAAACACTAACAGTATACCTGGTTTTAAGTCTCGGTGAAAATAACCATTCCTGTGCATATAGGCTAACCCTTGCAGTATTTGATAGCAAAATTTGGTAATTTCTGTTTCAGAAAAAGGAGTAGATCTCTCTTTCATTATTTGATACAGATTACATTCCTGGAATACATCAGCCAGAAACATGAGTTTTGAAGAAGGTTCGACACTTTTCTCATACACTAAAAGAGAAAACGCCATCAGATCTAGGAGAACATTTTATAACGAGTTCTCAACTTCTCATTCCTCTAAGAATTCAGATTGTCTTCATCTCAAGATTCAAGAACAATAATTTTTCTTTCATCCTAACTTTATACACATTTTAGTTCTTGATATTTTGAATTTAGTACATTTAGTGAAACTGAATTTTGCTCAGAAAAGCATTACAAACATGATAAGGTATTTTAAATTCAAACAACCACATAATTTTTACTACAGTTTTTCAGATACTTTATAACTCTATCTCTACAGACTCATTAAACCTTGTTAGCATTTCAAAATAACTAAACAACTTGTTTCCTGACTATAGCTCAGCAAAGGAAATTAAAGACTGCAACAGAAGGCTACTGTCTGGAAGATTGTTGTTTCTTCTCTTTATATTTGTTATCATCAGTGCTTGTGGTGGTGGTGTACATTTTGGTTATAAGCACATTATGACTACATATAAAAACCAAGCAAGAATCAACTACAAGGAACTGATTGAAAGATGTTAGCACATATCTTCATATTTGGCAAGCTAGCATAAATTTCCCTGAATTGTGGCATCTTTGTAACTTGAATATTCATCTTGCATTGTTATGGAACTGCATCTTGCTGCAATCCACACAAACCGATTTCTTCATCCTTCAACTCCCAATCCTGAATAGCAATATCATAACCTAATTAATCTCAGGTTTTCCCTCCTCAACTATAAGACTCTTCATCAAACAATTCCTCTAGCCATATTCTTCCAGGTGAATCTTTGAGAGACTTTTATGTCTTCTACAATATCTAACATGGGTAGCAGATAAAGTTGGTTGATTTGTCTTCCCATCCTCTTCCAGTTCATAGATGCAGCAGATGAAGTTGATTGATTTGCCTTCTTATCTCCTTCCATTTCACCAATGCATATTTTATCTTTCCAAGGCTCTGCACCATAATTGCGCCGAGAGGCACTCTACAGCCCAGTATGGAGGAGATGTTCATGTAACATAACGCATTAAAATAATTAAAATAAAAAGAATTAATAATAATAATAAAATTTCATGTAGGCTCCATATATATATATATATATATATATATATATATATATATATATATATATATATCCCAGTATGGGGGAGATGTTCATGTAACATAAGGCATTTAAATAATAATAAAAAATAAATAAAATAATAAAAATTTATGTCGGCTCCATTATATACATATATATATAGAGAGAGAGAGAGAGAGAGAGAGAATGAATAATGACCAGCCTAGATCCATTTAAGTCCGAATCTATCAAGCACCCAGACAGATCAAATCTCTCGAGGTGCAAACCTTTTTTAGAGTGCAAAACTTGAGGAAAGGTTAAATGTTTGCACCTCGAGATATTTGATCCCTCTCGGCGCTTGATAGATCCAGAGTTAAATGGATCTAGGCTGGTTGTAAGCCAACACTCATGGTTTCTTCCATGTGAGACTTCAATAATATACTCTCCTGTGCAGCTTCTGACTTCTGAGGAAGGCCATGGAGGCTTCAGAGTGATTGTCCACTTGACAGTGAACAACACAAAATACTCCGAAGTGTTTCAGGTTATATTCTTGAGCCTTCATTAAACTCAACAGTACCATTACTTTCATTTATGATGACCAAAATCAACAGTACTTGAACATTTCAAATTTCTGACTCTAGAAAAGAGGAGACTCGCTTAGACCTGGGTGGCCTTTGTCAAACATCAAGTCAAATTACTAGATTAAAAGTACTCAGTATGCTACGATGAAAAGAGGGCATGTCCTTGATGTTATTATGATAATAACCTGAATAGTGAGAAATCAAAAAGAAGCAGATGAAATGTTAAAACGCTGTTGAAGACTTCAGCTCCTTGATTGCCATAAACAATGATGTCACATTGTACTGTCGAGAGTCTCGCTACAACCACCCAAAAGGAAAAGTTTCTTAATTTCCCATAACCTTTGCAATCCAAATATGTATTATTGATTTGGTATACGGTATCCAAATTAGGGAGAGGGAGAGGGATTAAACCCTTACAATACTCCACAGTTGAAAAAAACGAAAATATTTCCACAGTTGAAATAAAGAGTAAAGTGTTTTAATTGGTGCTTTCTATTGAGAGTCAAAACATAAGGGAGACTTGGTGGGAGAATAGCCCAAACACAAACTTAGAACCTGTGAATCGCGTCTGTGCTCTGAACAACTCTACTAAACTTGTCAACTTTCTTATTCTATTTGTCCAAACTGAGTCTATACTATGGATCAGACATTCTTGAAACATTACTAACTAGGATAGATCCATCTTAAACCCAGATTTATTAAACACCGAGAGGCACAAAAAAACTCAAGGTGAAAACTTCAATCTTTTTGCACCCCCATATACTTTTTAATAAATATTGAGGTTTGCATCTCGCATTTTTTTGTCCCTCTCAACATGTAATTGATGCAAGATTAAAATGGATGTAAGCCAGCTTAGGAGTTACAACTAACATCAACTATCGTTTTTGACGTTAAGGTAATCGATAAAAAGACATCAGCTCTTTTTTTCATTTTAATTTTATTAGAGTTACACACACAGTGCACACACACATGGGGATCTCCCTGACCCCAAGTTGTAAAGCACCTCCCTGCTCTCAGTGCAAAACTGGAACACGACAGGATTTGACAAAAAGTGCAACACTGGAACATTAACCTTATCTTGGAATTCGAGGAAACAATTAGTGTGCAGAATATCAAGATAGATCCCAATATTACGAAAATCATTGTTTCAACTTAAATTCTCCTCTGTTAAGAAAATCTATAACTCAAGGACTAGGCACTAGAGTTCTGGATCCCACTTAGTCAAAATAAACATGCTTTAGAACAAAGAATCTAATGTCGAAATATAAAATGAACCAATCATTATAAATTTTCTTTACAAGTTGGGTCAAAGTCCCAAACAATTCTAGATAAGACTCACCTCACAAGAAACATGCAAATTGCTATACACATTTACCAAGTAATAGAGATAAGGGAGATATAAGAGCCAAAAAAAAATTGGAAAGATGCACTAACACCATCTTAGGTAGGGGGGAAATGATAAACAACTCTTATTATACAGTTTAAAAAACAAACAACCAAAAAATTACAGTAGCATTGTTCATAACAGCGAGAATTAATTTCCTCAATGTTTTCTTCAGAAAAATCATTTTCTACTGTTTTTCAGAACCAATAAGTCTTTAAGAACTGTCCCTAAACACCTTATTTTCCAATAAGATTATCCTCTGAAATTGATTTTTCCTCCAAATAAATTGATTGGTATAACCTGTTCCTTTCTCCACCAAAGTTTTGCTAAAAAGAATGTTGCTGTAAGACCTAGCCCTTGTCTGACTGTTCAAAAAGAAATATGCAACACAAGAATTTCACATGTACTAGAAGGAAAAATTAGCATTGACAATTCATAGCAGCCCCAAAATCAAGAATCAAAGAAAAATATTTTCTTTTTTAATCTTCTAGACTTGTTATGAAATCATTTATATGCCTTCTTAGGAGGTACTAGTCAACCTTTTGTCCTGTATGTGAAAATTTCAGTGTCAGTGTGGCAAGGACCAAGAATCACAAGAGATAAAGAACAAAGGGTTGGGGGCACCTGCACACCTAAGATGGCATGCACCTGCAATTGCTAAAGATGGAAAAAGACATCTCCAAAATGGTACTCAAATAAGTAACAATATTTTTATTGACTGATAATAGAATGATGATAGAAAAGAGAGGGAAACCACTTTTAATACTAGTTCTAAAACTAACTTAGTTAAGAGTCATTAGTGTGACTCACAAACAACTTTCAACTTAGACAAGTCATTAATGTGAGTAACTAACAACTCTCAATTAACCAACAACCCAATGGGTCCCAACGATACAAGTAGGATAGAGTTATGTATTGCACAAACCAACCCAGTACCACTTCACTCCCTCCCTTCTTGAGGCCTTTGACGTTAGAGTTGTGGTAGAGATTGATACTAATGATCACTGGTAACTACCTAATGGAACTCTCAGGTCTGTTTGTGCCACAGTCACGATATAGATATTTGTGGTTCTCTTTCACTGAAGAGGAAGGTGTTGCAGCTAGTGTAACTTTGAACGAGTTTTGTGAGTGGAGGCTCCTCTTGGACAATGTTTCCTGTAATGTTCACTAGTTCTTTGTCATGATCAATGATTACATCCTCTTGCAGCACTCTACCAATCTCTGCAACTAAATCTTCTTACTCTTCCTCATATTTTAGTTCTTGCTCCTTTTGTACCAATGATCACAGCAAGGGTTGGTACCATAGTCATCACGCAATGCAGGAAGCCTCCTCCAACTATTATAGAAAATGCATCTCCTTTTGATACTAGATTCATTTTAGAAAATCCCTCTCTATGGCAATCCTTATTAGCGGGTTTCTTATTTTCCTCTCTTCCTGAATGAACTTATGTTGCAACAACTTCAATACTTTAGCCATTTTTGCTTGTAAAAATAACTGAGCCAGAATGACCATTTTGAGAGGCGGCAACATGCTGAATATTTCTCAGAAGTATATCAAATGATATATCAGATTGTAGCAACAAAAATTAATGGCATTGGACTGGCTTCAGTCTAAGACTCTAAGTTCTTCCGATAAGCTAATAAAAATCCCTAATTGTTGCCACGTCCATTATAGAAACAACCAAAAACTCATGGTTTTACCAAACTTTGATTTCTTGGGTATATACTACCTCTGTTCTGAATTTTCTTTTAACCACTTAATTTCATTTCAGGCCTGTAATTAGTTTCTGAAAATCTATTGGTGAAATTTTCAAAATCTGTTGAACTTGTAGCCCTCCTAGTGTCCTTATAACCAAAATGGACACTACCACAACAAGTACAGATAGTAACAAATATAAAGAACAAAGGGTCGGGAGGACATGCACCCCCATGTTGGAATGCACATACAATTCCTAAAAGATAGCGAAGACATCTCCAAAAGACTACTCAAATGAGTGATGATACAAAAGAGAGGAGGAAATCCTTTACTATAAGAAGTTATACAACTAACTTAACAATTAGTTATTAATGTAGTAACTAACAATTCTCAAATAAATTTGAGATTAGTAATTAATGTGAGAACTAACAACCTGGTGGGCCCCAACCACCATTAACCACCAATTAAAACTATATGCACAAAAAATTCAGTGCAGAAGTACTAGAATCAGCTTGAAGGGGATTGTTTGTAAGTATTCCATTATGGCAGTTCATAATTCATTGTATCCTTATTTTATTCATTTGTAACAATTTGGGTTTTAGATGGTCAGTGTGGCCGTCTAGGTTTTCTATGCCAATAAGGTATCTGTTGATGTGGTTAGGTTTATATTTATTTAGCTAGGGTTAAAGATAGTACATCCGGTTTGCCCTGAGTCTCTACCCAGGCTTACCGAGGCAAAGACTGTCTAGGTTGGCTATACCAATAAGGCCTGTCAGTGTGATTAGGGTCAGAATTTTCAATTATTCAGCTAGGGTTAAATATGAAGCATCAGGTTTGCCCTGAGTCTCTAGTATCTACCCAGGCTTAACCAGGCAAAAACTCTTCTTGTACTGTCCAAGTTCATAATATCCCATAGATATACTAACTTCAGGTTTCTATGTATTTTATGGGAACTATAGGAGTTGGTTAAACTTCAAACCTGATATTTCTATTGTCAGTATTCATTGGATATCCATTAAAACCTTAGTCATCGTACCATTATTTGCATGGCTTCTGAAGAGTATTTGAAATATTTTACTGCTACACAAATCAGGAGGTCTGGGACATATGTTGTGGTGGCTTGCTTCTATATAGACAAATTAAGATACAAGAAAACAACTATCTTCTTCATTCATATGGCATTCGGTGACCCAGACCTTTAGAGCATGGCCATATCCAAGCTCAGGATTTTAAGTTGAATACTATTAAATTGAGCTAGATAATATGTCAGATTCCATCCACTTAGACACTTTAGACCAAGATACCCATGTATGTGCATCATGTTCAAGTTTTAGCATTTTGGTAACTACAGTGCAATCTACAATATCTGAATATAAATTCAATATTTATACAGAATGTCACAGGTGCATAAAGATGTATTGATGCAATAGTGTCAGGTGTGGGGGGGATCCTATTTGACCCCAAAGGAAATTGCCAAATAAGATTTTCCTGGGAGGTAGGAGAATCCACCAACAACCAAGCAGAAGCGATGGCATTGTATCAGAGTTTAAAGATTCTCAAATCAAGGGGAATGAAAAATTAATTGTAATCAGAGAATCCTCAATCATAATTATGCAGATGCGAAACCAATTAATCGTTCATAATTCAAGCTTATCTAAACTCATAACAATAACAAGAGTTCTAAGGGTTGTGAGGAGTTCTGACTCCTGAGTTTATAGAATACTACCAAGTGTTGAGTGCAGTCAATAGCCTGGCTGATACCAAAGTAAAGGAGGGTGTGGCAGTAAACTTTGGAATGCTGAGTATAAATAGGGGGGTTCCTATCAACTTTTACCTCCCATGATATTAGGTTTTACAAACCATAGGATATAAATGCCTATGGAGATTATGGCCAAGTGGCACATCACTTTTAAGTTCACAGGATGGGCAAAAACTTCAGCCTGACCTTATGTACTTCCCTTTCAGTCCCACATGTGTTGCAGAGGAATGGATAATTACATGAAATGACGGCTCTGAGCAGTGAAGGTGGGATTTTCTCTTTACTGGTGTTTGGTCTCTGCAGGCGCTGAAGGAATGCTGGCTCAGTTTGGTTTTCAGGTTTAATATTGTTTTCCTCAGCTCAGTGGTCTGGTAAGGTCCCGTGGTCTGGATTTAACCTACCTTTCCATGTGAATTGAGCCTCTGATCTTGGCTGTCAGCTCTGTGGTGTGCCCTCATTTTGGCCATCTTCAGTCTGGAAGTCACCGGGTACTTTCCTTGGCACTGGGATTTGGTTCAAATTAAAGGTTCTGAAAAGAATGGAGATAATAGGCACTCCAGGCATTAATTGTATCTCTTGTGAAATTCCATACATGCTTCAAGTTCAGAGGAGGAGCGCACACCAGATTGAGGATCTACAGGTGGCCTTTTCTCATTACAGCATCAGGATGACAAGTCCAATTGAATTTCAGAGATCCAAGAATGCTAAGTTATCAAAAGTAGTGGCTCGTCAAAGCAAGCAAATAGAGAAATTGGAAGCAGACTTCAATATGCTTTCTGAATTAGTTTTGGGTCTTGCTAGGAGCCCACATTCTCTGGCTTCACTTCCCAAGTGGGCATGTTTTCTTCTAAATCCAGGTCTTATCAAATATTTAAGTTAGTTTTGTTACTAGCTCAGTTTATCAAGCTTTACACTAGTAAGCTTTATAGTTACGTTGCCAGAAATGTAATAACTGCTCAGCTAGCAGGCAGTCCTTTTGAAACCCTGATATCAGACATTCCAATTTTGCTTTATATTATTCAGTGCAGCCGCAGCCTCCTTTTAATACAAATGATAGCCATTTCAGTTACAAAAAAAAAAGATGTATTGATGCTTGAAATACCAAGTTAAAAGATTTCAAAACACTACAAAAGATAGGAGAAAACTATGGCAACTAAAGCACTTATAACTGACTTGTAGTAGCAATTCCAAATGTGTATTTTCACTTCACATTATAAGCTAAATAAAATATGAAATTTTAACAAGGCACACTGAATGTATTAATACTCGTGATGATATAAAAAAGAATTTGGGAATTTGAGAAGTGTCGAGGTTACCATGTATTCAAATATGAAAAAGAGTTCATTATTTTCCCTGATGACCTCCTTCAGCTTGATAATGTTGGGATGGTTCAACTTCCGCAGAGACTGCTCAAAAAAGTCAACCCCGTAATAAATACCATTGCCATTTTATTTGCAAAACAGGCGAATCAATAGAAGATTTTAAAAACCATATTTAACATGTTATTCAATTGCTATATTTAATAGTTCACTTTTCACACCTTGACCTCCCGGAGATTCATACACTCTTCCCAGAAATAATATTTCCTCTTCATTTTTTTTATAGCTACCTGCCAAAAACATATGATAGAGCATAAAAACTTAATTATTTGTTTTGTTAAAGAAAGGATGCTAGGTATCCAAACAATAAAACTCATATTGTGAAACTCAGAATAAATTTAATATGCAGTTCAACTCTCCTCAGAGGAGGAGAACTAAAATGGGTGGGGGATAGAGAGGGGTGATGAACTGCAATTAAAGGTAAGAACTATTGCAAGAATGCAGTAATAAAATTCCTAGTCTATCTACTACAAAATAATATACTGGACCTACAAATCACTTAATACAAGTCCAATCTGGGGTACTAATTCAAAGGTATAAAAGAATGACATGATTGTACAATACCAAGCATAAAATGGTGGCAAGATATAGGCCTTGAGATTCTCTAGTATGTACATACTACCCATTCACCAAAAAAAAAAATCCTGGAGAGCTACAGTAATAGAAAACAGAAACTAAGTAACAAATCACTCTCAAAAGGTGGGCATACTTGCAACCAACAAAGCAGATAGATCAGATCAGTTTTACTAAAATGGATTTCATGAAATTTAAATTGAGGAAAAATAAGAACTAAAATCATAGAAGAGATACACAGCTAGCACCCACTGAAAACATCATCCTCTCTGGTGGAGATCCCCAGAGTAAATATCACAAAAAGGAAACCTCTATAATAAGGGGGTAAGATTTCTAACCCTATTTATTGTAAGTATAAGAAATAAGCTATCATGATTAATCTCAACCTTCTATTCTAGGGAGTCAAGGACTTTCTAAATTTAAGAAGTCTGAAGCTCCTTGTAAGTGTCCAGCAGCCAGGAATCTTTTTATCAAAATGAATCCATACTACTGACTCGAATCTTTTTATCAAAATGAATCCATACTACTGACTCTTGGGTTGCACCTTTTACCCACTAAACCTGTCCAAGATATGCAAGCCAGTCAAACCCATATAGTGCAGAAGAGAGACAGAGAGATGTTCATAAATGACCAAAATAGGTCAATGGAACTCGAAAGTACAATCAGTCATAGTAGCAATGCAGGAGTGCCAAAGGCACCTCCTAGATGCAGAGAGAGAGGATGAACAAGACGAGAAGGAATGGCCAACACTTCACCATGAAGAAATTGCAATGAAACCGTGATAAATCCTTTGAAAGTCACACTAGCCTGGCGCTATAACTAGAAGTCTTGGGCAACGACTAGAGATCGTGAAGAGAAGATCTGGAATCTTATTGACACAGATGAATACCTGGAGACTTGGCAAGAAGGCCACTTTTTTATCCTGGAGATGACTTTAATTGGATGGTAACCTGGAGATGCTATATATTGCAGCCAAAAATGAAATACCATGGCAACTAGCAATTTGGTTACTTTCAGGCAACTATCTAAATCTTGACTTTAAAATAAGCAAGGATTTCACAACCTTACATTTGGACTCAAACAGCTGCTTACTGTTCAACTTCAGATAGATTCCCCACACCCAGAACTTCACATTAACAGCCAGGCAATAATCTCACTGATAGAAGTGGAATAGGAGAGCATCTAATACCACAAATAATAAAAAACACTAACACAGTCTATAAGTGAACATAGTGATCATTTGCTTCTTAATTGCAAGGAAATAATAAGCCATACTATCTCATGTGTCTGCTGATTCAAAGCCTTCCATACACTTCCGTAAGTGCCATCCCCCAACTCTTTTATGACCTTGTAACTGCCAAAGATCAAAAAGTATGTCAGAAGTAGACTAACAGTCTTAACCAAAGACAGCAGAGAACACCACAGCAGATAAAGTCTTGAAAGAATCTAAACTATTTACTGACCGCTCCATGGATTTGATTAGATAATCAAATAGGATCTCAACAAACTGGTAAAATGCTACTTGAAAATTGACAACGAAAACTCTGCAGATAATTCTTTAAACCCGTGACACGGTACCATCCACTGAGACAAAAGGAAGCATGACCAAAGTCCAGCCTAGTAAAACAAGAATAACAGTAACTCCGGAGTTCTAGAAGGAGTGAGTCGATCGGCATCATTGAGTGCAGCCTTTATAAGCTGCAGCACCTCCACAATCATCCACTAAAAACCAGTTTATCTGGCAACTCTTCCACTGTTATTTCTAATGCAGTCGCATACAATTTAACCTGAGGAGTCTGGATTGTAATGTGATTAAATCCCCACTCCATGGCCTTTTCAAAATGCTCAGTCTCTTTAAAGAAATGACCTTATGATTATAGCCTGCACACATCAGAAACAATAACTTCCAATTTCAAAACATATCAATATATTTTGCTGATCAAATCATAGATGGCCATATCTTGCAAGACAACCTCGAATGGACAAAACATGTAAGCAGAGAAAAACAGAAAGACAGGAATTTGCACTAGCAACGTAATTTAACCATCACAGAATGGACAAAAATTTCATGTATACATGTTGAAAATAATGATTTGAAGTATGTATGGTTGTAGCCATATTATAAGGGGAAACTACTCTTAAATTTTGAAAACCCTATACTAAGTACAGGAGAGCCTTTTATTAAACACAAAGCCTACCTATAAATTGGACGCACTCAATATGATGTAAAGAAACCTGATAGATACATAATTCAAGAAAGGCAAACAGTCTCTGCCAATATTGCTCTGCCTTACTATATGAGAATAACATGGGATACAAATTACAATACTATTGTACTGCTGGTTAAGCAGGAAGTCATAGAAAACCAGTTACTACAATATGACAGTATCTCTCAACCAGATGCAAAACACATTGCCTGACAGCAAAAACTAAAGTGCAGCAAAACAGAAAACCTGCACCTCGGCCCTCCACAAATCATCTGAGGCTTAAGTTGCATCAGTTCCTTTCCTAATATTAAATGGAACAGAATGGATGATATTACTGTTAGGTATGTCTAGAAGACAAAACCATTAATTGGCAAACTTCAAACTGAAACATGCAATCAGTAAATGACAGAAATCAGAAATAATCTAGTAAATTCCGGTAGTACTCAGAAGTTCGTGATGGATAGTTCAATTTACTGCAAATGAGTATAAGACATGTGGAATGTGAACTAAAATTCCAATCCAAATTGAAGAATGTCATTGGTAAAACTCAAAAATCAGTAAATTACAATAATCTAGTGGACCCAGATAGTACATGTTGAACAGTGCATGTAAGGAAACACAAAATATACCTTTTAATATCCAAAAGATGGATGTATCCGTCCCTCCAATCTATGCCTTTAACCAACAATCTAGGCTCGGTAAAACTCAAAAATCAGTAAATTACAATAATCTAGTGGACCCAGATAGTACATGTTGAACAGTGCATGTAAGGAAACACAAAATATACCTTTTAATATCCAAAAGATGGATGTATCCGTCCCTCCAATCTATGCCTTTAACCAACAATCTAGGCTCGGTACAGTGGTTTAAAAGGAACCCAATCAACAATAAGAGATTCAGAGTTCCCTATCAATTCTGGTGAAAAAATAAGAAACTTTTGATTCCAATCAGAGGTCCCTAGTTCAATTCCAATAGAAACCATGGCCGCCACATGTAATGAGTGGGTATAGTCAGTCCAAAACAAAGTGCCCCAATAAATAGGGCACTCAGCGTTGACCAGAACATTTTTTTATGACATGGCATGGTCAGAAGAAAAAGGGTTTCAAGAATTTCAAAAAAAAAAATATTGGAAGTTTTAGGGCAGTGAAGCACTACAATTTAAAAGGAGATATATGTAAAATAAATATACATTCAAACACCAATTTCTCTGCAACATACATTTAACAGACAGACCAGAAAACGCTGTGTCATCAAATAACAACAGGGAACCGAAGAATAAATGATTCCATAGAAAGACAAATCGGATTTCGAACCATTATAACTCATAGGGGCGTATGCAAGTGAATATATATTCAAGCACTATTTTTTCTGCAATGTGGATTTAACCAAGAGACCAGAGAACAAACTGTGGATCGTTGTAAATTACAGCAGGAGACGGCATGTAAACGTGTATGCTAAAAATCAGAAACCCCACAGGAATTTCTGTATAGAACACGAATATTTGAAAGCAAGCAGTGTCATGCTGACAGGCCTTATTTCTCCCTCTATTCCATTTAGAGATAACATGAGGAACTAAACAGTGGCATGATGCTATCTATTGTTATACCAGAGATGATAAAAATCTCTTGATTATTATCATCTTTAAAATTTATCTACGGTAGAACTGTGGGTATAACGTATAATTTTGAATTTGAGCTGGCGTAGCTCAGGGCTCAAACAAAACTCCGTGCCTATTAGGCACCCACGTTCTCACCATGGTGTAGAAGGTCCACACCGGCCGAGGATTTTATAAAGGCCAAAATCCTGTCCCTAAGGTAACAAAACATTCCAACTTACAGGCAATATACACAGTGAATATTCTTAAACACCAATTTTATCTGCAACATGGATTTAACTAATGGACTAGAACACATACAGCTAGTATTTTTACATAAAAGCAAAACCCCAATCTAGAATCTATTCGTAAGAGCTGAAATTGGGGTGTATGGAACTATGAAGCATAACAGTTCAGAGAAGGAAATAAGCACTGCCAATACACATTCACAAACCGACTGTCTGTAACCTTAAGTTAATTTTTAACCACTGAGACAGAGAAAGCATTGAGGGCTTCATATATATGCAGATTGGGTTTTCTGGGAATGTGAAACATTACAATCCATTAGTGGGTATAAATTGTAACTATTAAGTTTAAACAGATTTTGCCATGGAGATGCATGGATCAGAGAACAGAAAGATCTGTATTAACCCAAAAAAAAAACAAGTCAGGAAATAATAAAAGCGGCACAGATTTAGAATCACTGAAATTACCCAAAACCCAAACGATCTAAAGCTCTGAAATCCCCGTCAAGCTCTCCATGGAAGCAGATGAAATTCTCCATGCCCAATTGTTTTTAGCCCTTCTCCTGAAACACTAGATCAAGACCGGAGAAAGATACCAAGGAATTGCAGGGACGAATAGATATATAGAGGATATGGGATAAGATTGTAAGCTTTTTAATGTTCTGAAGCTCTATGCATGGATTGCTTATAATAGAATGTTCAAACCCAATACAATCTAAAGAAGGCAATATATCTCTTCATATAGATTCATCTTCCTTCACCGAGACTATTTGCATGACCATGGAAGGAGGAGTTCCTAAAGGTATATGCTAATATGCTTATGCTTAGCTCTTTTGTTCACCTTGGCACTATAATATGAGAGCGGTGACCATGACCTCCAACCTCTTGCAATTTGGAGAGGACCCACTTCGTTGTTTGCATGAAAATTGTGGATTGCATGAATAGATGTGGTCCATCCGCAAATAAACCATGTGGGAGTTATCTTCAATTATTGTCTAGTTAGGTACTCTTACTAAGTTACAAAGCTTTCCATGATGCTCTCCATATCCTTCATGCTAGGTAGTGCATAAACCATGTGGGAGTTATCTTCAATTATGATCTAGTTAGGTACTCTTATTAAGTTACAAAGCTTTCTATGATGCTCTCTATATCCTTCATGCTAGGTAATGGAATGCCATGCAACTAGTAATTTAGTAATGGGATCATTTTATGTAGTGTAAGGTAATGTGATGTTATATGTATTTTGTAATGGGATTGTGGTTGGGTGATGAATAAGGTGTATATTGTTGAGATTTTGATTAAAAAAATTATTGTTATTGTTTTTATTTAATTTTGAGAAGAGACTTGGTTTAACGAGAGGGGTATTTTATTTTATAGTTTCTACTTAGATTTGTTGTCTTAAAAAAAGGTAAATTTATTCTGTAAAAGTCAATGTACCTTTATAAAGGGGTCTTTGTAAAGCCGTAGAGTTATGTGTTAAATTTGGCAGCATCGACAGTCATTCTCCAATGAGAGGCCCTATGGGCCACCCTGAGGCTAGCCAAGGAGATTTGGAGAATCAACCAGTTTTGTGAGGTATTGACAAAAGCCAGTGGGAACGTACAACCTCTGTGAGTCAAACCAAAAGCCAAGATGAACGAGATGTTATGTGAGTCTAATGCAAAACTCAGGGGGAATGTACAACCTTTGTGAGCATAAACAGTCTAGTGCAAAATTCAGGGGGAACGTACAACCTCTGTGAGCATAGACAGACTAGTGCAAAAGTCAGGGGGGACGTACAACCTTTGTGAGCCTAGTCAAGCCTTGTGAGCCATGAGCAAAAGTCAAGGCATCTAGCAAAAGTTAGGTTGAATGTAAAATTCCTATGAGCTAGAAACAAACGATATTCCTTGTAATGTCCCCACTTTGGGACATCATCACAGGGCAGAGACTTAAGATGACCAGAGTAGCCAGATGGATGTTATAGCAAGTACAGGGGTATTTGAGAGGCATTGTGGGGTCCATCTGGCATTTATCATCATATTCCATCATTATGAGCCATTCCACACAGGTTGGCTTTGGTTTCGTTCCATTCCNACGATTTCCATGATTTTGACTATTTTGAGCTATAAGTTAATTAAAATCACTGAAGAGGGAATTTTGGGCACATTACTTGGAGGAACCTCTCAGTGTAATAGCTCATTGGAATCGAGAGGAGCAGCACTACATGATGGGATGGATAGAAGTGACTTTCAATGGCCAGGGAAGCCACAAGGAGAGATAAGGATATTTTCAGAGGTAAAAAGGTTAATTAATTAATTAAAGTGATTTAATTAATTAATTAAATATTAATAAAATGAAAGTCACTTTGG